>JAPPVO010000031.1:138429694-138729217 GCA_030407325.1 Camellia japonica | reverse complement strand
GTGGTAGTTGAAGGTGTTTTTTAACAAAAGGTGGTGGCTGAAGGTGGTTATCACAGGTGAGAGATGGTTGATGATAGCCGGTAGTGATGAATAATGAGTAGTGGCTGAAAATGGGAGAAAGAAGAAAAATAAAATAAAAAAATGAAACCAATTTTTTTGGTGTTCATGAAATTTAATTAATTAAAAAAATTTATAACTTTTTAAAAAGAAAAACAAAAGTCAAACAAATTTTTATTTCTAATTTTTAAAAATTATATAAGTATAAAAAAAAAATTATAAAAATATAAATATTACCGCATAAGTGTTTACCTTTCCCGTTTCAACAATGATATATAATTGGACTTCTAGCAGTATAGGTGAGCAGTCAATGTCCATAGATTTACAAAATCAGTGATGTATGATAATATGACATTCATTCATTTGTTGTCTAATGCTAAATTTGTCCACACATTGAGACCCACTTAATTCACATTATTATACATATAGAAAGCTATATTGGGCAAAGATTTATGCCTACTAGGTGGTTGGTGTGTCCATGTCCCAAGCAAAAGTTTCCTTATTGTACCTACATAAACAGACAAAGTCACAATCTATACTGTCTCATTTGACGAAACCCTAATGACCCCTCCTAGTTTGGTTTTTTTTTTTTTTTTTAATCAAAAGTGTCTCTACTATATTCAATTGAGCCTGAATTATCTTCTATTTAAACTATTAAGAACAAATTTTTTAAAATTAACGATTAAATAAATCTCTAACAACTCTTTAAAAGACTCGACCTCCAACAATCCCTCGTAGTTATTTGACTTTTAATACTTCACTGCATCAAACTAATAGATATACATGTGTGATACAACATAGATACCATATGAACACATCAAATATGATAATTTAAAAAAAGAAAATAGAAAAATACAAGACAAGGTATGTTACAATATTTTAATAAAAATATAATTATATTTAATGTATTCAATGTATCAATTAAAGGGGGTTTTATTTCAAAATCAATACACATCTTAAATCTTTATTCATGCAGTTAATTACAAATGAATTCTACCATTTTCCGTTTAATGGTATTGGATGAGAAAATAAATTTATAATCTTTCAAATCCACACTATATGTATTGCAATATTATTTTAATAATATTAGAATGATCATATTTCTTATTATATTGTGTATAAATAATATGCATACATTAGATGACACACGCATTATAGTAAGAAAATGTGGTCAAACTAATATTATTGTTCTATATTATTTTTTGACAACTTTTATTATCTGACTTGGTCAAAAGCAAATGTGGTTAAACAAACATTATTGTTCTATATTATTTTTTGACTTGGTGAAGTCTAGCAGGAGTTTGACACATTAGACGAGAACGTTGTGAGTAAATTGAATTTTATCTTTTAACTATTTTTTTCTGTTAACACCTTCATGAATGGAGTAAAATTAATTGTAGAATAATGGCAACGCAACTCTTAAATTCTCACATGCTACTATTCTTAATTTCAATTTAAATATTATTTTTATTATATTTCTTATTATTGATACTATGATATTCATGCTTATAAATTTTGTTTATTATTTTGTTAGACTAATCATTTAAAATTACTTTTCTTTTAAAATTATTAGTAGATTAACAAAATGACTTTTTAGTAGCTATGTTGTGTATAATAAAATACTTAATTGGAATCATATACTCATGTGAACGAAGAATTTTTTTTTTTTTTAATTTAACTAGAGTATAGTGAAGGAAGATTTGGTAGTCTTCTCTAAACTTCATCTTTATTGTATCTAGTTGTCTACAAGTTGGGCTGAGCTAGGTTGACATGGGTCTGGGAATTGGGCAGCACAGGTGGGCTGGTCTGTGGATGCGTGCAAACGGACCGGGCTAAATCATGCCCTTGGCGTCAATGGAGCTGTCGGTTGAAAGACTGCATGGTTTGGACCAAGCAAAGAGTGTGAATAGGTCAAAGATGACTCTAGGTTTGACCGGACAACTATTCGAGCAGATGAGATGCCCCAAAGAAATTAACATAGAAATTCAACATATTTCAACAACATGACATTGTTTCCAACTTGATAACTTCCATTGCATAAATATAAATAAGGAATATAATGCCTTATCATTAACATTGTCATCAAACCTCTAACATTTGTGTTCATTTTTTTTATTTTTATTTTTATTTTATTTTTTTGATCAGCAAAAAAGATCAACTTTATTGATGGAGATTCAACAATACAGATGAATTCATCAACAAAGAAGGAAAAAAGCACACCAGAGGATGGTGAGATACCATCCAAGAAGACAACCAAACAAAACAACAGAACTACACCCCACCCAGAAAAACAAACAACCAAACACCATACAAAGAAGACTAACAGAACCACCAATCCAGTCCTAACACCCCCAACTTCCACCAACTACAAGAGAATAGAAGCAACCCAACACCACCGATGATATTAAGACAAAGACACATACCTGATTTGTTGCAATCTCCGAATGATGTCCTGGACTGAATAAGAACACCCTTTTGAATGAGCTTTGACCCAAAAAGCCACTCTAGCCATAATTAACTCACAGAATTCTGCAAGGCAAAACTGCTTCCCAGAGAAAACTACTTCATTTCTGAGTTTCCAAGTAGACCACATGACAGCCAAAGGAATAACTTTCCAAATTCTATCTTCAAACTTTCTCCACTTAAATCCCATCCACCAATGAAGCAACCCTTCAACATTACCAGGCACAGCCCACTGAATCCCCCACCAGTTTAACACTGTAGACCATACTTGCCATACAAAAGGACACCAAAGAAGAACATGATTAACTGTTTCAGCATCATTCCTGCAGAGAACACAATCAATGGAAGCACTTTGGTTGAGTACGCCAATCTTTTGCAGAAACATGGTTGTTTTCAATCTACCTTTCCACGCTAACCAACCAAGGAACTGAACTTTCGGAGGGGCCAAATTATACCATAACAGACCAGAGCACAGAATAGAAGGACTATTTGCAAAAGCTTTTGAAAGGGAGGATATAGAAAATTGTTCTGATGAACATGCCAGGCACTTCAAACAATCTTCATTGTCCCCAGCCCCCAACTCTGCTTGATTAACTAAGGTAACTAGCCTTTCCAACTCCTCGGCCTCCCAAGCAAACAACACTCTTCGAAAATTAAATTCCCAGACCCCTGATAATCTTTTCCTCTCCAACAATGCACTTAAAGTTATATCTTTTTCTGTTGATAAACTGAACAGCCTAGGGAATTTTTCCATGAGACACTGATTCCCACACCAATGATCCAACCAAACCTGAATCCTGCCCCCATTTCCCACAACCAACTTAACGTTATCAAGAAAGATACTCTTCAATTGAGGGTTTGATTGGCCAACCCTTAATATCCCGCCCCATACCTTAGATAAGTATTCATCAGAGCAAGGAAAAGGCAACCATTTCCCACCATTATACTGGTATCTACTACACAGAACCCTTTTCCACAAGGATTTATCTTCAACACCAAATCTCCACCACCATTTCGCTAGAAGACAATCATTCACATCCTTTAGCCTTCTGATTCCCAACCCCCCTTGGTCCCTTGTTTTAATAATCTCCTCCCATTTAACTAGATGAATCTTCCTTCTTAGCTCGGACCCTCTCCATAAGAAAGCTGCCCTCAAACTCTCAATTGTCTTAATCACAGATTGGGGCATCTTAAAAATGGATAAGTAGTACACAGGTAAGCTGGACAAAACAGACCTGATGAGAGTTAAACGACCCCCAAAAGAGAGAAGTTTCCTTTTCCAAGATGCTAATTTGGCCCTGATTTTATCGATTACTGGTTTCCAAGTTTTCTTCAATCTAGGGCTAGCACCTAGAGGCAAACCAAGATAAGCTAGAGGAAGACTTTGATTTTGACAATTAAGCACACCAGCACAGTCCTTGACCATCCGCATAGTTACATCAATTCCACATACATAGCTTTTCTGGAAATTTATTTTCAGCCCTGACACTAATTGGAAACATCTCAAAATTCGTTTTAATGCTATAACCTCCCCCACATCAGCCTTGCAAAAAATTATAGTATCGTCGGCGAACTGTAAATGTGAAACAGTTGTGCTTGCCCCCTCCTGACCAATAACAGCACCTGTGATAATCCCAGATTCACCTGCCCTTTTAATCAACATATTTAAACCCTCTGCAACCAGGTTAAAAAGGAAAGGTGACAAGGGATCTCCCTGCTTGAGGCCTTTTTCAGGGCTAAATTCCGCCGTAGGAGACCCATTAACTAGTACAGAAACTTTAGGAGTACAAACACACTCCTGAATCCATTTTCTCCATCTTGCTCCAAAACCAAACCTACTCATTATAGATAGAAGGCAATCCCAATTCACAGAGTCATAGGCTTTTTCGAAATCTAATTTCAAAATCAAACCTGATTGACTACTTCTCTTCCACCAATCAACTACTTCATTTGCGATCAAGACCCCATCCCAAATATTCCTCCCCCCCAGGAAAGCGGATTGAGCCTCCCCAGTTACCCTAGAAATCACTTGCCTCAACCTATTAGAAAGGACTTTAGCAAGAATTTTATACATAGAGCCAATTAGACTAATTGGCCTATACTCCGAAATGCTAACTGGACCCTCAACTTTTGGAATAAGAGTGACGAAGGAGCTATTAACACCACCTGCCAATTTTCCATTCTCATGAAATTCATTGAAAAACCTCAACACATCAGTCTTAAAGACCTTCCAGCACTTTTGAAAACACAGAAGGTTAAAGCCGTCAGGACCGGGAGCTTTATTCCCATCACAGCTCTTGACAGCAGCCTACACCTCCTCCTCTGTAAATCTTGCTTCAAGGCCTTCAGCAACACCATCACTACCAATAGATTTAAACTGACCAACCAGCTTAGGCCTAATCCTCCATTGTTCAGAGAACACATGCTTGAAATGATTAAAGACCTCAGATTTCACTCTTTGCGGGTCCTCATACAACACCCCACCCACAGATACAGAATTTAGCAAGTTCCTGCTTTTTCTCCTAGATGCCACAATATGGAAAAATCTCGTATTCCTGTCCCCCAACATGCTCCAATTCATCCTAGACTTTTGAAGCCATAACCATTCTTGTTTCTTGTTCAAAGACCAAACTTCTTTTCTTAGCTGACTTCTTCGATCTACTTCAGCATTGGATAGCTCCCTTGATTCAGCCAATAAATCAAGATTATGTAACTCAGACTCAGTTGCCTTCACTAAGTGTGCCACATTCTCAAACACTTCATGATTCCATCTCTTTAGCACCCGACGAAGATTTTTAAGCTTCTCTTGGATAACAAAACCAGCCCAACCACTAATTTCTGGTTCTACCCAAGAAGACTTAATAGCTGACAAAAACTGAGGATGCAAAATCCACGCATTAACAAACCGAAACGGCCTGGGGCCCCAATCCCTACTATCCTCCATGAGGAGAAGAGGACAATGATCAGAAAGCCCTCTTGGAAGACCCCATAATGTGAAGTTAAACTTTTCCAGCCACTCTGAAGAAAGTAAAATTCTATCTATTCTACTCCAGCTGCCCCTCACACTTGAGTTACTCCATGTAAATTGTCTACCCTGCATGGGCACATCATATAGTTCAACACCCTCAATAAATTCATTAAACTCCCTCATCCCTTTGTCTCTTCTTAAACACCCCTTCCTTTCCCCCATACTTCTAACCTCATTAAAATCTCCCCCTACACACCAAGGATCTACATACTGAGCCTTTAAATTCCGCAGTGCATTCCAGACAACACCCCTTCTGGTTACATCATTTGGAGCATAAACATTGACGAAAACACAATTGAAACGAGGAATGATCGTACCTGACAGAATTAGGAAATTTCTTGAGCTGCAACACTTAGCAAGTGAAAACACACTAGCCTTCCATACACATAGAACACCACCAGAGAACCCATCAGCGTCAACAGACATATATTCCAAATCATCATATGGCCAAATAGACTTAATCAATTCTTCGGACAGTCCAACCTTTTTTGTTTCTTGCAAAAACAGGACATCAACCATCCGCTCTTGTACTATATTCCTAATTTTCCGTCGCTTCTCAGATCACCCAATACCCCTTATATTCCAAGACAACAGCTTTATTGCAAACATTTAAACACCTTACCTCCACCTAGTAGATGCTCGTGATCAATCACCAGCAGCCACCTGTGCTGTTTTGCTTGCATCTTTCTCTTCAAGCTCAACAATTTTTTGCACCACCTCTTCTTCCTTGCCTAAAAAATCAATTCCCAAAGCTTTGCCCATTTTGACTATTTCCATCGCCTCAGCTATGAGGACATCGTTCTTAGCCGAATCCTGTCCAAGTGATTTTTGCCGTGACAAAACAGATGCTGCAACTCGAAAAGCCGGACCCTTGTGCCAATTTGCCATGGATGATGATCCTCCACCTCTTGACACAGCCTTTTGCTTTTGACGAGCAATCCCTCCCCTTCTTTCTTTCCCCGAACCAGCATCACCAAGAGCCCTAATTTGGGATTGAGTTTTGTTAGATTTTGATCCCTTATTTAACAACAGCTCACCAGATTTAGCCCCAGCTAACGTTGAATGGTTTCTGCCATGGGCCTGATCCACTGAACAACTAATAAAGGACTGAACCAAATCCACAGAATTATTATTGGGCTTACTTAAGCCCATATTCACTTGGTTGTTAATGGGCTTACTTACGACCAAACTTAATGGGGCTTTATCCAATACAACCTCTAAATTTATTCCAGGCCTATTAACAACATCCCCACTCAAACTGTTCATATACCCAGGTGTAATAACCTTTTCTACCTCGTCATCCTCACTGTTGCCCTTGACACTCTGCGTCTCCAGCAGTCCATCTTCCTCTGCACGATTTTCATGAAACTCAGCCACCTTTGTGTTTCCCCCACATTTACTAACCGATTCCACCACAATGGATGGATACGAAACGACTTTCTGATCTTCACTTACATTGGCCCCACTAAGTGACACCTCATTCCGTTGAACAGCTGCCACCTCTTCTTCAACAGCCCCATCATGAGACTCATCACCAGCCACCTCAGCATCATCTTCCTCATCGCTGTTTCCATGTTCACCATCCATCTGCTCGAGCTTGTTTGAGCTATAACAATCATGTATGGCACACTTACAATCCACCTGCACTACTTTGGACAACATGACTTGCTCCTCATACACCCTTACAGGGTATCTCCTATCCCCACTTAAAACCAGAATACTTGAATTGATAGATTCCATGAATTTAGTGGCTATTTTAACTCTACCACATGAGAATGATGATAATTGCACTGTTTCATCATCTACCTTAAGAACCTCCCCCCAGATTCTACCAATCTTTATAAAATTATCCGCACTCCACAGGTTAAAAGGTACACCATAACAACATATCCATACTTCCCTTTCCTGCTCAACATAATCCCCTTTCTTCCATTCTGCTACTGATTCACACCATTCCTTCCAACAATCCTGAAGCAGTAATTGATTTTCTTCCAGGTGAGCTCGAGAAGAAAAAGATACAATGGCTTGCCTTCCCCCACCCCCTTTCCGTACTATAACCTCACTAGACCCCTTAGCCAAAACTGCCATCCGAAACTCTGAAAAGACATGATAACTTCTCAACTTCACAATAAGGCTGTCAAAAAGCCAACCATTCCCCGCTTCTGTGGCAATAATCTCATGCTTTACCACCTCACGACACTGCCCACCTTGAACTGCATCAGCATAAGACTTCACACCAATATCTACCAATTCCGAGCGCCTTGTATACGTGGTTGTAGCTGTTCGAGCGAGTAAATTCTTTATCCGTCTTGATCCTTCTGTTCCTCTAACCTCTGCTGGTGCCCTTCTTTCAAACTCCGTTGTCTTCTGTTCCTCTAACATTTGTGTTCATTATACTCTAGAGATTACAAAAGTATTCCGCATGCAATTATACATTCAACATTCCTAGAATATAAATCTATATAGCATGTGACACCACAAGTCAAATACAATTCAAATGCCCTCAAGGTTTACATGTTCCAAGGTTTATGCCTGACTACACAAAATGGTTATCAAACACATACATGTAAAGCCCTTGGCTTCTCGAAAATAATTACAATAAAAGAAAACAGCCTTGTTCTCTCAAAATACTTTCCATGCCTTTAACTCGACGGAATCACCACATCTTTTTCTGCACAAAATCCACTAGGGTAAGCACAAAGCCCAGTAAGAAGATCTTAACAAAGTATATGCATTTTATACAGTATCCTCAGATGAATACATATGCCATGTCATGCTCAAAATATGTATCTCTATCATTCAAAAATCTTGTGCCCAATGTAATTTGAAAATACAATAATTTAATAACTTCAATGTAGTTCAAGGGATAATCCCTAGGTTGGTGTCTACAAGTAGGCATAACAAGCACTACCAATCGCCACTTTACCGGTTACTAACTGGAAGGCATGTGGTACCTTCTCTGCCTGTGTTTTCGGTCTTTCACCATAAACACTCAGGCCAACTTAACCAATACCAACTACACCCCCTATCTGGACTCACCAACTTATTTACCGCAAAATAAATCAAAAAATGATCTTATTTCACAAAACAATTCATTTCTCAAAGCAATAATTTTCTAATATAAGATTCAAAATCAACTATAACAAGGATTAAATGGAATGACAATGCAAAATGTAACAATACATTAATATAGTTCCATTTTCAATTTCACCACACAATCCTTCATTGTGATCAAATTCTCATAACTCTTATCAATATAACATCATAATATATATTCCAAGAGATAATGTGACAATATCATCATACATGCACTCTCCACATATTAATCATCATTTTTAAACTTGGTCTTTCCAAGACAAACCAACAATAAGCTATTCATCAAGCTTCAAAATCAACATTTCTCATTTCTCCATGAAATTTCCACATTAGATGCAACTATAGTAATTCCTCCACCAATTATGTACCATAATAATTTATCAAGCATGAATTTCACAATATATCATCACTTTTCCCAAAATCTCCAAATTTCTAAGGTTTCCACCAAACTAGGGTTTTGTTCCATTTTTGAAAAGATTTTTCCAAAACAACACTCACACTTTAGGACATAGCACATACTCTCAAAAGTTTTGGGAAAAATAGAGAAAGTCCTCTTTTAATATCAACTAGGGTTCATCAACCCAAAACCATAATCCAGACATCTATGAAATACTCTAAACAAGCATAGACTTGCAAAAACATATATATATATATATATATATATATATATAACTCTAAAAATGTCCCTACCTCAAGCTTGCGAGATGAAGGAGATGAAAACCCAAGAATTCAACGTTGAAGAAAACTCGATTCAATTGGTGCAAACATAGCCATCGTCGCCCTCTTCGATTTGATGTAAAAAGCCCTATCAAATTCATAAAGATTTTTGCTAAATCTTAGAGAGAAGTTTGGATTTGGGTGGGTTTGTAAAGAGAATAAGGAGAAAAGATGAGTATAGAGAGAGAGAGAGAGAGAGAGAGAGAGACAGACAGACAGACAGACAGACAGAGAGAGAAATGAGAGAGTGTACAAAACACGTTTTTGGCATCAATTTTGAGGAAAAGAGCTCAAAAATCAAGACAGATGTGCCAAAATCCACACGAGTGGTTCGAATTCTGCGTGAGCAGAATCCCAAATCCATACAAGCGGATTCTTATGCCTCCACGGGCAGTTTGCTCCGTAGAAAATTCTAGAATTTTTCACAAAATCTGCTCAAGCGGAACCCAAATCCGCACGAACGGTTTCTGCCTAGATAATCCCAAAAAACTCTATGTGATTTCGTTCGAGCGGTTGCCAAATCCACATGAGCAATTTTTCCAACCGAAGCCAAAATTGATTTCGCATCCCAAAACAAGTTCCAACACCTAAAACTCAAAATTTTAACACATAAATGTTAAAAAAGGTTAAGTAAGAGCAAAAAAGAAATATCAACGACCCAATACGATAATCAAAATGCCGAAAGTAAAGCACACTATCTTACTACTCAATATTGGTTATGTCCAAGACCCGGGATGTCATAGCAAGCATGGACCGAGCTACCTATGAAGACCGGTCAAATGCAATTGGGTGCGATGCTTTGACCAAGCTAGATGAAGGGTTACGCAATGTTAGCATGGTGCCGCTCCGTGTTGGATATTTATGGCACTACTTGTTGCACGGTGGAAACAAAGCATGGTGGAAACAAAGGTAAATGTTTTTTGGTTGCTTGGTTGGAAGCCATGCAAAAAGTTGTGTCATCTCACTTGACTTGCAGAGAGGAGGGTGTTAAAGGATGGGCGTTATCCTTTAGGAATGTGATTCATAGGAGGACTCTACAAAAGGCAATTAGAGTCCTACTAAGGTTATGCCCTGTGAAACCCATAAAAGCTCAAATCTAACCTAATTTCAAGTATTACAATCACTATTCCCGAATTCATAGAGCTTTTCCTCATTGCTTGTCTTGTTTATTGACTTAGACATCAGAGGGGTTTTCGGTACACATCCACCAGCTAGCTCACGATTGTGATTTCAAGATAAACAACAATGTTCAGGGGATCACAAGTTTGGTCAACAGGATTATACAAGTGACAATTATTTCGTGATCGTACAATTGGCTCATTTTGTGGAAATTTCACAGAACAAACCTTTTGATCAAGCTTCTTTTCGACGATTTTAATGGCTTACAACAAATATTTGCCTCTGTCTATTATCAACAACCAAACATCAAAGGCCAACAAGAGGCGAGAAGATTTGCCTTCTGCACCTCACATGGCTGACTTGGATCCGCAGCGAAGAAATCCTCACAGGGGCATGCGAAAGAAACGTGCCTCGAGCCCTCGCCATTCCAAAAGCCCTAGATGGGCAAAGACGACAAACTGGCTCGCAAATTTTAGAAGATCATGTGAGGAAGAAAGACAAGTTAATCAGGAAGATGGCAACGAACATGTAGATTTTGAAGTGCTAAGCGAAAGGTAAGAGTGTTGCTGGGTCAAAAACCCACGAGGGGTGCACTCAATCCCATCGTTTTGGAGATCTAGATGGGGGCGCCACGCCCACATCTTCTAAGAGTAGAGGCCTCAGGACAGGCGACTCTCAGTCGAGGACAACTAGATCTCGTCACTCCGAGTCTGAGAGAACGAGGGCAGTAAGATCATACACTGAAAGAAAGAGCCATTGACCTTCATGTACTCACCTGATGTCTTCTCGCTACACAAAATTACACAGATTAGAAGACTTGCAGACTGTTCTTGACGAAAGAGTGTGAATGAGATAAGTTACGCAGGCGCATGACCCTTATAGGGTGTCAGTTTTGCAAAGATTGACTCCTAGGATGCGTGGAAGCGTCGAAGTTGCAATGCCAATGCTGCCTATTGCTTACGAACTAGCGGACAGAGTGTTGGCAAGGTTGTAGAGTACACCGTTTTTGCCAGAGATAGAGAACACACCTCTGCCGATGAGCTTTAACCAGTCCAAGTATATGATCTACAACGGAAAGTCAAATCCTTTCATGTATCTTAGCTAGTTTCGACAAGTTATGGCTATTTAAAAGAGGATAGATGCCTTAATGTGCATCTTGTTTCCGTCAAACTTAGGATATTTGGGCTTGACATGGTTCGAGAGACTGCCAAAGGGAAAAATAGCTTCCTAGGAGCAGCTTGTAGAGGCGTTTGTTACAGGGTTCAAAACAAACAGCAAAACACCTGTGGAGGTTGATCAGCTACTTGCCATTGATATTGGGGAGCAAGAATCCTTGAAATCATACAAAAATAGGTATTGGGAGACATTCAACCAAATCGGAGAGTGTCTGGTCAACCTAGCAATTGCTCAATACAAGTGCGGCTGCTAGTTGAGCATCAATTGAGGGAATCAATTACCATGACACCACCATTAACCATGGAAGCTTTGATGGGAAGGGTTCACTAACATATAAGGGTGGGTGGAAGAGGATATCACCTAAGCAAATGTGAAGTTTGGCACAACCGCACTGCCGGACAAAAAAATCTTCCGCCAAAGTTAACTTTATAGGTTAGAATGGAAAGCAAGGCAACAAAAACTGAGATAATAACCAGGGTGACCGACCCCGTTGCAATGAAGAAAATAAATCTAAGAGGTTAAAGGCCCGCATCGCCATCATCATGTTGTTCAAGAAGCCCATCTAGTGCATCCTTAGTGAAATTCGCGATAAGCCGTTTGTCCAGCAGCCAGCAAAGTTAGGTGAAGCGCAAAAGGGTTATGACGAAAGATATCGATATACCTTTCGCGATGAGAACAGGCATCGAATTGAGGACTACGTTCCATCGAAACAACACTTGGAGGAATTGGTGTCCGCTGGTCACCTAGACTATTACATTAAAGGGGGAGCTCGGCTGTAGTGATCCCAGTTTTGCCACTTCGCTGAGTATGTTGAGGGTCGAGCTGCCCGGTCAGCTCGCGGGGGTCCAGGGGGCAGCGCCCTGGCGGGGTTGAGGGGCAGCACCCCCAAAACAAAAATGCAAAACGCATTTATAGTTGCTTGTCCGCTCGGTTGGTCCAGAGTGTCAGGAGTTGAACCGAGAGAATTCCGGGTAGAGGACCAGGGCCGCACGTACGGCGCCTTAGGCCGCACGTACGGTGCCTTGGGCCGCACATGCTGGAAACAGGGAAGGGAGTGAAGCATACTGCTAAAAAGGCAGGTGCGGAAGAGGAGGGACGCACATGCGGGGATGAAGGTCGCACGTGCGGGAGCACGCGCCGTACGTGTGGGAGTAGGTGAGATCCGAATTTTCTTTCTTTTTCCTCTCTCTTTGGACTGAAGTTGTATCATTTTTGTATACCTCTCTCTCTCTAAAAAACATTTCATCTTCCTTCTCTTTACATTTCCTACCAAAAACCTCACAAGATCTTTGATTCCTCCAAATCCATTGGGATTTAGATCCATGTTCTTCATCAAAGTTGGTTATCTAGGCGAGGGCTACGTTGTGTGCGGTGGTGATCGAGTTTAGGCATCATTGATTTTGGGGTTTCAACTCTATTCTTCTTCAAACTTGAGGTAGGGATTTCCTTTGAGTTATATATATGTTTTTGCAAGATCTAGATGATTTTCGAAATCATCCTTTGATTAGTTTTGAAAATTGACTGTTGATTTAAGAATAAGAGTAATTTTGAAAGTGGGTTTACTTTCTTTTCCTTTTAAAATGGAAATTAAGGGCTTTGAATTATATTGATTGTAGAAAGATGATTTTGGTGAGATCCTTCTAAATATTTTGGAGATGAGTAGTTTTGGTGAGAAAACCTAGAAATAGGGGTTTTTGAAAAATGTTGAAAATCCTTGGATAATGTTGACATATTTATTTTGGGGGTCAAAATAAATGGATATTTTGAAAATTGTTTATTTATATATATAAATGATGAAGTTTGTAAAATATGAGAATTGTTGTTCATTTTGGAAATTGTTATTCAAAATGTTATTTTAGTCTTGAAATGGCTAATTTGTAGAGAATGCTCGAAATGTGGGAAATGTGTTGTTCCTTGGGGAAATTGGAAATCAAAGTTTATATTCATCTTGTGATATTATTGTTTTGAAAAAAGAAATGGGAGATTTGTTCACAATGGAATTATTGTGCGGAAATATTGAGAATGGAAGAAATGTTGTATTGCATTTACTCATTTCATGGGCATACCAATTCATTTGATTATGTTGAGCTTTGAACGTTGATTTGAAAACCTTGCATTGATAAAAGAATGTTGGGAAACGAGTTTTTATGAAATGGTTTTGGGGTAAATACGGTGGTAAGTCTTGATAGGTGGTGTAGATGAAATTGGTAAAGTTGGCCTGAGTGTCCTTGGTGAAAGACCAGAAAGTCGCGCGGATAGGTGTCGAGCCTTCCGGTTAATACCGGTAAAAATGACAATTGGTAGTACTTGCATAGTCAACTTGCAGACACCGACCTAGGGATTACCAGAGTTGTATTTACCGCCTCTTGAGTTAAATTGGTTAATTTTGAATAGTTGGAGTTGCATGACATCATTGAGCATGATGATTTTCAAAAGATGTAGATGCGCCTTACTTTTAAAAGAACATAGCATGGCATGTGCATTCATCATCTCGAGACTTGTATAAAATGTATATACTTTGTTAATGATCTCCTACTAGGCTTTAAGCTCACCCTACGGGATTTTTGTGCAGGAAAGGACGTGGTGATTCCGCCCAACTAAGGGCGTGGAAGTGTGTGTGTTGGGAGCACAATGCTCTCATTTTGCGCGACTCTATTTTGTAAGCCAAGGGCTATATTTGTGTGGTTTGAATAACCGATTTGTGTAACCGGGCCTAAGCCTTGGGAATTTGTGAACCCATGAGGGTATTTATTTGTTTATGTTATTTGATTTGAAGCGAATGTGTTATCGCATGAAGACTAATTGTATCATGTAATGCAAGTGTGGAGATTTATTTTCAGATTTACCTTGAAGAGCCATGATTATTGTATTATCATTTGGGTATGAAAATTGGGATGTTACATCGACTAGCCCCTCAAGACAATAACATGCCGGATGAGGTGCCGCTTGATGGTCACCTCAAGGTGTGATCAATGTGATCCATGGGATGATCACATAGCTTAAGTAAGTTTACGAGCTCAGGGGGATGATAAAGAAGGTTAAGCACATAAGGGAGGTACTTAGTGTTCAGTCAACTTTAAAGAAAGAGAAGATAGAGGCAAGAAATGTGATTTCTTTCTTTGACAGAGATCTAGTAAGGCTAAAAATCCCCACAATGACAAGCTAGTGGTTACTTTGCGCATCCGAAATTATGACATCAAGAGGATCTTTATAGACCAGTGGAGTTCATACGAGATTATGCACTACGACACATTCAAGCAGCTAAAAGAGACTTGGCCCCTGCCACGTCTCTTTTGGTGGGCTTCAACTCAATGTCAAAAAGGTTAGTTGGCAAGATCATTCTACCGGTCAAAACAATATCAATGGTCAAAGAGGTTGAATTCTAGATTTTAAAAGTCTTATCAACCTACAACATAATTCTAGGAAAACCATGGTTGCATGCTATGCGTGTCATGGCATCAATATACCATCAAGTAATACGATTCCCAAATGAAACCAGGGTAATTGAAAAGGTCTTAGGGGACCAAATCATGTCAAAGCAATGATTTTTCACCGTAAATAACAGTCACGCTACCAAGGGGTTTGTTTAGATGGTGGAAGAGCTAAAGAACAAGGAGATGTTTGAGGACGTAGGCAAAGAGGCCAAGCAAAAGGCCGTAAAGGAGCTTGTGGAAGTTATAGTTGATGAAAATGACCCAGAGAAGTTTTTTTTGCTAGGTTCATCTTTGTCCAGCACCGAAAGAAAGGAGATCATGGATTTTTTTATCTCCAATATCAAGGTGTTCGCCTAGAAGCCTTATGACATGCCTAGCATTGATCCAAATTTTATTTGTCATCAACTCAATGTCAACCCCCACGCCAGACCGATCATACAGAGAACTCGAAGGTCAGCTATACACCACGCCGAAGTAGTGGTTGAGGAGGTGGGAAACTTGTTGGAAGCAGGGACAGTCAGAGAGGTTCATTACCTAAAGTTAATCTCAAATACTATCGTGGTTCCAAAAAAGAATGGCATGTGGCGTGTTTGCGTCAATTATAAGACAATCAATAAGGCATGCCCAAAAGACAATTTTCTTTGCTAAGGATTAATCAGTTGATGGACCTAACAATAGGGCACAACCAACTTGGCTTTCTAGATGCTTATCATGGATATCATCAAATTACTATGTATGAGTTGGACTATGTAATGCCCCAACTTTTAATACTCGGATAATGTTACGTTTTTCCTTTAAGTCAGTCTATTTCAATAATAATAAACATCAAAGATATTTAGGAAGAAATAAATTACAATGTTCTCTCTTATGTACATGTAATGAAATACAATACACGCACATAGGCATTACGTCATCAATTACAAAATAATGAAATATATAAAAGGGATTAACCTATTTTATAACACATTGGCATTCCACTTGCATTTAAAAGGCCCCATGGCCAACAATTAATAGACTTCAAGTCTCAAGCAACTCTTTGCTCCATACCTAAAAAATGATTAGCAACGTGGGATGAACACAAAGGTCCAGTAGGAATCCAAATAATCCTAAACAATAGCAACATATAGATAGTTATGATCATGAATGCTCCACGTATATATATATATATATATATATATATATATATTGTAACGCCCTCAAAATAAATCCATAAATCATACATTCATGATACAAGAAAGAGATATCATATTCTCTACATCAGAGTATTAAGTACAAAAGAATTACATGTTGACAAAAAAAGTAAATGCCCTACGGGCTTATAACTTTCCATGTCAACACTTGGGTTCAACAAAAGAAGAGTTCTAACTCTTTATACAGAATAAGCCCTTGGCTTGATTTACATGCAATACAAAAAGATAACAACAAAAAGATCTTTCAGTCTCTAAGCCTCCCAAGCTATGTCCTTGGAGGTGGCATATCACCTACACCTAAAAATGATGTCCCATAAAGGGTAAGCCAAAGCCCAATAGAGATATACTAAACCAAATATGAGAAATAACTAAAACATTAGCATTCGATAAATGGTTAACACTTGTAAACCAATTTACAACACATCCCAGTTCTATGACAAATACGTCCGTGTTTCATTTCACTTTCCTTTACTTATCCAATTCAAATTCATAAACATGGCTCATTATCTAGCCAAACAATTAAATGAGACTACAACTTATATTAAAACACTTCCAATACTCCAATTATCTACGTTATGCAAACGTAATTAGGATTTCGGGACTTTCACCCTGGACACTCCGGCCAACTTAGTTATCAATGGAGTCCATCCCCTATCTCCTCCCAAACAAGTTTGAGAGTACATCCCCTATCTCCCCCCAAACCGTGGAGTACATCCCCTATCTCCTCCCAAACAAGATACATATGCAATGTATTTAAACAATTCATCATATACAATGATCAATCCAAGCACATATTCGATGTGTTAATTCAACCGTCATATTCAATGACTTAACCATTTGATTAGTTTCAGTTTTCCCTAATCAACATACAGTGTCTACAACAATCAAGACTATCCTCCACCGATAGCCCAAAGCAGTTATTTCTAAACAAATAATAAATTCATCAAACAGATAAATTATTAATATTTTCGTAGGTGAGTGATTATCAATCCAACTGCACCATCCAATCTCCCAATTTCCCAATTTTATGATTTTCAACTCAATTTCACATTCTCATACTTTCTCACATTAATTATACAAATTAATTAATCACATTACATTAGGGCTTTTCCCCTTTTTTCCCAACTTTAGCCCTAAGGCTCATTTTCATCAATTCAACAACAATAATTCCATTTTCCATAGTCTCATATACACATGGAGTTTAACAATTGAAAACCCCCCTTTATATAACTTCAAAACAAACCCTAACTTTCCCAAAATTACCATAATCCACCATTTATACAAAATGACTAAAATCTATGTCAAAACTCATAAGAAGGAGTAGGGTATCCCTACCTCAAGAGAAGAGACTCAAAGGAGTTGAAGGTGAAAACCCAAGATGCTCCAAACACTAACTTTTTCGGATTGAAATGAAGCCCACACCAAGCTCTACCTTTCTTGCAAAGAGACTAGGGTAGAAGACCACTAGAACTAGATGGATTTGTAGAGAGAAGATGTATGTAGAGAGAGACGCAGCCGGGGCTAGGGTTTGAGTAAAGAAGATGATAAAAAAGTGAAGAAGAAGCTGCTGCTGCAAACTGATATAATCGAGCCTCGCTCGAGCGAAGGAGTGGTCGTTCGAGTGACCAGACACAAAGAAACCTCGCTCGAGCGAAGAAACCCAAAACATAGTCCTCGCTCGCTCAAGCGAAGGAAAGCTCACTCGAGCCAAGAAACACAACCTTTAGGTCCAAACTAGACGCAAACGCATGCTCGAGCGCAAGAATGCTCGCTCGATCCAACAGATACACCACCCAAATCTCGCTCGAGTGAAGGAACCCTGGCTCGAGCGAAGGAACTAAAACACAGATCTCGCTCGAGCGACAAAAGCCTCGCTCGAGTGAAGACACCAAAAATTGGGCAGCAACAATTTGTTTCAAAACACACCCAACCTGTTACAAACCTGGCCAACACATCCTAAAACTCAAATACAAAGAATTAAAGGATGAAAATGCAACATATACAACAATAAACATCCACGAAACCGAGTCCGGAATACAATAACCAATGGAGGGAAAACTGGGATCGCTATATATATGATATGTGACATTTCATACTTCAAAATATACTTACATAAATACAATTTTCCAAAAGATCCTCTTTAACATAACAAGAAATAAAGACCAATTCTTACCTTTCAAAACTTTTCATTTGCATTTAAAAAAATCTCAACCATTCATCGCATTACCACAATCTCCTAAGATTGATCTAAACAATATACTCATCCTACATTTTAACTCATTACGGCTACAAGGACAATTAGTATATATTATGGCCTTAAACACAAGTATAAAATGAATGTTCACAAATACATATATATAAGCAACAATAGACATGTCAACAAACATCACCATATTTTACAGGTCACATGCACAGAAAGTCAATAATGTATCCCTTCTCATTACAACACAAGTATGAAGATACACTACGCATAATTAACACATAACGGACCTGGGCTTTGTCAAGCTATAACCACCACAACCCACTTAACTGGGAGCAAGCTGGAGGGGAGAGGAACCTATTTCAAAGCCCCAAACCTTACCGAACCTTGAGCTGAAAGGGAGAGGAACTCGTTCACACTTTACCGAGCGCGAATCGGAGGGGAGAGGAACCCGTCAAAGCGCCAAACTTTACCGGGCGCAAATCCGGAGGGGAAAGGAACCCATATCAATGTGCACTTTCATTCAACTCAACAATTGGCACATTATTCCTGTAACACCTCAAAATAAAAGACAATAAACCATCCACCATATCCATTAAATAACAATACATGAATAAGTAATTATCTCCCATTAGTTTCAATGATCGTACAAAAGGGTAACATATGCAGGTACACATTCACAAGCCTTACCCTGAATCTATAGCATATATTACATAATAAAGAAATAGAATGAGAGTTGAACAAATAAGAAATGCCCTAAAATTTACAATTTTCTAAGACAGTGCTTGATTACAACAAAATGGATTTAAATCCAGCACAGTTAAAGTCCTAGGCTTGTACAAAACAAATACAACAAAATAAACAAAATGAAGCCCTTGCTTCCAAGTCCTCTCAAGCTATTGCCTTGGTGGAGGCATATCGTTAGCACCTAAAAATGATTTTCCCACATAAAGCCCAGTAGAAATAATCCAACATAATAAATGAATCTTAACAAAGATATAAGGGTGAAATGCATATGCAATATTTGTGCCAAAATATTTTATATCTTTTTCCAAAACCATGTAATGCCAACTTAATATCAGAATTCATAAATCACCTCCTTTACAATAAAAAACTGGGTAGTGAATCACACTTTGGGAATCTCAAAACAATTTCAACCTTTTACGGAAATTTCGTCCGCAAGAAACTATAAACCGGCACCTATGTAAACACAAGCTCTACAAGCACTACTATTGCCATTTTACAGAAATTTTGTCTGCGAGATTGGCACCCATGTATACGAGTGGTTTTTTAAGACTTTCACCATAGACACTCAGGCCAACTTAGTTTAAAGAAACAACATATACTTTCCAGATTCACTCATTTTCTCAAAACGATAAACATTTCCAATGTATAAATGTGAAATAATGCTCAATGCAATTGGATCAAGCAATAGTTTCAATTTTCCTAATTCTCATGCAATTTCTACAACAATTATAGTTATCCTTTATTGATAGCCCCAAACAGATATTTCTAAACAGATAAACGATTTTCAATAAAGATAAACTTTTCAAACCTTAAGATGTGAGTGATAATACATATCCAACTCCACAATCCTCATCAATATCAATCCAATTTCACATTTCCAACATCAATTCCATTATTTATACAAAATCAACATTATATATATTTAGGGCAAAACCCCAGTTTCCTTCAAAACTGAATCCAAGTTCAAAACCAACCATTTTATCACAACTCAACCTCATTTCAAATCCCACAACCATTTTCAAGAATCCATTTGAAAACCCCTCTTTTCATTTTTAACCCAAAACCCTAGATTTGTCCAAAAATTCCCAAATCACAATATCGTTTTAGAAATAACAAATAACTAAGTTAAAAATCATAAAAGAGTGCGAAGAATCCCTACCTCAAGCTTAGAAGACGAGAGAGAGAATGGAGATACTTCAAAAATGTCGAAACCCAACTTTGTTCGGATCAAAAGGAAGCCCACGGCGTGCTCTACCTTTTTAACAAAGGGACATGGGTGAGGAACTCAACGGATCTAGGTGTATTTGTAGAGAGAAGTAGAGTTTTAGAGAGAGAGGGTGTAGATCTAGGGTTTTTAGAATGTTTAGAGAGAGAGAGAGAGAAATGAAAAAGTGATTCAAAAGTGGCTTCTTACAAACTGATATACATATAGATCGCTTGAGCGTAAGGAGTGTCGCTTAAGCGACTAGACACAACAAGTTGCACCACTCGAGCGCAAAAAGCTTCGCTCAAGCGAAAAATATCAACTCCCAGAAGTTTTACAGGAAAAAAACTACCGCTTGAGCTCAAGAGGGTTGTTTGAACTGACATTGCTTGAGCGCAAAAAGTATCGCTCGAGCGAATAATGCCAACTCCGAGTATCTCTGTAGCCTGCAAAAGTACTGAGAAATTATAATTACTGCTCGAGCGCAAGAAGTGACGCTTGGGCGAAGAAGCCAAAATCTGGGCAGCAACAATTTGAAAGACAAGCTACCAACCTGTTCCAAACGCAACCAACACATCCCAATAGCCAAACTCAAAGAAAAATAAAAGGAAACAAGACATGAACAACTATATAAGACAATGAAACCTAGATCCAAAACATCTAATGGATCAAGTCTAAACCAGAATCGCTATAATTTCAAGTTTCACAAATTATTTAACAACGTCAATACCATCCTCTACCGATGGCCAAGGACACAACCTCATAAACAACAGGTACCAAGTCCATAAATTCAATTTCATCCTCTTGATTTAGATTTTAACAACAATTATATAGTACATTACTTTCATCTTTCAATTCCAATTAATTCAACTTCAAATTCACACCATTTTCAAAACTCATAATTAAAGTCTCTTCCATTACTACCATCCCATTTTTATGATTCAATTCAAAATATTCAAATGTGGTTCAACAGGTAGTAATTCATCACGAATACAATTATTCACTTGTTTTAAAGAGGAAAAAAAAATTTGTCAGCTCATCTTACTTCTCATTTCACAAAAGTATATAAAAGTTTTATTGATTTCCAAAATTTATTTTCCCTTATCTTCAAACTCCCAATACCCACAATAAATCATCTTACCTTTCTCATTAATTATCAAAACTCAACTAGTAATTTATTTTCATAATCCAACACATATGTAACACAAATTAATCCCATCTCTCAAACAAATAAATAACCAAAGGATTTGGGACTTTTCATCACAACCCTCATAAATGAGATTAATCAATGCAAAAATCTTTCATACACACAACATTTACCAACACCTTTTTATTTCTCCGAAATTTTAATTTTTCAACAATTATTACAACTTAAAAATTATAAAACCATAGATAACAATTGACACAAATTAAATTTCATGATGACTTTCTTTATTTTCTTACATACCCATTTTCACATTTGTAATACATAATGCCCCATATGGTTCAAATAAAATCAAATCATCAATTTTTTCCTCTTTCTCATAACCCATAAACAATTAATTAGGGTTTTTTTATTCTAATCCTTTTAAACATTTTCTCAAACATACAATCTCATATATTGACAATATAACACAAGATTTAACTCTAGATCATAAAATCCTAACCCATACCACATGCTTTTCAAAAATACCCAACAAATCAAGTTTTTAATGCAATAAAAACTACCACGTGTCTATCTATCATGAGGTATTAAAAAGAAGCAAAGAAATCCCTACCTCAAAGAGAGAAGAGAAGAAAACTCAAAAAAATCAACTTCACGGGAATTTAATCTCTACCGGTCAAAACGTAGCCCTTAAGATGCTCGTCATTCTTGTATAAGGAACTAGCAACAAAATCTTTCTTGATCTTTGTAGATTGATGAAAATGTAATGCCTCCAAAATAATACAATAATGATAACTCATATGCGGAATAAATATGAGAAACAACATACTTTCATATATCAGAGTTCACTGTTCAACAACCAGTTAAATGCCATGTAGGCTTACATCTTTCCAAGTCATTGCTTGGTTACACAAATTGAGTCTCGCTCATTACATCTTAAGCCTTGGCTTTGCAAATAACAAACATACACACATAAGACATAATTAAGAAGCTCTTGCTTCCCGAAAGTCCATCCACGCTATTGCCTTGGAGGAAACATTTCACCTGCACCTGAAAATGATATTCCCGTATAGGGTGAGCCAACAGCCCAGTAGAGATAATCTAACACAATATATGAGGTTTAGCAAAGGTATAAATACCACGTACATAAACAATACCGATACGGAAGCATTCACAGCCTGCATATTCATATGCCACTAAGACTAATCTTATTCCATTTTCCTTCAATTCATTTCCAATTCATATATGCTACTCAATTCATAAGTTAAATTCATTTTCTTTCAACAACCAAAATGAGACTACAACTCAATGGTTTTCCATTTATGCAAAACACACATAAACACTTCAAACTTGCCACTTTACGGATATTTCGTCCGAAGGAATCGGCACCCATTTATATATAATTCCGGGTCTTTCACCCAGGACACTCCGACCAACTTGCTTTAAATGGAGTCCATCCCCTTTCTCCTCCCAAACAGATATACATATTCAATGTATTTATAAACATAATCATATATGGAGTACATCCCCTTTCTCCTCCCAATAAACATACATATACAACATATTTATAACACGGTCATATTCAATGACACCAACAATGGATTAGCATTAAATCGCCTAATCCTCTTGTAACTACTACAACAATCATAGCTATCCTCCACTGATAACCCAATGCATTTATTTCTAAAGAGATGTTCAATATCGAAATAAATAGTTTATTCAAAACTTCCATAGGTGAGATAATACATATCCAATATCACCATTTATAACCATAACCTTCCAATTTCACATTTTAAATGTTAATCCCAATTATTTATGCAAAATAATGATTTAATTAAATTAGGGAAAAATCCCCTTTTTTTTCAAATATCAACCCAAACACCAAAAACAACTATTCTGGCACAATACAACCTTGTATCCAAACCTCAAACCCATTTATGCCAATTTCATCAAAACTCTACTTTTCATTTCACACTCAAATCCTAGATTTGTCCAACCACAACCAAAATCTCATCATTTATATACAATAGCAAATAACTAAGCTAAATATCATATTATAGTGTAGAAATTCCCTACCTCAAGAAGAGAAGACGAGCAAACAAGGTTGAACTCTAAAAATGACGAAACCCACTTTTATTTAGATCAACACGAAGCTCTTGAAGTCCTCTACCTTATTCTCAAGGACACTAGGGTCAAGAACTCAATGGATTTAGATAAAACCTTAGAGAGAAGGTGGCTTCTAGAGAGAGAGGCTGCAGATTTAGGGTTTGTGAGTGAAAAAGAAGATCAAAAATAAAGCAAAACGGCGCTGCTGTGAAATGATGTACACCAGGCTCGCTCGAGCAACCAGATACAAAAAGGTCGCCTAGCTCGAGCGTAGAATGCAAAGCTTCAGGTCTGCCACCCAACGTAGACGCATGCTCGAGCGCAAGAAGCCTCGCTCGAGCAAAGAAACATTTTCACATGGCTCGCTCGAGCGAAAGATGCCTCGCTCAAGCGAAGAGGCCAAAATCTGGGCGACAACTATTTGTACCAAAAGACAATCAACCTGTTTCAAACTCGTCCAGCAAGTCCCAAAACTCAAATTCAAAGAATTTAAAGGGAGGAAACAAGACATAGACAACAATATACAATCACAGAACCCGAGTCTGGAACACAATAAAGGACGGGGTAAAACCGAGATTGCTATAAAAATATGAAATTTGGTGAGAGTTTAGAGAGAATAAAGAGAAAAGAGAACTTAAAGAGAGAAAGAGTGGTGAGAAATGGTCAAAAAGAAAGAGAGAGAGAGATGGATCTAATTTGAGTGAAAAGGGCACAAAAATCGATGTTTGGACGCGCAAAATCCACTTGTGCGGATTTTGAAACTGCTCGTGCGGATCAACTCAGGGAAAAATGGCTTTCTCGTAAAATTCGGTCATGTGGATTTGACCAAACAACTTTTGCTAAGTGATTTCAAACAGGCATATCTCCATTGTCTAGAAACAGAATATGGTCAATTTTGTGTCTAAATTGAATCCCCAGAAATAAGCTTTCAAACAGTTCTAGCCTCACATCAAGATTCAAAATGTGCAGAAAGAAAAGGAAAAAGAGTGAACACTACTCAAAATAAAAATTCGAATTTAGCATTCTTGGTCTAATCTTGCCCAACCAACATGTTAACTCATCAATCAAGACTCCAAACATTGAGGAAAATGTCCTAATTATAATAGCTAAAAGGTTACATGCAACCCACAACTTTTCAAAAGTCCAAAAAAAAAAAATTTAAATATAAGGTAACGGTTACCACTTAACATAAAACAAGTCAGGTATAAAACCCAAGACACTACAGGCTAGGAGATCACTTCTTTCACAACTCTAAGAGGGTTGTATTTAGCTTGAAAAATGCAAAGGTGACATTTGAAATAATGGTCACCAAGATGTTTGCCCCATTGTTAGGCAAAACAATGAAGGCATATATCGACGATTTTGTGATCAAGAGTAAGAGTGAGTCAAACCATCTTAGAGATCTAGCTGAGATGTTTCAAATTTTAAAGACTCACAAGCTTCATTAACACATCTAAGTGTGCCTTTCACATGGGATCGGGCAAATTTTTGGGCTTCTTGGTGACTAACTGTGGAATAGAAGAAGATCCCTTCCAAACTTAAGGTCATTCAAGAGTTGGAGAGACCGAATACTGTGAAAGAGCTGTAACATTTTACAAGTTGTCAGCCGTGCTAAATAGATTCATAAACCAGTCTTCAAGTCACTACAGACCATTCTTTTAGGTGCTCAAGTCAAAGTTCAGCTGGGACGAAGAATGCAACCACGCTCTGGAAGAACTGAAACAATGCTTGTCTTCTCCACCACTTTTGGTGACTCCGATACCTAGAGAAGAGCTGTATTTGTACATGGCAGTCTCTTAGCATGTTGTTAGCGTGGTGTTTATGCGCACATAGAAAATACAGTACCTACCTATCTTTTATGTAAGTAAGACCATGCTTGGCACTGAGACGAGATACTTTCCATTGGAAAAGCTTGCTTTGGCTTTAATGATGGCATCCTAAAAGTTGCCGCACTACTTTCACAGACATACAATTGTGGTTCTGACTGCATTTGCACTAAAAGGTTTGTTTGAAATGGCGAATTTTTCTTGGAGGATTTGAAGTGAGCAGTAGAATTAAGACAATTTGACATCAAATTTCAATCTAGACTAGCTATCAAAGCCCTGGCATTAGCAGACTTTGTGGCAAAGTTTGCTTTAGGAAGTCATTCTGTTTACCCAATTGGTTTGACAAGCGAAACCGAGCAAACGGGTAAGTGTCGCGGGAATAGCATAACCTCTAGCAACCTTACAACTAGTTAAGGCTTTATCCCAAGCAGAGAACCGCGCAGTGCACCAATTTTTTGGCAATAGGGACACCATTTACTAACTCCAAAAATGCATTACAGGGAGTGAAGAGGCAGGCCGAGAAACAAAAAGCACGATTTATAATGACGTGTCTGAAAGGAAAAATGGTAGGGCAACCGAGCAAATAAGTTGAAGAACTAGACCCAAAGACATCTTCAGATCCATCCGTTTGTTGGAAACTATTCGTTAGAAAGATATGAAAACTATTTGTTGATGAAGCTTCTAATAGACATGGAGCTGGGATTGGAGTCGTGCTTATTTTGCCAAATGGCTTGACTGTTAAGCAAGCAATCAGGCTGGGGTTTTTAGTGTCAAATAATGAAGCAAAGTATGAAGTGCTCTTAACCGGTCTGAAATCTACCTTCTGCATGAAGGGTACTGAGCTAATGATGTAAAGTGACTCTCAATTGGTGTTCAACCAAATATCCGGCGAATATGAGTTGAAAGACGACAGAATGGCTAAATATCAAGAGTTGGTCAGAACGGAGATCTAAAAATTTGAAGTCATGAGAATAGAACAAATCGGTAGAGATGAAAATAATAAGGTAGACGAGTTAGTCGATTTTGCAGCAATGTCAGACTCACCCATTCCCAACCATTTGCTGATTGATTTCTTACCAAGGCTAAGCATTAAAGAGCCTGAAGCAGCCGAAGTGTTATGTGCGGAGTTAAGACCTTCTTAGATGGACCTCATCATTATCTTTTTGAAAGACAGGATTTTGCCCAATGACAAGAAAAATAAAATATAAGCAAAATCACAACAATTTTGGCTTTCCCCATCAGAAGTGTTATACAAGAAGTTTTTCACTGGTCTATACTTGAAGTGCGTGCATCCTAGCAAGGTTGAAGCATTCTTGTTTGAAATTCATGAAGGAATTTGTGGAAGCCACTAAGGTGGAAGATCTTTAGCTTACTGAGCTATTTCTCAAGAATATTGGTGGTCGTGTATGCAAGTAGACGCAAAGAAATAGGTCAAAAAATACGAAAAATGTTAGAAATTTACGCATCAAATCCACTAACTAGCTAGTGAATTTCTACCTTTAACTAGTCCTTGGTCGTTTGCCATATGGGATTTAGATATTGTGGAACCACTTCCAACTACATCGGGGAATAAAAAATTCTTCATCGTGGTAGCAGACTACTTTACTAAATGGGTTGAAGTAAAAGCATTTGCATCTATCAAGGAGAAAAACATGAAGAAGTTTGTCTGGCAGAACATCATCACTCGGTTTGGAATTCCAAAGGCTCTGATATCAGACAATGGCACTCAGTTTGATGAGAGGATCTTTAGAGGTTTCTGTGAGGAGCACAAAATAAAGTTTTACAACTCCACACTGGCCTACCCTCAAGCCAATGGACAGGTGGAAGTGTCGAACAAAGTAATCTTAGATGGTTTAAAAAAAAGATAGGAGAAAATAAAGGGAAAGTGGGTTGAAGTACTATTGCATATCTTGTAGGCCTACAAAACAACCCCAAGGCGGTCGATCGAGGAAATGCCCTTTGCCTTAGCTTATGGAATGGAGGCAGTCATCCCGTTGGAGATTGGTCTCCCCACTATTAGAAGTGAAAACTTTGACCTAGAGTTGAGAGGAGAAGCAATAACCTTGGAACTTGACCTCGCAGAAAAAAGAAGGAAAAAAGCTTTGATTCACATTACGACTTACGAGTAAGAGCTTTGCAGAAAGTATAACAAAGTCGTGCTTCCAAGGGAATTCAAAATTGGTGATTGGGTTCTACATAAAGTAATGGGCAACACTAGATAATGGCAAGTTGGGACCTAACTAGGAACGTCCTTACAAAGTCGAGGGGTTAGCTGGAAAATGAGCTTACAACTTAGAAAATATGGATGGTCGAGCTGTTCCAAGACCGTGGATTACTACCAATTTGAAGTTGTATTATTTTTCCCTTTTACACTTGTAATTTTTTAACTTTCTAGTAATAAAACAAGTGGACAGTTTTTCCTTTCAAACTTTTTTATAGTTTTATGTGGTGGATGTAATGAACTTAGATTCCCTTCAGTAGACTAACTAAGCATCGATGGCTCAGTCTAGGAGCAACTCCTTTAGTCTGAACTTTGAAAATTATTTGTTTAGTAGGTTTGCTCGACAAAGTAGGTTGGGAGGTTTGTCCAACTTTGACAAATCTTTGCCCAACAGCTTTTGCCCAACAAAGTAGGTTGGCAGGTTTGACTACTTTGAAAAATCCTTGACTATAAGTTGGTTTTTCTCGGCAAAGTAGGTTAGCAGGTTTTTCTAACTTTGAAAAATCTTTGCTCAGGGGGTTTTACTTGGCAAAGTAGGTTTGGAAGGTTTGACCAACTTTGAAATTTTTTTGATCAAGTTGGCTTTGCTCGGCAAAGTTGGTTGAGAGGTTTGTCCAAATTTGAAAAATCTTTGCTTGGCAGGTTTTGCCGGGCAAATTATGTTGGCAGATTTAACCAACTTTGAAAAATCCTTAACAAGTTGATTTTGCTCGACAAAATAGGTTGGGAGGTTTGCCCAACTTTGAAAGTCTCGACCGAGCTGGTTTTAGCTCAACAAAGCAAGTTTGAGGATTTATTTTACTTCAAGAAACACAAAAACGCTTATAGGCTGAGCAAAAAGTTATGATATTTTCATTAAAAGTAAAAAACATTACAAAAGATGGGGCTGCTGCTCAGTTGTAAATGCAGTAGCATATAGCCCGGTTACATCTTGAAAAAAAAAAAAAAAAGTATTGTCGTGGTCAGGTGTTGAGGTCCCCTTGTGTGAGCGCGGCACCAACATCATCGCTTATAGTCAAGTCGGTGATCTCTTCTTTGGCAGCAACATTCAGTTGAGCCTGGACCACATCTTTAGCTGGAGCTACTACATCATTACCTTGTTCCACCAAGCTCTTTTCTTCCTCCGCCTAGAGCAATTTTTGTTGCACAACATTGGCATAAACAATCATACACTCAGGAATGAAGTAAAGAAGTGGGTTGTTGAAGACTTCAGAATTTGGGGCTTGCCTAAGCTTTTCGGCCGCCACTTTCTGGCCACATTGAAACAAAATATCTTTCGTGGTTTCGCATTGGCGCTTGTAGGCCCTTTCACCTTTTGCATAGCCACACTCCTCAGCATTCTTCATCTACTTCTCTAGTGCCTTAACTTGAGTCTCATAAACCTTATTGAGTTTCTTCAGCTCACGAAAAATATCTGTTATTCTTCTCGACCAAAGCTTTTTGCTTGTTTTCCTAAACTGTGCTGACTTTCTTGGTCACGTCGGCTAGATTGCCCTTAAAGACCTTTAGCTGGGCCTCCTTCTCATCGTTGCCCGCTATCATGATTCTCAAGCTCTTTCTCAAGTCCAGCACACGCTCATAAGCGACACAAGATTTTTGCACGGCCTGCAAAACAATATTACCATAAATAAATAAATAAAATAAATAAAACCGAACAAATAGTTGGACGAAAAAAGAATGTTCAAGGTCTTACCAAAACTATGGATTTGGTAGCCGATCAGATGGCCCTCAGGTCGGTCAGCTGTTGATGTCTCTCTATGTCAACAGGCAATAACAACCCCTTTGCTAGGTTGAGAGCTAGCAGATTATCCTTGTCTGTGTACACTGAGTCAACTATGGTCATAGCCCAGCCCTTGTACGTCTTTTTTTTTATCAGCAAAAAAGAACTTTATTGATGAGAAAACATACAATACATATGGGAAACATCAATAAAGAGAGGAGATGCAAAAAGCATCAAAGTACCCTCCCCAATCCCAACTAGGTTGGCACCAAGGAGTATACCCAATCATTTGCTAGCACCACCGAAAAGTTGGTGAGAAACCAACAGGAAAAGAGAGAAAAGAAAAGAAAAACTCCAACAGATTGAAGCTGCAGATTAAACTCAAAAGCATCCAAAAGCTGCAGATTCATACCAGAGTAGACACCAACTCAAGACCCACTCCTAGAGCCACAGTGTAACACACCAAATCAACTCACCAAAGCCAACTTCAGAGCTGCAGATTCATACCAGAGTGGACTGGACTGATTAAGATTTCATGGCAATTAAATTTCATCCACTCTGCAGCAACATTGTGGACTGGTTAAAATTACCACAACAAAACATGATAGATGCACCCACCACCAATCTGCTGGTGCAGGCCCACTGAGAAAGGCAGTCCAGCAAATTACAAACAGCAGTCCACAGCCACTCAAACTCCAGAAAATAGCAGCCATCCACCTACAGATCATCTCACAAGCATAGCAGCATCTGACTCAGGTTTGCACTCCCCAGCTTCAGACAACAGCAGCCCAGAATGCTTGAAAACTCTGTGTTTCACTGCAGCAGAATACAAGCACAAACAGCAGCCCATAGACCAGGTCTGGAAATGGAGAAGCAGGACAACCTAGCAGAGAACCAAGAGAAGCCACTGCCAGCAGACCACAGGCCATTCCTAATGCAAAATTACACTTGATGCATATTAGACACAAGGTCAGAAACAGAGAAGATGCCTTGATCCACATCTTGACAGCCCAAACACCAAACCAGGACTGGTTCATCAACAGAACACCAGACAAACACATCTTGATCTACATCTGGTACTGTGGCCACCAATCAACCACCCTGAGGACTTGCCCACTGAACTCAGCAAATAAAACTCAGCAGGACACACTTCACAATCCAACAGAAGCAGCAAAATCCCTTCTACAGCAGATTGAAACACCAGACAAGATGCCTAAAACCAGGCCAAATCAACCCCTCAGGCATAATCTAACCTGCTTTAGATTATACACAAGATCATTAATTGAGTAAGTAAAAGAGGGGCTAGAAGTTCTGACCCATAAGGCGACCCTGACCTTGATTGAATCACATAGTCCTTCAAAATTCACCGGCGCGCCCTTAAAGATGCTTTCATTCCTCTGTTTCCAAATAGACCAAAACACCGCCAATGGAATAGCTTTCCAGATGGGTAACTCCTTTTTTTAGTTTTAATCCATTCCACCACTGCAGCAAACCAGACACGGATCCAGGCATTACCCAATATATGCCCCACCAACTTATAATATTTGACCAAATCCTCCAAATAAATGGGCAGAACAGCAGCACGTGATTAATATCTTCTACTCCATCTCTGCAGAAAATACAGTTAGAGTCTGAAGTAGCATTAAGGGCACCTAGTCTTAGAAGATAGCTGGCTGTCTTAATTCTCTCTTTCCATGCTAACCACCCAAAAAACTGCACCTTAGGTGGAACCACAGTCTTCCAAATACACCCTACTAATGTACTAGTAGCTTCAGCAGATGCTTCACTCCACTTATAGGCAGAGGCCACAGTAAAAACCCCAGAATTTTCTGCATTCCATTTCAGTCTGTCTACCATCCCATCCCAAATAGCAGGAGCATTAAGAAGCATTGATCTCAGTCTCCGCAACTCTTCCTGTTCCCATTGAAACAAGGCTCTCCTGAAACCCAGCTTCCACTCTTCATTTCCATTTCGCCTACTGCTTACCATTTCCACAGATTCATCTTTGTCAAGGGACACGGTGTAAAGTCTTGGAAATTCATCTTTGAGACGTACATTACCAACCCAATTATGGATCCAGAACTTTATGGTCCTTCCATTACCAACAACAAGGGAGCTATTAGCTTTGAAGAATTCCACCAGTTGCGGCCATTGAGCAGCAATCCCTTGGATATCTCTCCAGACCAGAGATAACCTTGAACCCTCCACAGGGAGTGGCCACCAACCCCCTCCAACCTCATCATATTTGCTGCAAATGACTTGTTTCCAGAGAGCATCAGTTTCAGATCCAAATCTCCACCACCACTTCAAAAGAAGACAAGCATTCATAAGCCTCACTTTTCTTATACCTAAACCCCCAGTACTTTTGCTTTGTGTTACTTCCCCCCATTTTACTAGATGATTTTTTCTTCTTAGAGCATCCCCTCCCCATAAAAATCTGGACTGGATTTTATCAATCTCCCTAGCAACCCCTTCAGGCATCTTGAACAAAGATAGATAATATGAAGGTAAGGATGATAACACAGACTTTATCATTGTCATCCTACCCGCAAAAGATAGGAACCTCCTTTTCCAAGAAGCCAACTTCTGATTAACTTTATCAATTATTGGTTTCCAAGTCCGTCTTCTCCTTGGGTTAGCCCCCAAGGGCATACCCAAATAATTTAAAGGCAAACTTTGATGAAAACAATTTAACATGGAAGCAAAATCTTTCGATAGCTCATCAGAAAGCCCAACCCCACACACAACACTCTTACAATAATTAATCTTCAGCCCAGATACTATTTCAAAGCACCTCAAGATCCTTTTAATAGTAAGAACCTCCTCCCGTTCTGCTTCACAAAAGATTATTGTGTCATCCGCAAACTGCAAGTGGGTAATGCTGAGATCATTTGAACCAACAACTGCACCTTTAATCAAGCCCATCAGCCTAGCTCTGGTCATCAAAATGTTCAAGCCCTCTGCCACAATATTGAAGAGAAAAGGTGATAATGGGTCACCTTGCCTAAGCCCCCTTTGAGGACTAAATTCAGATGTCGGTGATCCATTAACCAAAATGGAGATTTTTGCTGATGAGACACATTCTTGCATCCACTTAATCCATTTAGAACCAAACCCAAAATTTGCAAGCATAGAGAAGAGAAACTCCCAATTAATTGAATCGTATGCTTTCTCAAAATCCAACTTCAAGACAATACCTTTCCTCTGATTCTTCTTCCAACCATCAACCCTTGTACGTCAATGATGGTGCCCACACTGGAGAAGCAGAAGGACTGGTAGTTTGCCCAGTTTGAGCTGGCTCAAGCAAGACATATTTTGCAACCTAGTCGGTAGCTTGTAGCTCGATGTTATCTTCGTCTACCAGACGCTGCTCGATTGGAGTTGTTCGTAGCCTTTTGTTGGGCCTAGATGAAGTAGCCCTGATGGTGGGGAGAGCAATGACAGTGCCCCCACCCTACTCGATTATTTGCCCTTCAGTTTAGGCGGCCTTAGGGACAAAAGAAGCTTGTCCAGTGATAAAGGCTTTGAGGGCTCTCTTCTTTGCGATATCTAGCCCTTCGATCAAGGGAACAAGAATAACTTCTAGAAGTGAAGGATCTAGCTCTGGTGAAGGTTCTAAGAGGAAGTCTGTGACCTTGCTCTTTTGTTTGCCGCTATATCGGTAGGTCGACTCAAAGTTAACTAGGTCAGTCTAATCTCTTCTCTATGCCTTAGCATGGCTCGAAGTGTATCCTAGTTGGCATAAGAATATGTGGATTTCAAATGGTCTAGATCTGCAAAACAGTGCAAGTGTTAGCTCGATGCAAAAAATGAAAATAGTAAGCAAAAATAAAACTAGCTACTGGTTATACCAGCAAATCCTTTCTTATGATTTATGTACTAGCCCGGTACTGGGGCCTTGATGACTTCATAAATTCTAGAAACCCACAATAAATCATCATGATGCAAGTCTTTGTCCGGTGTTATTTTAACAATCTTCTCGTGACCTCTTTTTATTTTTAAATAATAGCGCCAGCCATCGTCTGTCTAGCTCAGGATGTACTAATAAAATAGCTCGACGAGGCCTAAGTTAAGGCCTAGGCGATGGTTTAGCTCGGCTATATCATTTATTATTCTGTAAGTATTGGTAGAGAGTGAGTTGTTCAAAGTCTTATCTACCTAAGGAATTCGCATATAAGGGGTTGAACCGGGAAGTGTAGCCCTCTTTCGACAATAGAAATCACAGTCACGAGACAAAACCCATCTCGGTCCCATGGTAATATCCCCTCTTTGGCTAGTTCAATATTTACATCAGTTGAAATGTTGTAATCCTTGTAGAATTCAGCAATGACAGCTGAGAAGCTTACCATAAAACGGTACTAGCCCATGAAATCTAGTTTTATGCTTAGGTGAAATGTTTTAGGGAGTTTGTTCGATTTCTTAACGTGGCCTTAGTTGGTATTTGTTAGGCCAACTTTGGTGTCACCAAGGGGCAATATTGAAGGTGTGCTTGGCCAATCCTAGTGGAGTCTGCACGGTTGAAAAGGAAATGTGTTATGCTCAAGTATGGACTGAGCTAAACAATAGTGCAATTTGGCAAGACATAAAGGTATGCCAAAGCCCTAAGTGGTTGCATGATTGAATTATGTGTGCACGTTGGGATACTGTTTAGCTTGGTTATTGAGATGAACCCGTTATGTGTTTGGTTCAGTTAACAAGTAAGGTTTTAGCTCTGTTCAATTTACGATAAAGGTTTTAGCTCGGTTCAGTTTACTAAGCAAGGTTTTAGCTCAGTCGTGCACTTAGACAATAGTGCTAACTCGGTCTGGTGTAAGGTAACCTAGGTTATAGCTCGATTGTGTACTGTGTTAGCACAGTTTGTCTCTTAGTAATGCTGCAAACACAAAGTTTGCTCGATTCGTTTGGGTTTTGGATCAAGAATGAGGTTGTTGATCGATTTTGCCCAGATCTATTGAGTGTTTATCTCAGAAAATGGGTTGTACACTGGAAAATGAAAGATTAAGAGTCATTTAAACTCCAGATTTGGTTCCAGACCCGATTTTATTTAGATTGCTATAATTATCTATACTATAACATCATTTTTAGGGGTGTTTACTGAAATGAGGGCTCAAGAACACGAATAATAGTATGAATATTAATGGGAAAATATTGGAAAGTATGGAGAACTCATTGTTCAGGGCACGGAATCAGGTTCCAATTGGTGAAGATGCTTCCCAAAAGATGGTGAGTCGGTTTATGCAAAAAAGGTGCCTCGATCCGAGTCAAAAATGCAAGATAATTGTGGTTTGGGGTTCTGGTTCTCAAGGTTTACAATGGAGAAGATGAATAGTAGGTGGTGTGAATATGTAAGCACTGGTTATACGTATAGGAGGCGGAGAGGTGCCATGATTCAAAATTTCTAGGAGGTTGTGCATAACGGCTTAATTAGATGTACGTGTGCAATTGATGAGAGCCACGTGTCCCAGTAAAGACATGTTGTCAGAGTGATAGGTGAACGTAGTGTACAACTAAAGAGACAGCCCTAAACCAAACAGGCTTTGTGGTCGAGTAGTTGGGATTAGTTCGGTGGATTGGAGTATCCTAGCTCAATTTGGCAGAGTAATCCTAATCATGTAGAGCAGATGAAACTAAGGGACAATTGAGAGAGTAATTTGTGTTGAACAAGTTAAGCTGAGCTAGATTGACATGGGCCTGGGGTTTGGGCCGCGCATGTGGGCTAGTCTGTGAATGCATACAAACGAACCGCGCTAAATCATGCCATTGGCGTCAACCGAGCTGTTGGTTAAAAGACTAAATGGTTTGGGCTGCACAAAGAGTGTGAACCGGTCAAAGATGACTCTAGGTTTGACTGGACAACTATCTGAGCAGGTATGGACCGAGCTACCTATGAAGACTGGTCAACTACAATTGGGTGCGATGCTTTGGCTGAGCTAAATGAAGAGCCGCACAATGTTAGTATAGTGGCGCGCCGTGTTGGATATGCACGGCGTTGCATGCTGCATAGTGGGAACAAAGGTTAATGTAGTTTGGTTTCTCGGTTGAAGGTCGTGCAAAGAGTTGTGCCATCTCACTTGGCCTGCAGTGAGGAGGATGTTAAAGGATGTGCATTATCCTTTGAGAATATGATTCCTAGGAGGACTCTACAAAGGAGAATTAGAGTCTTACGAAGATTATGCCATGCGAAACCTATAAAAGCTCAAATCTAACCTAATTCCAGGCATTACAATTACTATACCCGAATTCATATAGCTTTTCTTCCTTACTTGCCTTGTTTGCTAACTTAGGCATCAGAGGAGTTTTTAGCACACACCCACCGACTAACTCACAGTTGTAATTTTAGGTTAAACGATGACATCCGGGGGATCACAAATTTGATCAAGAGGATTATACAAGCGATTATTTCATACTCGTACAAAAATCAATTTCTATGCAAGCAAAAAAAGCATTGGTACACTTACCACATTATTTTATACTACTATTTTTAATAATATATTGTTTCATATGTCAACACATCATTGTTATAATTAGGGTCCCATCACTCAAGTTTATCTTGAAAGTAGACACATAAGATGATGCATTAAAATTGATATATAAATATGATAAATGTAACATCACTCATTGGTTTCATCATTAAAATATTTTTGTGATGGCATAAATGTGATATCTTAAAACTAATGCAACATATATAAATGGTGATAATGTTCTAATTGATGAATTAGTGTATTTTTATTTCTTTTTAGTAAATGTTTAAAATATATATATATATATATATATATATTGAAATATGTCAAAGTAGTTTGAAATATGTGAAAAGTTTATTAAAATTATAAATATTTTGATATTTTGTAGGTATATTTGGTTTGTCTCTTGAAACATATTTTTGGACAAAAAATTCCAAAAACATATTTGGTCGAATTTTTTTATTAAAAAAAAAAAAAATTGAAAATTACATTTCTCTTTACTATATATCAATCAATCACTTTTTGTCTCTCATTTCTCATTCTCAATCACTTTTTCTCTCACATATCTATTTAATTACAAAAAACAAATATCAAATCATCCAAAACTCCAAAACTATTTTCAAAATATACAATCAAAGAAATTTTCAAATTTTCTAAACTCTTTCCAAAAAATTATTTTTGAAATAATATCTCAAAACACAAACCATAAGTCTGTCATTAGTAAGAGTCTTTATAAATAAACATGAGGATTTAGTATTTTGCAGTAATTGATTTGGAATGTTAAGCCATCAATTGTTATAATTAGGTGGTGTTTGATAAAATTGAAAATTGAAAATTAAATACTAAAAATTGAAAATTAAAGACTGAAAAAATAAGTATTGAAAATTGAATACTGAATCTTTTAAGCTGAAAAACTGTGTGATAAAAATTTAAGTGTTGAATTAAAAATAAATTGTTTGATATATATGAGATCAAATTTAAAAATTATTGTGGTGGTGGTGGTGATGGTAGCGGTAGTGATGGCAATGATAGTAAAATGATGGTGGTGCTTATTACAACAATGACAATGGTGATGAAAGCGGTGGTAGCAGTGGTGGTAGTGGTGGTGGTGATGGTGGTGGTGGCAGTAGAAGTGGTGGTAGTGGTGGTAGTGGTGGTGGCATGATGATAGTGGTAGTGGTGGCAGTGGTATGATGGTGGTGGTTGTGGTGGTAGTGGTGGTGGCGGCGGCGGCGGCGGCAATGGCGATGGCGATGGCATGGTGGTAGATTGGTGGTAGTAGCGATAACGATAGAAGTGGTGGTTGTGGTGGTAATGGCATGATGGTGGTGGTAGTTGTGGTGGTGGGGTGATGATGGTAGCTGTGGCATGGTGGTGCCTGTGTGGTAGCGGTAGCAATGATGGTGATGGTGGTGGTGGTAGCGGTAGCATGATGGCGATAGTTGTGGTTGTGTAGTGAGTTTGTAATAGTGTTTACTGATATTTAGTGACAAATATTAAATTCCTGAGATATTGATTTGTGATTATGTATCAATTTTAACCAATAAAAAACAATCACAATCAAACAATTAAAGACAAATTGACATAACAATTTTATGTGGAAAAATCACAATTGGAGCGCCTCTAATTGTGATTAAAAAAAACCACTGGAAAAAATCACAAAACAATCCACTAAGAAGACAAACACAAGTGTACCCTTAATTACCTAGCGCATCCAAGCTCGAATCGAACCAACCCCTATGTGCCTCTTCCAGCCCCGTCTTCACCTCGGAATTGTCTTGCTCAACGTTGAATCCACAATGCCAATGTCGAATCCACGACGATGACCCACTCCAAAATCCACCAAAGCTTCAGGCCTAAATTTCCCGGAATCCACCGAAGAACAACTCTCTTTTTTGTATTGAATAAATAAAACAACCCTCTTTGATATAATTCACTCAATTCATGATATAAACTCTCACAGATATCAAAGGAAATAAGCAAAGAAGCTCCAGATGAAAACCCTAATACCAAAAAGAATATCTGGAAACCGTGCCCTAGAAACTGATTTAATCGCAGCTTTATAGCAAGAAGAATCGCGATAATCGCTCGAGCGCAAGAATGGCTGCTCGAGCGGTGTGGCTTAAATGCATGGTTCTGAACAAGTGTCTTTGCTCGAGCAATGGAAAGTTCGCTCGAGCGTAAAATCTCAACTCCCAGTACTTTTGCAGGCGAATGAAATTTCTGAGAGGATTGCATCTTCGCTCGAGCGCAAAATCGACCACTTGAACAGTCAAATAGCTCGATCCCCGACATAGTCAACGAAGTGGCAAACATGAAAGAATAAAGATCACAAACTCCTCTGCAATGCACAATTCAGGTTGGATTCGTATCTAAATACTCATAGCCTCACTGAAATAACAGAACAAATAAAATTGCAACTAAAAGGAGTTTTGTCAAACGGGATTGCCAATTACACAAACCTAACATTTAGTATTTATAATTCAGTTAAAATTAAGTAAGTTTCGTCTGATTTAAAATTTTCTTAAGTTTTAGTCTATTTTAAGAGCACTCGAATGTTTAAGTGATATCAATTATAGTTATCAAACAAATTTAATTGATCATCACTTAATAAATTCAATTTTAAGTGCTAAATATGTTATCAAACATCTCCTTAATCTAACAATTATTTAGCTCGCCTGTTAGGATTACCATTGTTGATATATATTTTTGGGGTATGGTTTCTCTTTATACTATTTTGATCCATACTATTATATTTTTTGTGGACCCTCTTCTAGGCTCACAATACTAATTCGAACTGTTCATCTTGTAAATCTTGTAATGAAGATTGTTTGTGCAAAAAATCAATTTTATCGAATATCGATGAATAGATAGATAAATAAAAAAATCACATTTTGTTCTATAAAATGGATTATTTAAGTTAAACTCATAAATATCATCCATTAAAAATTTAAAAAATAAATAAAACAAAACAAAACAAAATAAAATGTAATTTTTTTAATGTATTTAGTAATGTTTAATGAAACTAATATTTTGCACAATTTATTTTTATTAGAAAGTTTACGAGCTAAACGATTCTCATTACCATTATGGTGAAATATGGTGTATGTAGTAATATGGAGGCTCATTCCCATATATTTTGATAGCTTGGTAGGAAAAAAAATTCGATTGTCACCTTTTTTAGATTATTATCTTATTAGATTAGTTTCATATACTTACTCATCAATTTCTTTGCCATTCACTTATAAAACAAAATTGTAAATAGATGATTGTAGACATCACTATGCTATATGAAAAATGGTCTTGGTGTGCTTGTAATTCATTTGATTTTATTCCTTATTTTTATTTATTAAAATATTTATTTGAATATCAAGGGGTAAGATATTTGACGTGTGCTCCACTTGATGATATAGGTTCAAAGGGACAATTATTGTTCCATTGTGTTGGGAGTGGTTAATTATAGGCTTTGTTTGGGAAGTTAATTATTTTAGTTGATTATTTAGATTTTTAATTATTTTAGCTTGACTAAAAAAATTGTGTTTAGAAAATTTGTTGGCTTTTTTTATAGTTGATTTGATAGTTGTGAGAGAAAAAGTGAAATGATTATAGATTGAATGTAATATTTTGTCTTATTAATTATTTTAGCCTATTTTATCTTTTACTGGATTATTTTAGCCCAACCCGCCATAATTTGAAATATCTATCTAAATAATGTGTATGTTGCTACAAAGTTACTTAAATTTGCTTAGAAGGGAAAAAAAAAAAAAAAATTTGTAATTATTCATGAAATTAGTTTTAGTTTTTTTTTTTTTTTTTTTTGGGGAGGGGGGGGGGGGAGTAGTTTTATTAAAATAAAGCAAAAATGTTAATGAAGGTAAACATGTGTGGGATTGAATTTTTTTAGTATTTTTGTTTTTGTGATTAGTGAATTTTGCAAAAAGTTTGTAATTCTCATAATAATTAAAGATGGATAAAAGATAGTTTTAGTTTTTAAAATATATATTCTTTGTCATTTTAGTTCTCAAGTTTTAATTTTGTCATTTTAATCTTCAAAATTATCAATTTAAGTCAATTTAATTCTATCTCTAACATATTTACATTAATAACAGAAAAAAATATATATATTTTATCCTCGAACAATCCATCCAACAGGATTCCTAACGCTGTGTTTGATTGGAAGATTTGGGAAGGAATTTGGAAAGGAAAAGTGAAAATGTGTGTGAAGTGAAGTGAATTGATGACAAAATTCCAAACACAACAAAGAATCACTATAGGAAATAGGGGTTTTGACGATGTTTATTTAACGGCACTTTTTTAAATGATACTTTTTATAATATTTAACGGCATTTTGTAAGTGATGTTTTTTTTAAAAAAAAAAATTAAAATGGCCCCATTTTATAATACAAGGTGTTTAAAAACGCCTTAAAATATCTACACATTGAGGGAAATAATATACACATTTTTTAGCTCTAATCTCTCACCCAATCAGCCTCTCGCTCGCTTTCCCTCTCTAAACCCTCTCTACGAATCGAAGTTCGAAGCTATTCTCAAATCCATGGATTCACTAAATTGGGAATGCTTATTTTTTGTTTAAAAGTAAACTGGTTGTTGTTGTAATGTACCAATGCTATTCTAGTTGGAAGTTGGATTCTTTAACGAAAGAACTCTTGTTTCTTTTTCACATTTTGTTCTTGAAAAGGATTATTTATGCATTCTGTTTTTTAGATGAACTCAGAGATTTCACTGTTGAACTTAAGCTTTCCCTTTTCCAACTTGGAATTAGTCCTTAGATTGCTGCATCAATTCTCATGCAGGTCTACTGTTCTTTTATCCTTAGGTTTACATTTCTTGTCCATTAATTAAGACTTTACTATGATTGTCCTGATTAATTTTGTGTTTTTGTTATTTGTTTCATTTTCTAACTCCATTCTTGTAGAGACCCTAATTTTTGGTAATTACACATAAAACCCTGAGCCATAGGTTAATAACATTTTAGCCCCTAGTTTCGTAAAAGTTTGCAAAATGGCCCAGTAAAGAATAATTTTCCAGTAGATCATCATAATTAAATTCAACAACACCACTTTATAATTGAAAATATCCTAAAACTTGGTTTTTATTTATTTTACCTCCTAGTTTCCAAATTAAGTCATACATTTTATTTTTTTGTTCTTTCATTTATCATTTATTTGAATATTTATTATTTATTTGAACATGAATATTTACATAGGTATTATAAATATATTATTTTGTGAAAAATTGGTTGAGAAAAAAAAAATCTAGATATTTACAACTTTCTTAGTCATTGAGTTAGAGGGCAAAATGCTCTTTTCAACCCAAACTCATTGCCTATAAATTGAGAGCATTGCCCCAATTCCTTGGCCACAATTCAGCAGCCAAGGTGAGGGTAAGAGAATGAGAGTGTGACTAGGGGGAAGAAGAAAAGAAAATGAAGAAAATGTGTCTTCTCGAGTCAAGGTAAGAATACATCTCTCCCTTGTCTTCTCCAATTCTTTCACCCATCTCATCATATTATCTAGTATGCCCTCTTGTATTGCATGTTAATGGAAATAGGGTTTTCGATGTGTATGAAAGTGTGGGTATGATCTAGTGACTTTGTCTTGCAATTTTGTCAAACTATGCACTACTGCAACTTCTCTCATTTAAAAGAAATATCAAATTTAGTTATTTCTCAAATCTGAATTCAATATAGGATATTTGGTGTGTTTAGAGCTTGTGATAATTTTATTAGCCCCTCATTGTGTGTTTTTAGGGCTTAGATATTTTGTTTAAAAATCTGATCCTAAGTCTCTGAAAAATAGTCCACTTCTTGCAATTTTATAAAATTCCAAAACAATCATCTCATGTCGGTTCTTTAGTCAAAATTTAGAATTCTGAGTCCTCTTTCCAACAGAATTTATTTGGGTGAAACTCTTTGAGTAGATTGAGAGGAAAGCTAGTTTTCCCAAAGGGTGACAAATTTGGACAGGTTTTTGAACAGAGCTTGTAGATGAATTTCTGGATGTGCTGTGCAAATTCTGAAAATTGGAACAAAAAATAGACATGTTGTTTATGGTTTCTGTGCAATTTCAGCCCCTAATATAACCTGGAAGTATTTTTACCAAAGCATTCTTTTTAACTCTGCAGTTCTGAAAAGTGCTGGAAATTGTGTCTTATTGTGTTATTTGTCTCTAAGTATTTCAAAGCATGCCTAATGTTTGTTTGTTTGCTTTACCATACTTATGTATGATTGTCATGGGCTATATTTCCTCTCTTATGTTGTCTCATGCTCTTTTATATTACCAAATGTGACTAACTTACTTATCAAAAGATCTAATAAATGGGAAATGATAAGGGGTTGGCAATGGGTGACGTTCACACTAGTGTTTCAGAATAATTTATACATACGAATGACATGAATTATGATGGGATTAATACCAAATGAGTTAAGTCCTGCGCAAGTAGTCTAAACAAACCCCTAAGATGACACAGATGTATTCAGACTCTACGCGATTGTTTCAGGGTGTAAGCGAGCCCTTTGGTATGGTATATGCAGGGTGTAAGCAAGTACTAGGCATGAAGCAAGCCTATTTGTTTGGTCGTCCCTTTTGAGGTCCATCAGTGTCACTAACTGGTAAATAACCGAGAGGGGGGCATAGATGGTAAGGTCTACAAAGCACCAAAATGGGGAGTTCTCAATAGTCCGATGTTCAATCCTTGTGGTTAGGTAGAAGGATCTCTTTGGGGGATTCTAGATGTCTAGCCTAATTACTAATTCACAGAACCTTATTGTAGTATTGTATGTTATGTTACCCGATTTGTTATGTGTATGGTTGAGTGGTTGATAGAAGGTATGGGAGTGTGTGTGTGTTTTTACTAGGCAGTCCAAGCTCATGGCGTGTCATACTAGGTGAAGAAGCAGTTTACGATAGTGAAGGTTATCCCAAAGGCAATCAAGATGAAGTGTTGAAGTCGTGGTTCACTTGAAGAGTCAGACTAGTAGTTTTTTTTTTTTCTTTGACTTTTGGCGTGACAGTGTTTTGTAATCCTATTGCGGAACACAAATGAATTAACTATGCTATTAACTCTGCTTATATGTGTATATTAAAATGTTTTGGTTATCTATCTTGTTTGAGTTGTATTTTGTACATATTTTTTTTACGATCATGAATTTTGGGGCGTGACAATTCTAGTGTTGAACATTAGCACAATTTGGATACTGAAGGTTCTTTGTGTTACATTAGATGAAATGTCACGAACTTAATAGATTCTGTGTAGTGATATGTTTCGCAACTTGCTTTAAAGCTACTCTTATTTTCTACAGAATTTGTTTATTCATGCAAAATTTAGGCAATAATATGTACTGAAATCTACAGATGATTCAAATTTTAGCTTCATATCATTGGTTCGGAGAAGTTTTGTAGGCAACTTGAGATAAGTTGTTTCTTCATAAAAAAAAATTAGGCAATAATATGTACTATAATCTATAGATGTTTTAAATTTTATCTACATATCATTGGTATAAAGAAAGCTTTGTAGGCAACCTGAGATAAGATATTCCTTCATAAAAGTTACACCTTATTTTGCATAGATTAATGTTACTTCTCTCTCAGCTAGGCTTACGTGATGCATATCTTTTATGGGTGGAATTGGGATGTCTCTGAATCTAGGTCTGGGGACTTGAGAAATTTTATGCTTCTTCGCACAGGAACTAAATTGGGTTTCATTTGGTGGTTTAAGAAACACCAGTAATTGGTTAGTGAGGTTTTTGGGTATTGATTGATACTATGGGTGAAATTGTGGAAACTTTTGAATCTATGTCTACTAGAGAATTGAGTTCCCAAGCTTTGAAAGCTAAGTCTTTTCATGAGGATAGTTTTTGCAAACAAGTGACTCATTTTGGTAGGTTGGTCTTGGTCTTGGGTTCTTCTTTCATGCCTCACTCAAACAGTTAGAAAAGATTCTAAAAAAAATCCCATATTTACATACATATATATACACTTACATTTATGTGTTTTGCAAATGCTTTTTTAATTTATTGCTCTCATCTCTTCTCTTTGTAATAATGGATGGGTAGGACTAAGAGGAAAGCTCTCATTGCTGCTCTAGACAAAATCAAGGAATGTGAGATATTGGAGTTTTTGTTTTTATTCTCTGTTTTTTATTCATCATTCTGATTTTTGTTTCCATTTTTTTGGATGTATTGGGGTTTTAGAGATAGGTTTTTGTTTATTCTCTGTTTTTTTAATTCATCACTCTAATTTTGATTATATTTACCTTTTGGCAAAGCTAATGCTTTTTGGGCTTATATCATTGCTAATGGGTCATTGGATCATTTTTGTGGCCAAGATTTGCATTAAATCATTGGCCTGAGCCAGCCGCTTCTATCCATGTGTAGCAAACTCAAATATTTTGGAGAGACTGTCTCTACAACACCTTACATTTATTTGCATATTATTGTGCTAACCAAGATTGTAGAAAATTGATGTAGAAGTTCTGTTGAAATCATATTTTTCTATTTGTTTTGTAGAATTTGTTGTTTGACAGGTTTGCAATACATGTGTGTGATGCAAGATTTTTTTTCTTTTATTTTTTGGTTGTGTTTGTTGCTTGATTTTGGTTTAGAATAATCGGGCAATGTTTGTCTAAATTTAGTCAATATATTAAAATAGCAGCAAAGTTTTATCCATATTATTGCTATTTTTCAACTTTATTACAAGTAATTTTTTAGTTAGATCTAAAAGAATTAGCACAATCTCAACAAAAAAAAACAAAAAAGCTATAACGGTGTTTTCTCAAACGCCACTACAGTGCCAACGGTTATATTTTTAACACAGGAAAAAACGTATCACGGCATTTTTAAAACGTCGCTAAATACTAGATGACATCATTTTACCGTTATTTACCACATTTAGCGTTAAAAACGCCGCCTATACTGATCTAACGACGTTTTTAAAGCACCATAACGCTACAGTGACGGCCACATTTTCAGCATTTGGTACTAAACGTCACAAAAAGAAAATACAGAATTTCCAGCAGTGAATCTACAATTGATGACAAAATTCGAACAACCCAAATCCATGGATTCCTGGTCGGCTTAAAGTGTAAAGTGAATTGATGACAAAATTCAAGACTAAAATCAAACCATCTTGTTTTGATATAATAATATATATTCCTCTCCTCAAACTTTGTCAAATTTTTCCTTTTACATGTTATTGCGATTATTATAATATAAAATTAACAGTTGACTCATGCAATGTATGTATTAATTTTTTTTTTTTAATATTTGATGGTATAATTTGTGTTATAATAGAATAATTTTAATTTTAATTTAAAAGTAAAATTAAAATTAAATTAAAATATGATTTTAATTATTTATTTTGATAATATTGACAATAACTGAAAAATCTTAAAATCCCTGAGATATTAATTTGTGATTATGTGTCAATTTTAAACAATAAATAACAATCTCAATCAAACAATCACTACAAGAAAAAACATTTTTGGTGACCAAATTTTTAATCGCCGAATGTTGTAAATTTTAGTCACTAATAATAATACATTTACCGACTAAATAGTTTAGTCGTTGTTAGTTTTCACGACTAAACATTTTAGTCACCAAGAGATTAGCTTTCATTGTATTTTACGACCAAATATTTTAGTCGCTTAAAGATGCCATGTTCTTTCATGACTAAAATATTTAGTCGGCAACAGTTTCTTCCCTCATATTGATTTATTTTGGCTACCAACTATTTGGTCGCCAAACGTCTTTTGTTTCTTTTTTTACTACTAAATATTTAGTCATGAAAAACCTTTACTTGCATTTTTGGCTACCAAAATATTTAGTCGCTAATAATTTTATAATTTTTTTTAATTAATTTCTCGACCACTTGTATTTATTCCATTATTAGAGCAACCTGTACCCTATATAAAAACAAATAATTGATATACTAATGAAATTAGCAATCATTACTTCCACAACATGCATACATTTCACTTTCAACCATCACAAAAATTCATATTTTACATCAAATTATAAATGCAATAGAAATTTTATACAAACAAAGTATAATCCAACCTTAAACAAAATTAATATCCAAAAGTTAATCTGTACCACCAAAAACTAATTTGTACCACAAGAAAAGGTAATCTGTATCATGCCAAAAACGTAATCTGTACCACGTGAAAAGGTATTCAGTACTGCATCAAAAAATAATATGTACCGCGTCAAAAAGTAAGTTGTACCATGCCATAAAACTGATCTATACGAACAATATTAATCCGTAGATTACAAACAATGTCTTTCGTACTTGTCACAAAAGTCGTATTCACAATTCCATGCCAAAAACCATCTGTACAAATAAAATTAATCATTAGTATTGACTAAATATTAGCATATTTAAAATTATAAAACAAAAAACATATATCTTCCTCAAATATAAGGTGATTTTAGCCCCTCACAAAATAAAGTAAATACCATGTTGTAGAAATCCACAGCCTAGATTACTAGAGAATCTTACATGAACAAATGTTGTCTACAAATTTGCCCCAAAAGGCTTCTTATAGTACAAAGCAATTCCCTCTAGTTGTGGCAAGAATCTTTTAGCTAAGGTAGCATAGCATGTGAATGTGAATCCCTTCAAAAATAAAAAACTTTCTAGCTGCAAATCATAAGTTGATGTAAAACATGCACATCGTCAATACAACATTGTTCTATATACACACAAGATAGTAACAAGAGAGACTTGACTTATCGAATGTACTTTAATTGGGGTGACTAAAGCACCAACTCTTAAGCTAAAAGACTAAGGCCCTATTTGGTAACACAATTAAGCACTTAAAACTAAACACATTCAGTCAATTTTTACTAACCAAATATTTGGTCAGCAAAGAGAAAAAGAAAAAGTTATGTTATTTGGTTGGTGACTAAATTATTTAGTAGGCAAAAATTCTTTAATTCTCAACTAAAAGTTTTTTTCGTCACAGAAAGTCAATTTTTACTGACCAAATATTTGGTCAGCAAAGAGAAATAGAAAAAATTATGTTATTTCGTTGGCGACTAAATTATTTAGTAGGCAAAAATTCTTTAATTCTCGACTAAAAGTTTTTTTGTCACGGAAAGTCAATTTTTACCGACCAAATATTTGGTCACCAAAGATAAAAAGTAAAAATTATGATATTTAATTGGTGACTAAATTTTTTTAGTGGGCAAAAATTACTATACCATGACTAAAAGTTTTTTGGTCACCAAAAATAAATGTTTGCTGACCAAAATTGTTGTCACAAAATAGTAATAACAAACTTTGAGCTAGTAACTTGGCTACTAAATTTATTATAGTCGGCAAAAATTAGTATACCGCGAATAAAATAAATTTTAGTAGCCTAAAACCGAAATTACGGCCGACCAATATTTTTATAGTCGCCAATTGTGGCATATTTAGCGACTAAATTTATTTGTAGTCGCCAATATTAATTTTTTGGCTACTAAAAAAATTAATAGCTAAAACCATAAACAACACCGACCAAAGTAATTTCTAGTCGCCGATTGTACAACTTTCGGCGACTAAATTTCCTTTAGTCGCCAAAGTTGGTCGCCAAAAGTGTAATTTCCTATAGTGAATCAGAGACAAATTGACGCAACGATTTAATGTGGAAAAATCACAATTTGAGCGCCTCCAATTGTGATAAAAAAAAATCACGGGCAAAAGTCACAAAACAATCCACTAAGAAAGCAAAAATGAATTACACTAGTGTACCCTTAATTACCTAGCAAATCCACGCCCGAATTGAACCGATCTCTATGTGTCTCTTTCACCATCGTCTTCCCCTTGGAATTATCTTGCTCAATGTTTAATCCACGACGCCGATATCGAATCAACGACGATGAGCCACTCCGAAATTCACCAAAGCTTCAGGCCTAAGTTCCTCGGAATTCACCAAAGAACATCTCTGTCTTTAGTGAATAAAAGAAAATACACAAACGCTTGATGATGTTGATATGAAGTTCACGGATCCATTGATTACTCTTAAATCATCAAAGAAACACTCATAAAGCACCCTCCAATATAAAACACGTTACCTTGTTCCTCTCTAAAAACATAGACGACCCAAAACCTAGAAACAGCAAACAGTGCACTTTATAGAAAACAATATCGCGTAGACTGCTCGAGCGCAGATTTTACAGCTTGAGCAATGTAACTAAAGGCGGTGAGAAACATATAGGTTGACCGCTCAAGCGCAATTTCACCGCTCAAGCAACAAAATTTTCTTACTAGAAGTTCAAACTCTCTACAAAAGTACTGGATGATTCTTTTCTTCGCTCGAGCAGACAAACAATAGCTTGATCCCTGTACATAGTCAGCAAAGTGGCAAACATTAAAAGATTAAGATCACAAACTCCTCTACAAAGCACAATTTATGTTGGATTCCCATCTAAATACTCATAGCCTCACTGAAATAAAAGATCGAATAAAATTACAACTGAAAGGAGTTTTGTCAAACGGGATTGCCAATAACAAAAACTTAACACCAACATTCTATAAAATTGTTACTTGAATACTAATATATATTAATTTTAGTTAAATTATTTATATATTTTGATAATTTTACTTTTATCGTATTATAAAAATGCAATTATCATATAATAATTTTGTATGATATATATTAAATTATAAAATAGTAAAATAAACACTCATAGTTAAATTAGAAGAAGAATTAGTAAAATAGAATTAAAAGTAATTTTAACTATTTAATTTTCTTATATATTCATTTGAAAAATAGAAATATGTAGAAATAGAAATTATATAAAATTTATTTAAAAAATTAAATATAAATATGTTATAGTTGGATTATGATATAATGATTTTATATGATACATATGTTAAATTATAAGATTGTAAAATAAACACTCTTAATTAAATTAAAATATCAACTATATAAAAAAAATTCAATAATGACTAACCAAAAAAAGAATCATATAACAACATCTAAACCGAAAAAGAAAAAATAATGAAAACATCCAAACGATAAATACATCTCAATGTGTGAAGTAATTAATCATATGTAATATGATTTTAAAACATAAAAAACTTATTGTTCAACAATTGAAAAAGTAACTCAAACAGTGAATCTAAGCTTTAGAGATTCCTTGAGAGTATCATTGTTATGCAAATTTTTCCTCCAGTAAGTTGTGGTTATATAAAATAATATAGGAAATGAAGTATAATTTCATATATATAATCACTATAAAATTTAAACAGCAAATCCAAAATATAGAATAATATAGAATTGGTATTGGGTATAGAATAATGAAATGAAAAAAAAAAAAAAAACAATTTGGCATTAAAAAAAATCATAATACCCTTGAAAGAATTAAGAAGAAAAACATGAAACAAAAATTAGTATGGATTATCTCAATTTACTATGAAAAATATATGAAAAATAAATATTGTTAGGTTTTTATTATTGGCAACCCCGTTTGACAAAACTCCTTTCAGTTGTATTTGTTTTCGCACTTTTATTTCAGTGAGGCTATGAGTTTATTAGATGCGAATCCAACCCGAATCGAGTCTTGCAGAGAAGTTTGTGATGTTAATGCTTTCAAGATTGCCACTTCGCTGATTATGACGGGGGTCGAGCTTGGCTGAATGCAAAATTGCATTCAAAGTTGGTTGTCCGCCCTTGCTCGCTCGAGCGAAGAAGTCCTCGCTCGAGCGAAGAAGTCCTCGCTCGAGCAAAGGATTGCGTCTATACAAAAACCTGAAAGAGTTCATTGTTCGCTTGAGCGAAGGGTTCGTGGCTCGAGCGAAGGCACTAGTGGAAATCACGTGAGTTAAGGTTCTCGCTCGAGCGAGAGAAGCTTCGCTCGAGCGAGCTTCAAAATCCGGATTTCTCTAAGGAATTGGTTTTCTTCCAAAACTAGGATTACTTTGGATTTCTATAAGTAGTTGGTTTTCTCCCAAAACTTTACTAACTTCTCCAGATCTACTTTTTGGATATTAAGATTTGTATCTGGGGATATTTTGCTAGTTTTCTTTGATATTTTGATTGAGTATTCAACTCATGGTTTAAAGAGTATACATCAAAGGATTATTTGTTTATTCTACACAAAAGAGAGAATTGTTCTTCGGTGGATTCTGAAGAATTCGAGCCTGAAGCTTTGGTGGATTCTGGAGTGGCTCATCGTCAAGACAATTCCGAGGTGAAGACGGGGTTGGAAGAGGTACATAGGGGTTGGTTCAATTCGGGCGTGGATTCGCTAGGTAATTGAGAGTATACCTGTGTAATTCCTTTATATCTTCTTAGTGGATTGTTTTGTGGCTGTTGCCCATGGTTTTTTATCACAATTGGAGGTGTCCAATTGTGGTTTTTTCACGTAAAATCGTTGTGTCGATTTCTCTTGATTGTTTGATTGGGATTGTTGTTTACTACTTAAAATTGATACATAATCACAAATCAACATCTAAGGGATTTTTAAATTTTTCAAATATTTGTCAAATAGAGTCCATATAGAGTAGGTAAAAATAATATAATTTAACTTAGGTTTGGTTTGTGTAGAACTCTATATGTAACTAAGAAAATACATATTAATGTGGCTCTCTTAAATTAAAAATAAAAATAAAAATAAAAATACACCTTATAATGTGTCACCTAAGTATGGGAAAAAAAAAAAAAACCACTACTTTTAATATAATATACATATATATATATATGATAATATAAAATGGAATAATCAAAGATTCTTTATTTGAAAGTTTTTTTTTCCCAATATTAAAAATAGTGCTATGATCATCATATTTATTTATTAAGAGTTTTTACCATTTCATGTGTCACTTTTCTATTGATATAATTAAATTATAGGGATAACCCTTTATAAATCCACATTCACACCCCATTAGATCCAAGGAGAATTTTTATGGGTAAACTACCAATAGGTCCTAATAGTTAGACTTAATTCCCATCAAATCCTATTAAAAATAAGTCTTAATAAAATTGTCGCTAAAAATAATTTTTTTGTGGCAAGTTTTTATATATGTCGCTAAAAATTGACAATTAGTGACTTTTTTGTCAAGATTTTTATAAATTGTCGCTAAAACTTACAATTAGTGATTTTTTTTATGACAAATTTTTCTCATAGGACCTATTAGACAATAAGTCCACTTATTGGGACCTACACATAAGTACTCCAATTTTTATTTGGTAATAAGAATATTTGTTGGTTAAAAATTTACCTAGCTATCAAATTTTTTATTTTAACCTATCTATTCAAACTTTTATTTTATCTATTTGATTTTTTGAACCTATATATTCAAATTTTTATCTATCTGTCAAAAATGTTGAACCTATCTTTTCAAATTTTTATTTTATCTGTTAGATTTTTTGAACCTATATATTCAAATTATTTTAACCTATCTATTCAATTTTTTATTCTATCTGTTCAAATTCTCATCTACATACACACAAATATATATATATATATATATATATATATAAAGAAAAAGGAGAGAGAAGGGTATCTGTTTAATTTTTTTAACTTATCTGTTCAATTTTTTTATCTGTTTAATTGCAATCAAATCTGTTTTTTTTATCTATTCAAATGCAATATGTTTCTCAACAACAACAATAAAGAAAAGAAAATGATAATTCAAATCAACAACAACAACAACAACAACAACAACAACAACAACAACAAAAAAATTAAAAATAAAATAAAAATAAAAAGAAGAAGAAGAAAGAGAAGAAAACTTAAAGGGGCTAAAGAAGAAAAAGAAGTTGAAATTTTTTTTTATCTGTTCAATTGGTCTGCCCAAAATCTTTCTAGACTCTCTCTTTCTCTCTCTAAAACTATACATTTCTCTCCTTTTCTACTTCAACTTTCTCAACAACTAAACAATAGGTTTCCTGAATGGAAGACTCTCAACCTATTCTCTTTCTTCTCATCACAAGATGAAGATGAATATAATAATCTCTCATATTCCTCATCTTCATCCTCATCTTCCACACATTGGAAATGAGAAGGAAAATGCTATAAACCCCAAATGAATTACCAATTTTTTTACCAAATTTCTCACATGGGTGTGGGATCAACACAAATCACATGTGTGTGGGTCCCACACCCATGTAAGAGGTTTGGTAGAAAATTTGGTAATTTATTTGTGACCCCTATCATAACTCAAATGGGAATGAGTAGTATGAGTAGAAGAAGTAGTAATAGTAGTATGAACAGTGTAGCTTATTTCAAGGAGGAGTTGGACGAGGTTGGATCCTAAGGCCCTGATGCGTTCATTACACATAAAACCCTTATCTTCGATGAACTGCTACTGCACTACACTTCGTCCTCTTTCATCAAACGTCGCCGCCTTCATCATCAATCTCTCATTGGCCAAATCTGCCTTGTCGTTAAAGATCTCGTCACTGGCCGAATCATTAGTGTTGTTCAATCTAAGTCATTACACATCTCTCAACTATGGATCCTTCCCGAGGGAATCACTACAGGAGATCCCGCCGGGAAACGTGAAATCTTCGTTGCCACATCCAATAGTGAGCAGGTTTGTGAAGGAGTAGCTGGTAGCAATGATGAAGTTCGATCCGAGAATAGGAGATGTGAGGGGTGAGCAGCGGATATACCGATCCACCCAAACTGACCGAACCAAACTGATCCGTCGTATTTTGAACAGATGCGTGATGACGAGCGGACGATTGCAGATTGATTTTTTTCAATCCGCCTAGTTTTGGACGAATGGCGGATTTGATGTTCCTTTTGCCGCAACTGAACTGCCAAACCGCTAGCACTCCTAGTAATTTATAAAACTTTGTGTTTTCAATTTGTTTAGATATTCTTTTTGTAATTTCAATTGAAAAGGAGTTTAAATATTCTATTGAATATATTCTGTTGAAAAAAGGTTTTCAACTTGAATATATTTTTTGAATTGAAAAAAATAAATATATTATTTATCTATATTTTTTGATTTTTAAATCTAACTCTAAAAATAATAAATAGAAAATATGATATATGCTGGTTGGTTTTTTGTTTTCAAAAATAGATATAGATGTAATAATACAAAGGCATACAATCTCTACTACTGCTCTGTTCATGATTTTAGTGGTCTAAATTGTTTTTATATTTTAAGAATCACAGATAGTAATATTTTATGTGGATGGGGCATACTATGATTGTAATATGTGGATAAGACATGCAGTGATTGTAAAGTTTCAAATTTTCTTTCTTTGGATAAGGTATACTGTGATTGTAATACTTTTTTAAGTCCTTGACTGTAATACTTTTTTTTTTTTTTTTGAAGAAATGCACAAGTTGGATTATGTTGAAAATTTATAAAATTTTAAACAGCCAAACCGATTTGCATCTATCCGCCAATCTGCTCAATCCACATCCGCCTGATTGGCGGACTGATGTAGATTGATTTTCTCCAATCTACCAATCTGGCAGACGAATGACGAATTGGAGATTCTATGGCCGCAACCGACCCGCGCCCATTTCTAGGAGATGTGAAATAAGGAGGCGAGAGGAAAGCGAGGCGGTCGCTTGATTCTGAGGAGAGTGAAGAGATAGACAATGGTGAAGAAGGTTACGTTAGGGTTAGAAAGCAGATGAATTGTTGACTATAGTCTGTAGAGAAAGCTAAAGAAGAAGTGATTGTAGAGAAAGAGGGAAAGAGAGAGAGTTTGAAACTAGTGAAAACAATTTGGACAGATAAACAGTCCTTATGAACCCAAACAAATTAATGCGTGTCCTTATGGACCCAAACAAAAAGGCCTTAGATCTATGCCCTTAGACGAATATAAAGTTGACCTATGGCCTTACCACCCCAAGGGTTGGTTTGAGATTTGAGTTAGTTTTTTTTATTTTTTTTATTATTTTAGTTTAGAGTTAAAAAGTCTTATTTGAAATAGATTTTTTTAACTTTTTTAATTTTTGTGAGAAAAAAATAAAATAATTATAGGTTAAATGTGACATCTTGTCATATTTGATTAATAGTTTATTTTGTCCTACATAATTATTTTAGTCCAAACTAGTATCCTAAACGGAGCCTAAATTATATTAATGTTTGTTACTAGTGAAGTTGTTACCAATTAAGCTATTTGGGAACTCCCAAATAAAGTCATTTCCTTTGTTTTTGAAATTTTTTTTGTTGACTTTAGTGACTTTTTTTTTAATTATGTTAAAATTTTTGACTTTTCCAGTCCAGACGAATTTAAAAGGTAATTTTTTTTTTTAATTCAAAAAAAAATGAAAAAGCCAAAATAAGCTTTAAAAGTCCATATTTTTTACTCTTTTTTTTTTTTTTGGCTTTTTTGAATTTTTAAATTTTTTTTTATTCATCTCATCAAGTAGAATCTAGAAGCCTAAAACTTTTTAAATTAAAAAAAAAAATTCTCTAAAGGCAAAAATAAGCCAACAAAAAAATCACCAAAAAAGCAAACTTCAAATACTGAATTACATATTGTATGATAAACAAAATGTGTTCATCATAGTATTTATTGCTCCTGTAATTTTTCAATCGTAATTGACAAATTTTATAAGTTGAAAGCTATATTAAATATCAGTAACACCAACCAGGATTGAAAAAATATAAAACACAAAAATGAACAAGTGCACAAAAAAGATATTATGTGCATACATGAAGAACATTAGATTTACGTATTTCACGACAAATTAGGGCAACATTCACTGCTTCTGTAGTTATAAGAAATTACTTGAAAGGTTACAAGAAATTATAAGAGATAATCATCTCCTCTCAACTAAAAATATATAAAAATTAGGATAAAATACAATAACTGCGAAATACGTTTATTCCAAAATTTGAGATCCAGTACTTATTATGAGCACACACTAACCCAACAAGCTCTCCTTTGACTTTCGCTTGTGCTTAATAATTCGGCTCTTTTCACTTATTTTTTTTTCTTCCAAAAATTTAAAATCCAAACTCAGGCTAAGTTGACATTAAGGCCAAGTTTGGCAACTCTAAAATAATCCATCTTTTTATTTTTTTATCTTTTTTTCATCATATCACCTCTCTACTTTTCTGCACATCTTTTCGTAAAAAGACAAAAAGTGCACTTATTTAGGTCATCCCAAACAACCCATAAATTAAAAAAATTAATGTATAAGTCTAACCCTACATTCATAAATTAAAATCCAAACTCAACCTAAGTTGACACTAAATTAAAAAATTAATGTATAAGTCTAACCCTACATTCATTCATAGTTAAACTCTCCCCAGACAAAGAAAAAATCTTAATTCCGTCCACCAATACATATGAAATCATATTTTAAATTCGATATAAAAAGTACTAAGGACAAATCATTTTTTGTTCTTAAGAGAAAAGAAATAGTAAATTTTTTTTTTTTTATTCAAATAAAGGAGTACAAAGAATGTCCACACCTAATAACATAAGGTTGATTGTAATTGTTTCTCAAAAAAAAAAAAAAAAAAGTTGATTGTAATTTGACCTCAAATTTTTTTTTTTTTTTTTTTTTAAACCATATGGTTTTTTTGTATTTTCATCAAACGAATTAGTCCTCTTATTTTTTTTATTTTATTTTTTATATTTGTTAAAAAATGTATGACCATATAGTCTTTTGGAAAAAAAAAAAAAAAAGATTCCTATTTTTAAACTAACTAGGTCATAAAAATCATGAATTGGGGTAATTGTTGTGCATCCGCACAGCAGTCATTGGTGTGTGGCTATTTGAGTTCAGTTCGAGTCATATTTTGATAATTTGAATTATTTACTTTTTAAGGTACATCGAGTAAAAAATACTTATAAAAAATCAAATTAATCGGATATTGATACACATTTCATCAAACGACATTTATATTTAAAAAAAAATGAATGGTAAGTATAATTTTAATAATGAAATTGAACATAAATGTAATTTGATAAATGAACCATTAATATTCAATCAATTTAATTTTTTACAAGTACGTTAGTTTTAATATATCTTAAAAAATAAACAATTTAAATTATAAAAATAGAACAAAAAATAGAGTTAAACAGTTGTACAATAATGGTCACTGTTAGCAATACCCGAGTCCCAAAAGTCTTGTATCACATGCTTGGTAATAAACTCATATCCAAACTTTGTTGAGCATAAAAAGTCAAAACGCTTAATTATTTATATTTATATATCTGTTTAGCATCACAGATCCTCAGACTCTTATGAGTGCTTATTAAAGGCTTTAATTGCTAGCAATAATTTGGTACATTTAGAGTACCCAAAACAAATCTCAACAATCTGATTAGCCTCCTATATAATTTATTACAAGTTGACTAACATGGTTTCACAGGGGGTCACTTTGTTAATTTGTTGGCCAAAAATCCTTGTATCAAATTAAGGACAGAGGTTTGTCTCTCCCCAATTACATGCGATGGAAGAATTACATTAAATTTTGAGGATTTTATTGTTGCAATTAAAATGTGAGAAGTCAAAGGAAAATTTAGATGAAAGTTTGAGGGAAAAAGTATAATTTACCCTATATATATATATATATATAATTTTCAGTGACGTTAATAATTCCCACATTTTTTCTAAGAATCCCCGCCTATTGATATTTTTTTTAACGATAATTATAACCTCAATTAAAATTACTATAAAGGATACAAATTGAAATGAAACACACACTCTCACGAAAACAACACTCACAATTAAACACCCAACCATATCAAACCAAATTGAACACACAACCCTCATGATCTATCATTTTTATTCATTCTCATTGTGTTCTTGAACACTTACATCCTGCATAATCCTTCTTCTTCTTGATAAAATGGGTAATAGAGCATGATTTTACCATTTTAAGGATGTTTTTGGCTTTGAATTGGTTGAGGTTTAAACACCATTTTTGCATGGCAGTAAAGTATGACATGTTAGAATTTTTTAACCGCAAGGGAAAAGTGAAAAGAGAGAAAGCAATCCTTTTGCAGAAACAACTAAAACAATTTGATTAATAATATTCTTTGCAGATTTTACCCTTTTTAATGGTTAAACTCTTAAAACTTCCCCACGTGAAACTCTCAGAAAGCATCACTCTGAGATTTTATGGATTCGGTGCTTGGTTTGTAATGGGTCGGTGATGGGTTTGGAGGAAAGAAAAAGCAATACTGTCATGGGTTATGCTAGGTAAGGTTTTAGTGAGGGTCCAAATTATTATGGGGCGTGCAACTTAGATGGGTGTATAATGTTTTGGACGAGGGATAGTTTTGTTATTACATGGGGGTCTTTAAAAATTTTACCAATGTTTAAATTTTATAAGCGGAGGTTCAAAGAAATGGAAGGTCATTATAAAAAAAAAATGGGGGGCTATTAGTATTATTCATAATTTTTTTGATTAGGAGGAAAACCTTCATTGCAAAATCAATAAAAGATCAGATCAATCCGACATAACGGTGTCACAAAATCTTAAAAAGAAATAAACAACCTTAATAGAATGAAGGATCTAAGCCTCCATAAAGGAGGAGAAAAGCCCCCCACAAAGGAGACCAATAAATCTCACAAGTATTTGTTGGAAAATGGCTTTAGAAAATTCTTTTTTTTTTTTAGCATTAATTAAGGTGGGACTCAAGCGTTATTTTTAACGTTTCTAATTGAATTCATATTTAATGCCGCGTAGTGTATAAAACTGTGTATTTTGTTGCTCAAAACCATTTGCGGATGAATGAGAATTCAATGTGCGTTTTCGGATTTGTGGAATAGCTTTAGGTGGGTTTCCTACACATTTGTGAAATGTGCTTGTTCCACATTGGAAAAGCTTAGGGGGACTTACCAGCCGGTCCCATCAAAGTAAATTAATACCAGCTAAGTCTTGTCTTATTTCTGTTTCCAATTTTACCCCTCAATATCACACCACACGCATGAAGCAAAGAAGACGTCACAAGCTTTCCAACGGTTTGTTGCAGACAAACATGTGAACATTTGGAAACCATTCTCAGGCGATTTCTGATTTGGAAATCGGAACAAATAAAGAGAATGAAGGGGAGAGACAAGAAGCCATTACTATAAAATAGTTCTCATTATTTTTTACATTCACAGATCAAGACAGTATCAAAAATCAGATTCAGTGATAAATTTATCACTATTTGTTTGTAAAAAAAATTATAGAAGGAAAATCAAGCAATCACCATTACAAACCAACACAAGAATCAGAGGTACATTTAGTGATAAATTTATCACTGATAGTTTGCAAAAAAAAAAAAATCAAACAGTATTTTCCATTTTTACACCTAGACTGAACACTACAAATTTATCACTAGTTTGAACAAATTTATCACTGGTTTAAACAAATTTATCACTGGTTTAAATAAATTTATCGCTGATTTAAACAAATTAATCACTGGTTTAAACAAATTTATCACTGATTTATCACTAATTTAAATAAATTTATCACTGATTTAAACAAATTTATCACTGGTTTATCACTGAAAAACACTTTGATGATCAAAATTAACAATCTCCATATATAACACAAACACACACACACACACACACACACACACATATATATATATATATATATATATATAGAGATAGATCGATTTAGAGAGAGAGAGATAAAAGGAAAGGAAAAAGGAAATGGATTAGCAACTGGTTCGCTTGCTAGGGCAATCGGCGACCTTGAAGGTCTTGTCGGCAAGCTTCTGGAAATCATCTGTGTAGCTCAGCGATGGTGGACTACAGTGGTTGTAGATCTAGACTTCGTAGTGAACATTCTCCTTGAATGCGCCAGCGATGATGGTAGATCTTCTTCTTCGATCAGACCACTCATGGTGTGGCTGAGAGAGATGTGTAGAGAGAGCCTTTTTTTTTTTTTTTCATCTCCAGATCTGAATCTGAGAATGAAAACTTGAGGGCAAAAACGGAATAAATAAAAATGTTCAGGACTTATAGGTAAAAAAGTCTCTATTAAGGACCAGTTGGGTAATAATCCTTCCAAACAGGACTGGCCCGTAAAAAACCCAAAAGCTTAAGGTTTTGAATGGGTTTATATACCTTAGCTTAGGATACTTGGGATGGGCCCCAAGAGGTACCTAAGTTTGTGGAAGGATAAGGTTATGGATAAAGTGGGCTAGACTCATTGGACCCAAAACAAAAACCACACGCGCGCCGCCATCCGATTGGACAAGTTGGGCTTGGGTGCGTGGTGTGAGGTTGGATTGGGCTGGGTTGGGCCCAAAACAAAAACCACACGCACGCGTCATCGCCATCCGATCGGGGAGGTTGGGTTGGCTTGTCCAACCCAATACTTATCTTTTTGGGCCAAAAACTTTTGTAATTTATTTATTTATTTTTAATTTTGGTTTCAAAATTCAAAATAAATTGGTTTAGGTTTTTTCCTTCACCCAAACAGATCCCTAACGAGTTCAGACCCACCTGAACAGGTTCAAAACAGGTTCATACCTGTTGAATTCAAACTGAATTTGTCCAAACCGTTATTGAATCTGTCTGAACAGTTGCCTATTTGTTGGCACCTGTTCGAATAGCCACCATTCCTCCTATAAAAGGCCAGCCTTCCAGCAATTCAGAAATCAATTGTTTCCCTCAAAATTTCGTCCTTCTTCTTCTGTTCTTCTCTGTGTTTCTACATCTATTCTACATTTAATTTTTATGAAGAAAAAGAAAGAGTCACAACAGAATTTTGGTTTGCCAGGCTTGATTTTGTAGTGCTGCAAATTCAAGCGTTAGTCGTTGGATCCTAGGAAGTAGACGCCAGTTAAAACTCGAAGCACTAGAGGGAGGGCGAAATCTACTTTAAGGAGATTGTGTCCAACACAAGCCTCGATTTTAATTTCTGTAAGCATTTAATTCGGAATTTAATTTATATAATTATTTTTTGAATTATTTTATTTTGTTGTTTATTTTGATTATACATTTAATTTACACATACACACCACTGTGGGTATAACAATAACATTATTATTATGTCAACAAATTAAAAATTAAGAAAACCAAACAAAAAAAAATAACAAATCTAAGTTGCCACCAAACTCATTCAAAACCCCAATGCTTTGCAACTTTCAACTTAGAATCTGAAGACCACACATTCGCTAGTCAAGATAGACATTGACATTGAGGTAATCACTTAACGTAAAATAAACGTGTTATCTAGCGTTAGTTTTCGGACTGTAAGAAGATCTAAAGTCAGATATTAAAGTTTTGGGTACGATGATGGAGAAAGTAAAACGATGATAGCCAGACTAGTGAAGCAAATAACATATCTAAGTTAAGAACCAGATCTAAAGATGAATCGAAGAGAGAAAGAGAGAGGGGAGGTGGAAAAACTACCATAGTCTCCCTCACACTTGACAAGAAATTTCAAAGAGAAAAGTAAGAGAATTTATCCTATATATCTATGATTATATAAAGTCTACATTCCATTACCCTCTATGTTTGTGATTATATAAAGTTTACATTTGTAGTGTAAACGTTATGTTTTTCACTTTTTAAAAAATATCCTCCATATTCAGGTCTCGTTTGACAAGTGATTTTTTTAGTTAAAAAGTTGAAAAAATTACTAAAAAAATCAAAAAGTCAACAATTTATATCAAAAAATCAAATATTTTATTTTCTCTCTACTTTTTACATATATTTTCGTAAAAAGCCAAAAAGTCCCAAACATACTAATTTTTTTTACATTATATTTTAGTCAAAAAGTCAAAAAATTACTAAAAAAACTTCCCAGACAACGCCTCAGTTACTGCCATATCTAATAACCACGGCTAAACATTTAAAATTGTTAAACATTTTTTTATTCATTAAATTATCTAAAATTATAAAAGAAATTAAATACAAAATTACAAATGCATTTTGTTTGAACCCATGCCACATCTGAAATTAATTATTTTTATTGACTTTTTATAATAAAAAAATTATAAAAAAATAATATAATAATTTATAATATTTTTTTTATTTTTACTTCTCGACTAAAACTCCTACTCCCCAAACGAACAGATATTATTAGAGCATCTCTAACCCAATCCTCTCACCAAGAGGATGAAAACAATTTTTTTATTCAAAAAGTAAATATAATGTATGTTACAATTCATTCAAACTCCAATCACAAACCTTCATTTTGTTCCTTCCAGATGGGTGTTACCGAACGTCTGCCCGAAAGCCTGGCCGGTCAACCAGTCAACAACATTTTTTTTTTTTTTAACTTGTTGGGTATTTTTTTTTTAAACATCATTTTCTTCTCTAAAAATTTCTCTCAAAAATATTTTCATCAAAAGGTAAAAAAAATTTGTTCATTAACAAATATTTAATTTTGAAATTTTTGTAAAATATATTTAATATTATACTCATTTTGAAGGTATAATTTCACCCAATAGCCCAAAAAAAATAAAATAGATTTTTTAGCCTAATAAAACAAAACATTACATTCAACCTATAATCATTACATTCTTTCTCTCACAAAAGTCAAAAAAACCAAAAAACTCATCTCAAACGAGGCCTTTTAGTCCCATGTTAAAATAGTCAAAAAGTCAACATATTTCTCAAACGAACATATATATACATAAAGTTTTGTAAAATAACCAATTCAGATCATCAAAATAAGATCCGTATAGTTCCTACATATCCCTGAAATAATTTTAACTTAAAATTTGAATTGAAGAGAAACTTAATGAATGCTTACCTCCGAGTCACAACACCTAGCTATGAAATTAAAATTAGCACGATATTGTAACAGCTAACGGGCGTTTTGGTTTGAAGTTCACTGGTTGTTAAAAATATATATATATATATATATATATAGATAGATAGATATATAATAAAATAAAATTAATAAAAGAATACAAAACAAGTTAACACATAGTGAGCCTTTTTTAGGATTTAAATAATATTTTGAGTAAATTAATAAATACATTTATTAAGATTTACTTAAAATATATATTTTTTTATGGTTCTACAAATTATAAGCACCACATTGACAAAAAAATATATTGAACAAATTTAACCAAAAAAAAAGTGAAATTCTTAATTACTTTTTTATATAAAAATAAAATTATAACCTCTGTGCTCCTTAGATTTGGTATTTGTTTGTAGCACTAAAATTGGGGGCACTAATGCCCCTAATTTCCATATAAGGCAAAAAAAAAAAAAACAAAACAAAACAGTTACCTGAAATGGAAATTAGTGCCATTAGTGCTCAACAAATTAGTGCCACAAAACATTTTCCTTCCAGTTATTAATGTAATATCTCTCCTACTCCTACTCTTTTATTGATTGACACAAAAAAATAAATAAATAAATCTTAGCATAAGACCCAAAAAAAGAGTAAAAACAAACTAACCAACCATATATGCAACCAATTGATTGGTTTGGCTATGTAAATTAGTGCACTAAAATTAATTTCAACTTGTGTTCTAACTTTTTTTTTTTTTTCATTTCAATCACATGCTTTGAACATTGAACAATTATTTGAAACTTCTACGAAAAACAGTTTCATTTTAAATTAATTCCCACATGCATTCAACGAATTTCTTTTATACATTCAGTTTATTAATCAAATGTTGTCAAGTTTTTGGCTGCAATGCTCTTTAATTTTGAGGCTACAACATAAAATATTTATTGGTCATTTAAGCAAATTTTGTTGGTTGGCTACAATGTATAAGGGTTTTAGGGATCAAATTTTGTTATCCTTAAAAGTAAAAATCTTGTTACAAAAAATATTTAGGGACCAATTCTTATCATTGCAATGGTAATCGCTAAAAGATTGTCCTAAAAAGATTTTTTTTTTTTTTTTTTTTTGAAAAGTACTTTTAGCCACAAAACTTTAAAAATATCACTAATAAATACACTTTTGGTGACAACAAAATTTGTACCAAAGATGTTTACTTTTTAAAATAATTTTTGGTCACAAAATGATAGAAATTCATTACTAAATATCTAATTTTATCGTTAAAAATACAACCATAGCACTTTTAGCAATTAGAATAATTTGTCCTAAAAAGTGAATTTGTTACTTTAATTTGTCATAGTGAAATTAACTTAGAAGGATTAGTCTAATAGACAAGGCAACACTCCCTTGTTAGCTTTCCATTCTTTAAAAAAGAAAAAGGAAAAAGAAAAAAGAAAATTAGCTTGATGGTGACTCATTCAATACAAATTATTCCTTCTGTCTCAAAATATTAGTCTCTTATCTTATTTTTTATTGTCCCAAAATAGTAGTCCGTTTTAAAAATCAAAGACAATAATAACATGAATTTTCTATTTTGTCTTTTTAAATTTATACACAAAAAGTACAATTATGACAAATGATGTTCTTAAAAAAAATTCAAAATGTAATTTTGGAAATTTGTATTTTTAAAGTATAATAATTATACTACTAAAAAAAATTAAATTTCCCAAAAAAACTAATATTTTGGGAGGGAGTATAAAAAAATGGGAGATAAAGGAAATTACTTTGTTCTTTTTTAAAACATCATAATTTTATGTCCCTTCATGAATATTCTATAAAAGTGAAAGAATAATTAAAATATTTCAATACTTTTAATTAGAGAAACGGGATAGTATTTAGTTGTAGTGATAAGTACACATTTGGCATGCACTAAAAAAATTTTTTTTTTTTTTGGTCACATCAATCAACATCTATTAACATCTTCTCTCTATTTTTTTACACATTTTTTTTTATAAAAAATCAAAAAGTGTACTTATCTAAAATATCTCAAACCACCCCCTAAAATAGCACGACACGACATAAAATACTCACTCCAATTGTCTTTGTGGTCATTAGATTTATGAATACAGTATGCCTATTCACGAAGGAACATGATATAGAAGTCTACTTTCTATACGCACTTTTTAAACCCAGTTATGTGTAAAATAGATGATTGAGTGATGATTAAAAAAAATATGAGAAAGAGCGTTGCCTTACATATTTTAATAGACTGTCACATCATTAAATTTGAAAAGTGTTAGAGTAGCACTACTCATTCATGAATTATGTGAAAGCCTTTGTTGGCAAGGTGATCTTTGATGGCCAATATATTATTCATAAGACATGCATACATTTTTTCCCCTTGTGTGACAAATTTATTAATGCTTGGTTTGACAAAGTGAGTTGCTTGCGTGATTTTGTAGTTAATCTTCAAATTGATCAGGATCCAATGGAAACACAAAAACAACTTTCCGTACACAAAAATAAAATTGCATATAACCAACTCTTCTCAAACTCAGCAGTGGAGGAGTTTCGTCCACTAGAATTGCATTTCTTTATTAAGTTGTCTAAAGGAAATGATAAGGATGAATGGCAAAATGACAGCAAATTAATCTTAGTTTCATGAGCACAAATTTTATATTGCTATGTGCCATGATGCAATAAAAAGACATTAGCACTTGTCCTCCTCCTCATGGGAAGGGTAACATTTGGATATTGCACGAGAAAAAAAAAAAAAAATGGTGTGCTGATGTAGACTGCAAAGTGAATCACATGCGCACCCCAACGGTGGCTGCGAAATAATGCAATGTTAATGTTTCCTAGTTGATGATTTGGCAGCCGGAGGCACTCTGATGTTGAAGTAAAAAACAATCTAAGGTAGAAAGGAATATAAAAGCAAGAGTATGCAAGAGAGAGATTTTGGCTTCAATGTGTGTATCCCCCAACCCGTTGAGGTTCGTCTTCCTTTATACTAACGCCTCTTTGTCCATGTAGCATTGGTCTCTTCAATAGCTCCATCTCGAAGTTTGATTTTTGGTTAATTGTATCAACGTCAACTTCATCCTGCCAAGTTTGTAATGGGACTCTTAATAGTCAATATTATTACGAAACTCACCCTTTATATCACAATGTTAACTTGCCTCCTCATCAGACTAGGGACACAATGATGTTTTTCTCCTCCAAATGTAAACCTAATTTTTTGCACCATTAATAAATTTTTTTTTGTAATGTCAGTTTGTTTCGTTTCAGCTTTCTGAATTAAATTTTCTAAAAATTAAATTTTTTTGTTTTTCGTATTTTTTTGTTTTTAGTGAATATTTTTTAAATTTTAAGTAATTTTTTTACTTTTTTAGATGCACCTTACTTAGATGTATCTAAATAGTAAAATATTTGTAAAAAAATATTTTAAAAAATTAATAAATACACAAAAATATGAAAAATATACTGAATTTTCATTTTTTTTTTTTTTTTGTATTTTTTGGTATTTAGCGTATTTTTTTAAAGATTTTTTTTACAAATATTATACTTTTTGGGTGTATTTATGTTAGGTATGTCTAAAAATTAAAACAAAATTGCTTAAAATATTAAAAAAAATTCATTGAAAATATTAAAATACAGAAAATAAAAAAGTAGAATTTTCTGAAAACTATAACCAAACAAAATGAATTTGCTATTGGGATATATTATTGTTCAAGCTTCTAATAAATGTAATGACCAATTCTCATCTGATTAAGCTACCTCTTGGTGAATATGATGACTTACGTATTGATATAGACACATTTTGGGTTTCATATTCCTATTGAGGTTGAAACAAATTTTTATTGTTCAATCAACCCAGAAGATTAACTCAAATTTCGATACAAACCATCAATGTAAATTAATTTATGGTAGACGAAGAATATTGTAAGCATTAGTAACAACGATCAAGAAAAATGGCACTGATAATTACTTCTAAATTATAGCATGGTACAACAAACAATCCCATGTGCACTAAGGTCCATTTGAAAATGACTTTATTCTTGCCTATTGTTGTTCTATTATCTTATTCATTTCTTTGTCAAGCAATAGGAGATTATTTATTAATATCACAAGAATTATATTAAGTTGGGGCAATTAACTCTGTAAAAATGTCGAACAAAGCCATTTTAAGCCCTGATCAGTTGGCTTAGTAGTCGAGGCTTGGCTCTTGGGGATGTAATCTCTCCAAGGTCTCAGGTTCAAAATCTCATTCTAGATGCAAATAATTTTTGGGATCAATTCATACAAGGTTTTTGCCTTAAACTTTAATTGAGATTCCCGTAAGTAAACGGTAAGATTGGTCCCCCAAATTAATTGGTCCAATGAATCAGATACCCAGTTATTAAAAAAATGTCGAACAATAATACCTACAAGTTCAACATCAATAACCACTATATCAATACAAAAAAGAGCCTCATAAAAATAAAAATAAAAAACTAAACAATTAAGAACAGAATCTCAAATAAGGAAAAAAAATATTGAATCATTGTATTTGACAAGGACTGACCCCCAGGCATAATGAATTAGGCCCTGCTAGCTAAAGTTGCTTGGCGAATATTCACAGATCCACGCTTCCTTATTAGCAGGGTTTTCCTTTCCAAATATTGTAAGCACAATAATTTTCTAGCTTGTAAATCAAAGGCAGGTTGTTCATCATGGGGTTGGAGAAGCATTTTATGGGGCTGGGACCTTCTAAAAAAAGGTTTATTTTGAGTAATTGGTAATGGTTCTAAAATTAATCCTTTTAAAGACTATGGGTGTAAAAATGGCCTGCGGTCCGAAATGGGTCTGGCCCGTTTAGGCTCGTTTGAGCCCAGGTCCGAGCCCAAACTGAAACCCTATGCCAGGGCCTGGGTCATCATTTTGAAATCTAACCTGGCCAATGGGCCCGCCCGATCGGGTTGCTTAAGGACCACCAGAGGCCCATTGTGTTTTTTTTTGCGAAAAATAATAAAATTTTGCTAGAAAAAATAAAAAAATAAAAAAAAAAATTTGTTTAGGCCTATCCAAGCCCGCCCCGAGCCTAGGCCCAATGACCCGTCCAAGGCCCAAATACCCCCTAGATCTAAATCTAATTTTCTAGCCCTTGGGCCTAGCCCAACCCAACATGGGCCAGGCCGGGCCGGGTCAAATTTACACTCCCGTTAATAATGACATGATTGGTCAGGGAATAGGAGATTTTTTTTCTTCTTTTCAGGTTACACATTTGCTCAATCAGAATAACAGTACCTAGGGAGAACCTAATCCAAACCTTGTTCCCCACTGATATGGTTCCACATATTCTCAACATTCAATAAACCTGACATTCCTATTTGGCGCCACACCAAACATGGTAATTATTCCGTTAATTCGGGGTATTTTCTGGCCATTGAAGGGCACATTAAGGAGGTCACAGTTGGATGTGACAGACAGCGATGTGTGGAAAAAGTTATGGAAACTGGAATTGCCAGTCAAATGGGCAATGTTTATTTGGAAATTCTTACATCGCATTTTGCCTATTGGTTATGCTCTTACTAAACGGGGCTAACCAATAGATTCTTTTTGTGTTAGATGTCATGAAGAAGCTGAGACATTAGAACATGCATTCTTTGGTTGTCGCATTTAACAGTTGGCTCTTGGTTTCAAGAATGGCTTAAGATTGCCCCGGACAAGGCGGCTATTGTTGAATCAATTAAAATTCTTTGGGGAATCTAGATTCATTGTAACAAATCAGTTTTTGAACACATCGTAGAAAACCCAGTCCAGGCTGTGCATGCAATTAATCTTTTGAATTGGGATTTCAGTAAACAGAATACAAACCTGCAGACTTCTTTACCACACGATGTAGCTGAAAATCTTTCTATTAATTCTATTACTATTACTAACAATATACAATGCTTCCTAAATTCATCTCCTCACAGGTTTCTAATAGATGAAGCTTGGAATCAGCACTCAAAACAGGCAGGGGCTGCTTGGGTTGCTTTGAATAATGAAGGGAAACCAATCTCAATTCAAAACATCAGTTTTTTGGCAACATCACGAAAGCCCGTGCATGCTTAGAAGTATTACGATGGTGCAAGGACAACAATGTTCGCACAACAACAATATTTACTGATAGCCTATTATTAGTTAAGCGACTCAAATAAAAAAAAGAAAAGAAAAGAAGGTGTGGAATGGGATGTTGGCTATATTATTCTAAAAATATGTGAATTATGTATGTGTTTTGATTTTGTTTGTATTGCTAAAGTGCCTAGACATGCTAGAACAGAATTAAGAGAAGACTATAGAGGTTCACGACCCTGCTGTTTCTATGTAAAATACTGTTTGTCATAGTATTTTAAGAATATATATATATATATATATATCATTTTATATGTAAAATGGTCCTCCAATATAAAAAAAAAAAGGGAAACTTACTGATAAGTCCTATGTACCAAGTTCAAAATCTAGCTAATCCCAAAATAAAATATTTGTACCAATTAGTCCAACACATTTTTAATTGTTACCAAAAAATCCTTTTTTTTTTTAAAAAAAATTTACAGACACTGTTCACATCTTACTTCCGTCGGACTTCCGTCAAACGGTCGCCGGAGACTCGTCGAAATGTTCAACATCGCCGGGAAGTCGCCGGAGTATCACCGGGAAGTCGCCGGAGTTTCGCCAGAAGTTCGCCGGAGTGTTAAGAACGTTAATGGAAGTCGCCGGAATGTTCAGAACGTTCACTGGACGTTAAGAACATCACTGGTGACTCACCCGAATGTCTAGAATATTGCCGGAAAAAAAAAAAAGAATAAATGGATAAATTACAGCAAAAAAAACATAGCAAAATGTGCTAAATATTGATAAATTAAAAGGAAAAAAAATGAAACGACAAAAAACAGTAACAATGGGAAAAACATATGTTATTTTTCAATTTTTGTAAGGTTCAAGCAAATAATATCTAAATAGTGATCAAACTGAAAAGTAAGTTTTGAAACTGTAAAATGTTACAGTTTCAAAACAAAAATCTATTAAGCATTTATCCTTATTAATCAAACTGAAAAACATGTTATGAAACTGCAAAATTTTACAGTTTTAAACCATGATTCATTACAGCACCCAAAAAAAATTTGAAACTGTAAAATTTTACAGTTTTCACCGCCTGTAACTAAAACTCAAAAACTACTTGTTCAGAATTCGAAAATTTTCTCCATTAGAACAGAAAAACAGAAGTGTATAGCAGAAAAAAAAAAAAAAAAAAAAAAAAAAAAAAAGAAAGATCGAAGGGGAAAGGCAGATGTAGAGAGAGGATTTTACTCCGGCAACTATTTTTTGTTTAGATCTAGCCAAATCTGTGTAGATCTACTCAGATCTGATGTAGATCTGAGTAGATCTACATCAGATCTAAGTAGATACACTCATCTTCTTCGTCGGAAAATATATCATCTTCTTCGTCGGAGTTGATTTCGATGGTTGGTGGTTATCAGTGAACCCCGATCAATGGAGAAAGACATGTCACCGGTCGTCGTCTTCCATGACAAACACGATGAGAGAAAAATGCAGAAAAAAAGCGAGAGAGAAAGGGAAGCAAAAAACAGAGAGAGAAAGAGGAAAGGACTTTTGGGTGTATTCAAAAAGTTATGGGATTAAATGGTCACCACATGTTTCACATGGGATCTGTGGGTAATTTCCCCAAAAAAAAAAATATACATATCTTATTTTTCTTCCATCTTACATTTTCTTTCAATTTTCCACCAAAAAATTTTTTTCCATCCCATTAGAGATTGCTTTTATGATATATAATTTTTTTTCTATGTATATATACAATTTATATATCATATTATACATACATGTGTATTTGTGTATATGGTAAAAAAATATTCTTATTCTCGTGGCCCCTCCGACAATAAAATTTTGATTCCGTTGCTGTAGACAGATAGTAAATATGGCACATAGGGTAGCTAAGGCAGCATACTCACATACTGCCTAGCTGCTTTCTTTTTTGTATCTAGTCATATATATATATATAAATGCATCTTATCTTTCCTCTATTAAAAAAAAAAAAAAAAGGATTGACCCCCTAATATTGTAGTTGAAAGTGTACAAGATTGATCAACTGAGATACTCAATTGATACAATTGTTTATACTTCAAGGAAGCAAAATCTAGTTGTTTTCATTCTTAACTAGGAAAAGGGAATTGCTACACAATGTGATAATCGCAAACTAACATAGCCTTATCCTTGATGACTGCATACATTTCTTTCTCTTTTAGGTTGTGTTTGGATCATCAATTTGAATAGGAATTTTGAAAGGAAAAAAAAAAAAAACCAGAAAAAATAAGTAAAATGTGATTTTTTTTTTCCTTTTTTTTTTTTTTTTCAAATTCCTTGCAAATTTATCCAAACATGGCGGCATTAATAAGATGTTAGCCAGTTTGGTTGTGTTTTCGTATTCTATTTTTAGCTTTTAGAAAATACATAAAATTTGGCTGGAAAACTGTTGTTTTTCTTTGGGGGGAAAAAAAAATCTAGTAACAACCAACTTCTTAAAAATCATCAAATAATTGTTTCAAAATTTTGAAAATTATTTTGGATAAATTACAAATATACCCCTAAGAGATTTGTTTAAACTACAAATTGTCTCCTGTGATTTAGAAAATTACAAATACTCCCTTGTCAAAAAAAATTATTTAACAGAATTAAGTAAAAAATAAAATTCATAATTGTTCTCCTATACAATAATAAAATTACCTAAATTATTAATTGAAATATATTTCTAATATCATTAAATATTGTTAATTAACTTCATGATTTATTAATAAAATGGGCGATTTGTTATGAAATTAAAAATCTCAGCGGTGGAATGTAATTTTTTAGAACCACAGGGGTGATTCATATTTTAATCAAACCTCAGGGTGTTTGTAATTTACCCAATCATTTTTATACAAAAATAAAAACAATTGGTGTTTTTAATTTTTTTTTCCAAAAAATAAAAATTTAAAAAAAAACACCAAAACACCAGCAAATAGGGCCTTAATGACCGACCATATCATAAGAGAACGAAAAAACTTCTAAAAAAAACAAAAAAACAAAAAAAAAGGGGGACAAACTAGAAGAAAATGGCATAGATAAAACTAAGTGCAAGTAGAGAATAGGGCCAAAATAGATGCAATTTGATTCAATGGCTCAGCAACAACTAAGGTCTCATTGTAATAATTCACCTAAAATTTCGAATACAATAATACAGACAAAACCAAAAAAAAAACAATTTAGAAAATTTAACAAAAGGATGTCCAATCTCATTCCAAGGCCCCACGTTAACATTCAAGCATACTCTGAGCATGAAAATATTGAAGAAAAAAAAAATGGGAGATATTGGTGATAAGTTGAAAAAGAAGAGTGCATGTGGCATTAAGGATAAGGTTAGATCTTTTGAGGATAAAAGGATAATTTTTTTGGTACTTGTTAAGTGAAAATGATATTTGTGACAGTTTTATCCTTACACTTTTTTATTTGTAGTTTCTCTCTCTATAACTATGTCATCACCGACTCTGAAAAATTTGTCAAAAAAGTCACCAATGACAATGAACAGATAGATTAATAGATAGACAAATAAGTAAGAATAATATAATCTTTCAAATTATACCGTGTTTATGGCCTCAAAATAATAGAGTTTGGGATTACTCAAAATTGGAGCTTTTGCCCGAGTGGACACGAGAAAAAAAAAAAGAAAAAAAGAAAAAAAGAAGGTGAAAACTCTAATTAATTAGAATCAAAGAGGTGAAGCAGCACATTCAGGTAGGAATCGACATCACACCCCTAGGTTGTGCTAACTCATCCTACTAATTCATTAACATCCTAACAATAAAAAAATAAAAAAAGGTCTTGCTAACAAATATTCATAAAAGACAAAATATTTGTAAAATACAATACATTTCAATGCACTTTTATTAAAATCGGTATATTTTTTAATATTTTTACATATTTTCAAGAGATTTTTGACACACTTTTCAACATTAAATAATACACATAAGACCCTTGTTAGTAATTATCTAAAAAGATAAAAAAAAAATAATTGACAACGACTGGTTGAAGCTGAGACATTGCTCCATAATTTTTGTGCTTCAACCTTAGGAGGCACATCACCAATTTAGTATTGATTTTCAAACCTTGAAATCAGGGTTGAAATTAATCTACTTGTTTTGGTAATGATAATAATGAAGAAAAAAAACAAATAGAATGAAAGAAAGAAAGAAAAAGAACATTAGTTATTTTTCCATGACACGATTAGAGACTAAATTGCACTGGGAAGTAAACGTGGAAATAACATATCAATGACACTTCGAAAAAGTATTTATAGATTAATAAAAAAAAATTAATTTTAATTTTTAAAGTTTCTAAGATTTATCACTAATTTGAAATTTTAAAAAGACACTTCTCCAAAAATACTTTTCAGAAAATTCTACTTTTTTGTTTTCCGTATTTTTTTGTTTTTACTGAATTTTTCTTAATATTTTAAGTAAATTTTTTTTCATTTTTTAGACATACCTAACATAAATATACCTAAAAAGGAAAAAAATTGTGAAAAAAAACCTTTTAAAAATTCACTAAATACCAAAAATACAAAAAAAAAATGAGAATTCAGTATATTTTTTGTATTTTTATGTATTTATTAATTTTTTACAATATTTTTTCATAATTTTTTTACTTTTTATATACATCTAAGTAAGGTGCATCTAAAAAAATAAAAAAAAAATGTTTAAAATGTTAAAAATATTCACTAAAAACAAAACAATATGAAAACTAAGAAACTCAATTTTCAAAAAATTTAATCCAAAAAACTCAAACCAAACACACTTAGATGCTGAAACACCAACATGGTTCATGCAACTCAACAAAATATTGGGAAAAGTTTAAAAAAAAAATTAAAAATTAAAAAGCATGGCCAACCAATAAATAAATGATGAATAAATTATAATAACCTCTCTTAATTAATGAATATTACAATTTTAACATAGCTATATTGTGTTCTCTTTAAAAATAAATTTTATTAAGCTTTGACCCATACTATTATTCATCCCTTAATCAAACAGATGAAAAATGATAACATCATCATTTTTAGGCTAAAATATATCTAACCATCATTTACATTGATGTACTGATGTTCTATATTCAAATAATACACGCTATTAAGATAAATTAGGTAAACTGACTCAGTAAGTGGAGAGTAGTTATAAACTTATAGTGCATGATTAAATAATATATATATATATATAGTATTCTCATCTCTTCTATTCACATGGTTAAAGTTGTGTTATGGTAAGTGAGAGGTCAAAATAAACGTCTATTTTTTAAAAAAATAAATAGGATAAAATAAAAATATTATGATTATTAAATAAATTTAATTTTGTTTTATAGACAAATATAATTAAAAAAAATTACAAAATAAACAATTTCAATTATCAAAACAGACTCATAATAAATCTCATAAACTCACATGACAGTCAAGTTCAAATTTATAAATTTGAAAGAAATCCAATCCAAATGGTAAACTCTAAATCCATCATGGCCACAGCCAAACTAAAGGGCAATTTGTTTCCCCACAAACTGAATTGGAGAATAAAATATAAATTTTTAATTAGTACAAAATAATAAGATATCCTCGTTTATCTAAGGTTCTGTTTATTTGGGGTTATAGAGAAGGGATTGGGATTAATAGTGAAATGGGATCTATTATCATTGTGTTTGTTTTGGGAGATGAAGAGGGGATTCGTAATTCTCTCCGGATTATGAATCTCCTTGGAGAGAGAATTCAGATAGGCTCCCAGCATTTGGTATTAAAAAATAGTCCGTTGGACTATTTTTTTTATTTTATTTTTTGCATGTTGGGCATTTTTTTTTTAACATTACTGTTTAATATTTTTATATTTTTTGTTAAGTAAAAATTATAGTTTTATTTTTTTTATTTTTTTTCTGTTTTTTTTTAATTTTTTACATGTTGGGTTTTTTTGTTTGTTTTTTGAATTTTAATGTTTAATGTTTTTGTATTTTTTTATTTATTTATTATTTTATATTTATTTTATATAAAAATAATTTTAAAATCCTTACACCAATAACTATCATCAAAATAAATATAATTTTACTTAATTCTCTCACTAACAATTTCCTTACTATTAATCCTCTCACTAATAATCCCTGTTGGGATCGGGGATCCCGCCCAAGACCTTATAGAAATCATACCAAGCAGAATTACACACCCACACACACGGAGACACAATATTTCTGCTTCTGAATATCTTCTTATTCACTGGGTCCCACATCCTGTACCCAAATGCTGCATCTGAATAGCCCACAAATATGCATGGAATGGACTTGTCATCAAGCTTCTGTCTGTTTTCCTTGGAGATGTGTGCAAAGGCCTTACACCCGAAGACTCTCAAGTGAGAATATGATACCTTTCTTCTGGACCAGACTTCCTGAGGTATCGCAAAATTCAACGGGACTGAAGGCGACCTGTTGATGAGGTAACAGGCTGTACTGGCGGCTTCAGCCCAAAATGACTTTGGCAACTTTGCCATTTTGAGCATACATCTGACTCTTTCCATAATAGTGCGGTTTATCCTTTCTGCCACACCATTGTGTTGTGGGGTGCCGGGAACTGTTGTCTCGTGCCGGATGCCTCTGCTGGCACAGTATGTTGCAAAAGCGTTGGAAGTGTACTCGCCTCCATTGTCTGTGCGAAGACACTTCAACTTCTTCCCGGTCTCTCTCTCCACCATTGCATGGAACTCCTGAAAGTGCTGAAATACCTCATCCTTTGTCTTCAGGAAATACACCCACAACTTCCTTGATGCATCATCAATGAAAGTCAGAAAATACTTGCGGCCGCCATATGACTCCACTTCGATTGGGCCACAAACATCCGAGTATACCATATCGAGCACTTCTGTTTTCCTCCTGCTCGTTGAACTGAATGATACTCGATGTTGCTTGCCATAAAGGCAATGATCACAGGGCTTCAAGACACTCCCTTTGGGTAAGGGTATCCTGGATTGCTTTGCCAATAGATGCAATCCCTTCTCACTCATGTGAGCCAGTCTTCTGTGCCATAGGTCCGGTGACTCCTTGTCTTCTGCTGCATTAAGACTTTCCAGACAGATCTTCGTTTGAGTCTTATACAGTGTTGAAGATATCTCTCCTCTGGCGATTGTCAAAGCTCCTCCTGTCAGCTTCCAACGGCCATTTCCGAATGTACTTGTATAGCCCTGTCGGTCCAGGGCGCTTCCGGAGATAAGATTGAGGCGCAAATCTGGAACATGCCTCACATCTTTGAGAACCAGCTTATTCCCGACATTAGTTTGAATACTAATGTCTCCAATACCCACGATCTTCGAATAGCTAGAATTCCCCATTCGAACAGTGCCAAAATCTCCAGCGTTGTACGAGCTGAAGAGTTCTCTGTGGGAAGTGGCGTGATAGGATGCAGCTGTGTCTATCACCCATTCTGTGTAGCTGTGATCAACCACGTGAAGGCAATCTTCCTCTTCACCAACTGCAAGAAGTATTTCTTTAGTTGTTGTGGCTGTTGTGTTCTCATCTCCTTTTGACCTACTGCTTTGGCCTTTATCTTTCCGGCTTGGGCAGTTTCTCTTTATGTGACCCTCCTGGCCACAGTGATAGCAAGTGAAGCTGGAGTTACCTCGTCCTTTGTTGTCTCTGGATTTACTCCTGTTGTTCCATCTGCCTCTACTCTTGCTTCTTCCTCTACCTCTTCCTTTACCACTGTCTCTGCCTCTATCTTCTGTGACAAGAGCATGAGACTGATTATGGGACTGGTTACCTCCCATGTCTTTCCTTCTTGTCTCTTCGTTGTACATGGCGTCTGTGACCATACTCATGGTCAGCTTCCCTTCTGGTGCAGAGGTGCTGAGAGAAACCACCAACGTCTCCCAGCTGTCCGGTAAAGAACTGAGTAGTAGAACGGCTTGCATTTCATCATCCAACCGCATCTTGACGGTTGCAAGCTGATTCACCAGATTTTTGAATTCACTGGTGTGCTCAGCAATAGACACGCCATTCCTCAATTTCAGATTAACTAGCCTTCTCATCACCAAGGCTTTGTTTCGGGCGGTCTTTGACTGGTACATGTCGCTTAACATTGTCCAAAGAGTATAGGCATCTGTCTCTTCGGCAATATGATGAAACACACTGTGGTCTATCCATTGTCTGATACAAGCGATAGTCTTGCGGTTCATCTTTATCCAGTCATCATCTTTTACTCCTTCAGGTCTAACCCCTTTTATAAAAATGGGATCATGCAAATCTTTTAAAAATAGGATGTCCTCCATCCGTGGCCTCCAAATTGCATAATTGGAAGGAGTTAACTTGAACATAGAATCTGAAGTGGATGTGGAAGCCTCCATCGTGTTCTGTCTTTTTACAGAAAATTTCAAATGCAAAATCTGACCGTACGGATGTGTCCGGAATACTCCAAATAGTCGAAAAACACTATTGGATCGTCAAAAACGGACTCAGGATGGCTCAGATCGGGCCAAAACAGTTTCAACGGTTCAGATCTGCGGAATCAGGTACGCCTGCGAAGCACCGGATAATTCCCGGTCAACGGCTTGGTCAATCGGCGCAGTCAACGGCGCTGGCGGCGCGGTCAACGGCGGCTCGGCGGCGCGGTCAACGGAAGCTCGGCTTGGTCAACGGCGCAGTCAACGAGCCGATGACGTGTCTGCCACGCGGAGGATGACGTGTCGAGGACGTGGCGAACACGTGTCTCGTCTTCTTCCTGCAGACGCGCGTGTAGGCGCGTTAGTGCTCTGGAACTGACGCGCCGGCGGCTTATCGGCGCGTGAAGGCGCGTGCTGCGCGTGGTTCCGACGCGCTTTATTTGGGCAGCGCGTGGAAGCGCGTTGGGGCTCTTCTGGAGCTCGGCTTTGCAGTTCTGGACTCCCCGCCTCGAGCCCTTCCTCCTGGTATGCTCAAAACTGAATTTCGAGCAAATTGATTTCTGGGCAGTTTCGAATTTTTGTTCCGAAACGCAACCGAAATGGCTCTGATACCACTTGTTGGGATCGGGGATCCCGCCCAAGACCTTATAGAAATCACAACAATCAGAATACAAAACAACACAGTGTAATCTGTGGGAGAAGAGTGAGAGTTCTATAGAGAGGTTGTGAGGTGTGAGAGTGTAATCTCCCTCCGGGAAGAAATTTCTATAGTGATAGCTCTCCGTGGACGTAGGCAATTGCCGAACCACGTAAATATTGTTGTGTTCTTGTGTGTGATTGATTTCTGGTATTCGATAGGCCTAACAAGCCCTTCATTATAAATTTCTTTTATTCTACTACTGAAAACAAATAAGATCTAAAATTAATAAATAATTATAAAATAATTATAAATCTTTATTTTAAATGGAATTCAAACAAATCATATATCGTTGAAATTTGAAAGTAGTAGAAACTGGAATTGACCAATTTTGAAAATTCACAGTCGATTGAGCTTAGTCCATGGCTCATTTCATTAGTAATAATTATAAAATCTTTATTTTACATGGAATTCAAACAAATCATATATCGTTGAAATTTGAAAGTAGTAGAATTGACCAATTTTGAAAATTCACAGTCGATTGAGCTTAGTCCATGGCTCATTTCATTAGTAGCACAAAACTCGCCGTGCTTTGCGCACGAACAGACTTTAGACACCAATTTCATGAGTCGCGCGAACATAGTTTTGATGTCGATCGTTAACCAATTGCACTTTGCCACATCACTATAAAAAATGCAATGTGTACTTTGTTTGTCAATGTTGCCTTTTAATAACCCTGATGTAACATGAACATGCCAATATATTAGATATTGGGATGAGTTAGGTCAGTGATCTCAAATAATATTAAATATTTTATATGGATGTAGAATTTATATATATATATATATATAGATTTGTGTGGGTCTCACACTCATATGAAAAGTTTAATAGAAAAATTTGATAAATTATTTAAAATTCATAGAATTTTCTTTTAAAGAACTTACATATAGATTCTAATAGATAGACTTATTATTTAATAGGTCTTATAACAATTAATAGTATTTTTCATCAAACACTATTAAAAAATATCAGTAATTTTTAATTTTCAGTAACACTTTAAATTTTTTATTACAAAAAATGTCACTAATTATAAAATATGGTGACAGTTTAAAAAAATCATCATAAAAAATTTATTATTTTTCAACTTTTAATGACAATCTGAAATTTTTGTCACAGGAAAACGTCACTAATGGTAAGTTTTAGTTACAATTTGTAAAAATTGTGATAAAAAAACTCATTAATTGTCAATTTTTAACGACATATGTAAAAAAATTGTCACAAAAAATTATTTGAATAACGATTTTATTAGAACTTATTTTTAATAAAACTTAATAAAAACTAAATTTAACTATTAAAACATATTAATAATTTATAATTTTCCTATTGGGGTCGTTCAGTGGACTTGGATTGGAAGGAAGGGCTCCGCTAACTAATGGGGCCAATAAAGTGACGTCTTTTTTATTCTCTTTTCTTTCTTAAGAGATGAGTTTTTAGAATTTGTCTTTAAAAAAATTTCAAAAAATTACATATTAGTTTGATAAAAATAAGTATAAAAATTTTAATTTTTGAATTTTGTAAAATTATTTTCATCCAAAAAAAAAGAAAATCATATGAAAATAATAATTTTTTATTTTTTAAAATTTTTTTCAACAAAATAGTTTTTGAAAAACTTTGAAAACTTAAACAGACTGAGGAGATCTAATTTAAAGGGGTGGGCATGGCTACTTAGAAAGCGGTTGAAGATCATAAATTAAGTCTTTAGTAAATCTAGAGCGTTCCTTAACTTGATTTTTGTTGGAATAATTTTTTGTGTAAAATAAATAAATTGAAACAAATCAAACAAATAAAATAAATTACTTACCGAATTTTTTTACCGAACCGAATAAATATTTAAAAGATCAAGTTGAGTGTGTGACACTCTATCCTTAAGACAGATTCGCCTCGCTACGGTACTTACGGATAAAAGGAGTCTATCTCCCAAGATACAATGATCTTCACAAATTGTAGTAGCACTCCAAACAATTTGTACGGCAAACCAAACCTGTGTTTTATACTCTCTGAATTTAATTCTAAAATTAGTATAAAGAATAATAAAAACAAGAAAACAAAATGAAAGCAAAAAAATAAATTTTTCCTGGATATTTTTCAACTCCCAAACTACTGGAATATGCTGGTATTTATAGGCAAAATGGTGACCAATAGATCTGTCCAAACAGATCCAGTTTTGAATTGAACAGGTATAGATATAAATGAATAGATACAGTTCAAATTTTGAATAGATTTGTAGCAATTTGAAACTGTATAACTGCTCGCAGTTTCTGGCAATTTTAAACCTGTCAAAAAACCAGTTTAAATCTGTTGGAAATTTTAATCTGTTGTGGAATCAAATGAACATGTACAATTCAAACTCAGATCTGTAGAAACCTAGTTTGAATCTGTTCAAATCTATCTGGACAGATTTAAATCTGTTTGGTAAATAACAGAATCTGTCAGGTGCAAAACAGTTTCAAAAACTTTTTGGACAGATTAATCTGTTTGGAAGAGGCACAAATTATTGACAAAAAATTTGAATTAATTTCAATTTGAAATTCAAATAATTTCCTATAAGAATTTTAAAAAATTCAAATAAATTTTGTTCAAAAAATTAAAGTTAGAATCGACCCAACCCACAACTCCTCCCTTTTACAAACTTGGGGTGCCCCTTGGGGCCCAACCCAAGTGTTGCCACCTAAAACTTATATACACACATAAGTTCTCTTAAGTTTCCAATGTGGGACAAACCTTACAAGGAAACCCACATATTACTTCTTTAAATGTCCATTCCATAAATTCGAAAACGACGTCAAATTCTCATTCACTCATAAATAGTTTTGACGAACCGTTTTCACCATATGACTTACCATGCGGCAAGGAATACGTCACCTCTTCGGACCAACCCCAAAAGATGCTTGAGACCCACTCAAATTTAGGCTTAAAATTGGCCCAAAATAAACCTATATAAACCAAATTCTAACAATTCTTTCTTTGCTTTCGTTACTCAATGAGGACAACATTTTTTATTGATTACTCATCCAATTTAGATATTAGTTCTTTTATTTACACAAAAAAATAATCATATAATTAAATACAACTTTATCATATATGTGTAGGACTCATAAAAGGATGAAACTCGTCTATGAAAAAATTAAGTCACAATTTATAATCAATTTTTTGTGTTTTTAAATTTTTTCTTTAAATCCAAACGCAATGTAAAAGATAAGAAATGGATTAAATTTGGGCATGTGCTTTCTCTCAAATCCAACTCTATCTAGCTCAGATACTCTCTATTCATGAGCACATGTATTTTGTCAAGAGTAGCTTTCAAGGAAGCAAGTAGTGAAGATAGACAAAATTGATCAGCCTTCTGATTTATATATCACCGCTAATTTGTAAGCCAAGTGGCATTAGATTAGATTCTCAACTTAATGTCAAAGGAAACCCAACCTCTTCTTAGCTTGCATAAAAACAATAATTAAATGAATGACCATATGGATCAATAAATAAATAAAAATGAATGGCCATATAATCTTGGATGAATAGTGATACATGAACTAATTAATGTATTAACTAATGTACTAACACTAGTTATGACATTATTATTGACCCTACTCATTATACAAATTACAAATACCAAAAATATTTTAAATTATGTCACATCATTAATTAATACACTAGTCAGTACATTAATTAGTACATATAACATTAGTCAATCTTGGATCAATACCATATAAGTTTGAGAGATTAATAAGACAAGTTTCTCTCTTTTCTTCTTTTCTTTTGTTTTTATTTATTTATTGTGACAATGCCATAAATTAAGCAAAAGTTGTGGTAAAATGGGATTTAGAAGACATTACAAACATTGCTAGAGGTAATTAATAAGTACTTTATAATATTCTCCAATTTTAATGATTTTAAAGTTAATTTTCTCTTTATTTTTGTCATCTTACTTTACTAATTAGTCATAATATATGCCTAGAGTTGTCAATCCAAAAATTTCACCAAGTTCACTAGTTAGAATCTAAAGGAGTGTTTAATAACTCAATTCAATTAAGCTCTTAAAATAGAAAATATTAAGTATTTTACGTGTGTAATGTTTAGTTCATTGCAATGAAGGTAAAACTGAATAATCACTTTGTAAGAAGGTCCATTGTCACATTTGGTTTATTAAAAAAATGAATAACATTACAAGCAAATGAAATTAACTTTTACTATTGTAAGTGAATGGTCATTTAGAATACAATCCAAAAAAATATTTCAGCAAACCACATATAACAGTAAGGTTAATGTTAAAATTTTAATCTAATAATTGTTTTATATATGTAGGCGAAAAATTAAGTACCCACAAATTAATCGAAGCGAAGCACTAAAAAAAATAAATAAAAATAAAAAATTGACACTATTTGCACCCCAAATAATGATCTAGAGCTCTAAAAGTAGAGCTCTAAAAAGAGCTCTACTTAGCTGGCATGTCCACAAAAAAAAAAAATTCAAGCTAAAATATCATACCAAGCTGAACCCACACAACTCTATATCATTAGCGTATGCTTTAGACCTATTGTCCTAGAACTCTCAAGCATTTTTCATTTGAACCCTACTCCTCATCATTGATGAAGGCATCTTTTAAAAAGCAATTGAAGATCTCATCTCATTCACTGGCAACCCAATAAAGGGCCAAGCCAATTGTACCCAAAAAAAGGAATAAAAAAAAGTTAAACTACAAAAACAAAATGAATGAATTGAATATTAACGTAACACAAAAGGCATAATAAGAAGAGTCATCATCATTTTGATTTCATCATTGAAGTCCAATTCAATCACAAATCTTGATTTTATTTTCAAATCCAACTGTTGATCTGCACCCTTTTTTGAGCAGAATTCAACCTCTCTCACTCTCTACCTTACAATTAAAAGTACATTATTACCCTCCACCTCACAGATCTACACTTCTCCCACCTTTTTTCCCTCCTCATTTTATGGTGTATGTCCATATAAAAATCTATATCTATATAGTACAAACACTAATAACACCCAATTTTGATCCAATACAACAATAACAACTTCAAAAAAAAATTAAAAAATACTATTAATTAGTTTTGGGGGTATTGTGTATTTCCTTTTTTACCCTCGATTCAATCCCATAATAACTAACATACCACTTTACGAACTTTCTCAACCCAGTGGCCAAGTCGGTGGTGGGCTTGTACCCGAAGTCCTTGTACGCCAGGCTCACGTTAGCATGAGTGAACGGAACGTCGCCGTTTCGTGGCATCTTGATCACGTGCTTCTTGGCCTTCACATTCAACAGCGACTCCAAAATCGCCACCAGCTTCGCCACCTTCACCGGCGCCGTGTTCCCGAGGTTGTAGATCCTCAGCTCCGCCGCCGCCTTCTTCTTTCCGCCGCTTCCGGTGCTCTTCTTCGCCGTATCGATCGCTCCGACACACCCTTTAACCACGTCGTCGATGTACGTGAAGTCACGCGCCACCGCAGCGCCGTCGTGAGACTCATAAATGTTGATGGGTTTCCCTTGAAGAATGTCCTTGGTGAAGAAGAAATAGGCCATGTCTGGTCTTCCCCAAGGTCCATAAACAGTGAAAAATCTCAACCCAGTAATCGAAAGTCCGTAGATGTGGTTGTAGGTGTGAGCGATTTCTTCACCAGCTTTTTTCGTGGCGGCGTAGAGACTCGCCGGCTGGTCTGTTCGGTCCGATTCGGAGAATGGGTTTTGGGTGTTGAGTCCGTAGACAGAGCTTGATGAAGCCCAGACAATCGAAGGTTGAGGATCGGCCGATTTGGCGATCTCGAGGAGGTTCACGAAGCCAGCGATGTTGGAATTGATATAGGACTGGGGGTTTTTCATGGCGTAGCGAACGCCAGCTTGAGCGGCGAGGTGGAGGATGTGGGTGAAGGGGACAATGTCGAAGAGCTTGGAGAGCAATTGGGCGTCGTTTAGGTCTCCTTCGACGATGAAGATCTGGTGCTGAGACAAGAGCTCTTGGCGAGCCCGCTTGAGAGAAGGGTCGTAGTAGGAATTGAAGTTGTCTAAGCCGAGGACACCGTCGCCGCGTTTTTTCAACGCGAGGGAGGAGTGGGTGCCGACGAAGCCGGCGGCGCCGGTGACGAGGATGGAGAAGCCGTGGGGGCGGCGGGGGGTGGCGGAGTGGCGGACTTGTTTTTCCCAGGCGGCGGTGGCGCCGGCGTAGAAGGCGGAGGAGAGGAAGTTGCGAGTGGTGGTGTGGATGTGGTGGTGTTTGTTGTTGGTGGTGGTGGTGGAGAGAGGAGGGTAATTTAAGGTGAAGAAGATTATGAGGAGGAGAGAGACGAAGAGAGTGAGGCGGAAGAGAAGGTTGGAGGAAGCGGCTAAGAGTTTAGTGGTGTTGAGTCTTCTGATGTAGCTGTTGTATCGCTCGATCTTTGTGGTTTTACTGGTGTCTGGGGGGTACGCCATTTGATAGAATTTGTGTAATGCTTTGGGGAGAGAGAGAGAATGTGTGTATGTATGTGTATAGTTGTATATATGTTTTTGAGCAATGAAGTGGGAAGAAAGTGTAGATGGATAGATGGGTATAAGAAGGAAGATCAGAGAGGGAGAGAGGGTTGGGTGGATTGGAGAGCAGTGATTGTTGTCTATAAATGCTTTCACTCGCTTTCAGATGGAAACGGAGAGGAAGCTTCTATTACTGCACACCAAAAACACTTCCCCCTACTTCAACACAACAACATAATCACTTCACTCGCTTACGGATTATAATTATAGTATAAAACTAGGGGTGGAACGTCGATGCACTCAACCCGAGCAATTCCACTTCAATCTGAATTTTTTTAAGGTTTAAACAATATATTTTTAATTTGGTACGAATTTAAGTAAAAATTTAAAAGTTTTAAATTAATTTGGATGGTTTGAACACGATGATACTACATGCATCAATTATTATATTAATTAAATATATAATATATTTTATGTTATTATTATTGACTCATATTATATAAAATTATAAATATTCAAAACTTCTAAAATTATGTTATATCATCTGTTAGTACACTAATTAGTATTCGATGAGTTGCATATAGCATTATCGTTTGGATAAAGATATCAAATAATCTGAATAACCCGAAACTTGAATTATACATATATAAATATATAAAATATTAAATATATATAAATATTAACCACTATATGAATTAATGTAATGTAGATTATTAAATCATATTGAATATATATTATACATACAAGTAATACAAAATCTTATATTTTTTATTCTCACTTATCGATTGCAAAGATTACTATAACGGCAACTCTCTTATATTATATAAATTATTTGTTTTGATGTTATTAATAATTTTCGTGAAAAAATGTAAATAAAGTCTAATTTTAATAATTTTGCTGCAAAAAAAAAAAAAATCTAAAATTCATTTATAATTCGGGCAACTTGAACAATTCGGGTTTAACTCGGGCCAGACTTTAACAGACAATCTCAAGTTACAATTTGGGATTGGGCTAGCATGGACAAGTCTCGATACAACTTGAACTGGGTTTGAACAACTTTACAATCTGCTCGAGTTGTACCCCTAATTTAAACAACCACATCATCAGAATGGGAAGTCCACTATATGTACTTAATTTTCCTTAAAAGAATCATAATTTTAGGCTAGGTTTAGTTTGTTTTTCAAAAAAAATTTTGGAAAAAATTCTCTACAAATAAATTTTCAAGAGTAATCAAACCAAACAAATTTTTTCAAAAAAAATCTCAAAATTTTGTTTGGTTACCTACTTTCCAAAATCACTATCTCTCATACACATCAAACCAATCATTTTTTTTAAAACTCTCTCCCCAAAACAATTTTCCAAAACCATTTTTAAAAAAAGGCAAAATACACATCAAACCAATTCATTTTTTATTAAAACTCTCTCCCCAAAACAATTTTCCAAAAACCATTTTTAAAAAAGGCAAACCAAACAAGTTTTCCGTACTTTTTATCTCAAAAATTACTTTACAAACACAAACCAAACAATTTTTGAGTTATAATTTAAAAAAAATGTCATAACTAAATACAATATAAAGTATAATTAAAAAATTCATGAGTCATAACTAAAACAATATCATAATTTTAAAAAAAAAAATGATACAATTAGAGGTGCACATGATATACCTTTTTTTAAAGGGTTTATATTAGAATTCGCCCGTATAAAAAACATAATATAAGAAGGAAACATGCTATAAGCCTAATATTTTTATCAAATATTTAATCAAATATCTCACATGAAAGACTTGCCACTTGTCCTACCTCTAAACTAGAGAGTGTTATTTAAGGTCATAAATTTATCATATCAAAAATGCTAGATCCAAAAATTGTTCCAAAAATTTTATCAAATTTTTTACATGGGTGTGAGACCCACATAAGATTCACATTATGTGAGTCACACACCCATGTAAGACATTTGGTAGAATTTTTAATAAAATTTTTAAGATTTTTAGCATTACTCTTATCATATATCTTGTTTTAATAATGGGACATTTATTAATAAATTCTATATTTATTATTTATGGATCATTTACTCTCATAAATTATCTTATGAACTTATCAGTCTTATTTCACATTAAAACCTTCAAAATGAAGTATGCTCACATTTTGAAATGTAATAAGATAATAATGCACACATTATAATGATATCCCATTATCACATTTTAAGAATGATACAGTTGACAAAAGTTAAGTAAGACAATAGTTCACAAATATCTCATTGGCACATTTAAAAAAAAACACACACACACACACATTTGGTAAAAGTCTAATAAGACAATAGTGCACAAATGTCGATTGTCACATTTTAAGACCCGTTGTCATATTTGACAAAAGTTTAATAAAATAATAGTGCACATATTATAATGATGTCACATTGTCACATTTTAAAAATAACACTTTTAGTAAAAATTTAATAAGACAATAGTGCACAACTGTCCAATGTCCCATTTTAAAAAGACTAATTGTTATATTTAACAAAAATTTAATAAGACAATAGTGTACAAATAAAATTGTAGACACGCCCTTGGGCTTCATGCTTCTACAGTTCGAACTCAATGTCACGGTTCTGAATCTAATCTTGCAAAGTACAATGCAAGACCGATAAATCACCAAAGAGTCCAAATCCGCAATCCGTTTTGGAAAACTGATTTTTAAGAAAGAAATGCCAAACATGGACTGTTTTGCCAGATACAGAGTCGCCACCTAAATATTTTATTTTGAAAAAATTTAGGAAACCCTGACTCGTTGCCTAAGGCCACGTGTCCGTCATCACCAAAGTTGCCTTGGCTCGGGAACTTGGGTACGATTAGGGAAGGTCATCTATGAGCACCCCCGCTCGCCCGATCCGAAGATCGGCTTGTACTAAGCATGATATCTTATTTTTGAAAACACATGCGTTCTTATTCCGATTATTAATCTTATAGACTAGATCGCCTAATTTGGAACAAAGCATCGCATATCCGTTTGTTTGGAAATGGTTTGAAATTTGCTACTCGCAAGTAGGCTAAAATGCGGATTTCAATGAATTGTCCCAATTCAAGTAATCCAACCTTCACCCACAGGCATTCAGGCAGTTATATCATATAAGCATTTAGCCTCATAGCAAGCATGCTGTCATATTAACACTCGCATACATGCAAGATGCTAAAGCATAAATACTCACAGTGTACTCCGAGCCAAAACAAGGAATATGTTAGTAATCAATGTATGATCCAAGTCCATGTTAAGATGGCTAATGCAACACATACAAAATGCATCTAGAATATGCTCGGCTAATCTAAAATGGCATATGAGATGCGACAATTCGATACATGTATTCAACTTGGAATTGAAATATAATGCAGTTAGTATGATGCGCCGAGCCCGGTGCATGCAATACTGATGAATGAATGCAAACATGCATAGCATAAGGATGCTAAATGAAATATGCCCTAGAACTAACCATCGTAAGCGGTTAAGTAAAGGGGAGAAAGACGTGGGGTTGGAAGACATGCATCACACACACGCACGCTTATTACACAATTGTGCCCTCTCGACGGAGGGACCGAAAGAATAATACAAATTAACTAATTAACTAACTAACAAGCTAATTAATTATTACACAACACTTAACTAATTAAGCAAATCAATTAAGTTATGAAAACAGTAAAACAGCCTCAGGAAGAGGGATGCATGCATGCTTGGACGACTTCGCTCGGAAATCCATCGCCATGTCACATGTTGCCTCTGTTTGCACTGCTCTGTACCTCTGAAAACTGTGCCAACTTCTGTGACACTTCTGAACCACCTTGGGGACTTTCTGAGAGTCCATCGGCCAAGAGATAGGGCCATCGGCCATGAGAAATTGGTCATCGACCAAATGTAAGGCTCTCGACCAACAATGTTTGGCCGACCGGCACTGAAGATGGCCGACCGACCATATCTTCCTGCAGAATGCTGTTTTGCTGCAGTAGAGGACAAACAGAGCATGGCAAAACATTTACAAGACAATGTTTGCACGATCACTCTCCCTATCATGTTATGAACTCAAGGGAGTATAGTCCTCGACCCTCGGGCCACCAATCACGCATTTCAATGCATGATGGCCAAAGGAGCCGAATGTGCAATTCAATATGGAATGAAATGCACAAAAACACATAAGGGACCCCAACCTCTATCATGCTTGATCAAGAGGCAAGGGATGCATGCTTAATGCTATGCAACCTAGGCATGCAAGCAAGCTAATGCAACATGAGCATGCAAGCAATTAATGTGCAATAGGCCTACAACCTAACAAGTAAACATGCAAGGCATGTAACAACAATACCAATGACAAACATGCAACAACATGTGAGGCAAACATGTGACAACATGCAAATGATGGACTTAAACCAAAATGGACAGCTCTCAAATAGGCCCAAATCAGTGGCCAAAATGCAATGGAAATGAGGACAAAAAACACATGCAAACACTCTCAATAGGCCCAAATCAGTGGCCAAAATGCAATGGAAATGAGGACAAAAACACATGCAAACATGCATGCCAATTGGCCTAACACTTAAGCATAGTAGAGCAACCCTTAAGCACACTTAAAAGAGGGTAAACATGGACATGTGACAAACATGTTAAGCTCTGAAATCATGTTAGGCGAGGTGCCAAACCAACCAAAGTACACAAGCAAAGCATGCAAGAAAGATTAAAGCTTGAGACTAGCCAAAAGGAGTCGAACCATGGCCACACAAGACAAGCCCCAAAGAGCCAAAGGGACCTAAAACAGTCCCAAGGCAGGTTAAAGTGAGTCTAAAGCATGCAAGGAATGAGGCCAAAACATGCTAGAACACAACACCAAAGACATAAGGCATACAAAGCTACAAAAGAGGTGTTACACTACACCTATCAAAACCAAATATGGTATGACTTAAGCAACCAAAATCAGAGTTATGGTGTGTTAGAACAAGACCAAAAACACATTGAAATGGCATCCTAGAGGCCTAAACATGATGGCATACACGATGACATATTCATGAGGCATAAAACACAGTGTATAAGCATAAAACATGGACTGAAATAAACATAACAAGTGATGCAAAACCACTGAAATGGCCCAAGTAAAGCATGCTAGTGACTTAAACACCCAAGCTAACAAGCTAGATTGCATCGGAGCTATACAAAACAATGCAAGCATGACCAAAACAATGAAAAACAGAGCTTTAGCATGGTAAAACAAGGCTAAAGGATTCATGGAGTGTAGCCAAAATATGAAAGCATGGTAGTCTAAATACTAGATACACGTTAAGGCAAATGAGGGGATTGCAAGGCAAATATATGGTGCATGCAAGAGACCACTAAACCAACTTTAAACAGGGGTAAATCATGGCAAAACAACACCAAATACTTGCTGAAATGAAGTTAAAACAAGCTAAGGACACATGCTACCAACATAAGCCACTTATGCTAGTATTCAAGATGACAAGGAGAGGGGATGACCCTCTCCTATTTAAGACCTCAAAACCACCTTTCCACCACTGAAAATGCCAAAATGGATGGCCTAAAACAAGGCCTAACAAGGCCTTAGAGGGGGTAAACAACCCCAAACCTCTAAATGACCTTAAACAAAGTTCTAAAGCAAGTAAAAAAAAAACTTTTATCAGTTAATAGCTAAGCTTAAAACAATAAGCAAGAAGGGCTAAAAGCTTAAGCAAGAAAGAGGTATCTAAAGCAAGAATGCTCACCCTTGAAAAACACCTTCAAGAACACAACACCAGCACCTTTCTCTGATCAAAACAGCTCAAGAACCCTAACACCAACTCCCTAATGCCTCAACAACCAAGGATGGTGTAGTGCTAGGTGTTTGTTTGCAATAGTAAGGCAAAATCACACTTTAGGTCACAAAAACATACACAAATATGTAAAGAGGGGGAGATATAGAGATAGATAGATACAACTCTCTAACCCTAAATTTCAGAATCTCTGAGAAGGGAGGAGGGCCTCCCCTCTTATAGAAATCCAAATTGCAAAGCTTATTGGAGAAGCTAAGCAAGGAACAAATCCCTCTATACATGTGTATGGAGGGGGTGAATTGTAGATGCCAGCTGTGCCAGCTGACATAAAATATCTGCATAAAGCAGATGAACAGGGTTCGGCCACCAAAAATGGCCGATCGACCAACATAAAGGCCGACTGACCAAAAATAGTGCCGATCGGCCAACACTTTTGGCCGATGGAAATAAAACAGGCCCGATGGCTTCAAGCCTTGGCCAGTGGGTTGAGGGGATGGCAAACAAGCCACCCTCTTCCCTTAGAAGCAAAAACATAAGTGCTTGGTCCTCAACCAAGCACAAAACAAATAAGTTGAGAGATCTTGAGGCAAGGCGCGCGGCCGAGACCTCCGAGAACTCAAAACGAACACGAGTATGGATGATCATCGAGTGTTCAAACGATGACGTCCAAGTCTTGAAGACGGTCAAAAATGGAGTGTCTACAAAAACATATTAACATTTATTGTCTCTAAAAAATATAGTAAAATGATCTCATAGTATATCTTTTCAAATTCAATAGGACTTTTTAGTTTACAAAAAAATTCTAGGGACTTTCATTTATAAAAATAAAAAAATTTTAAAAAAATAAATTGATTTGATAATCGTATATTATTTAATATATTATTTTATCTTTATAGTGATAAATGCATTAAATTAAGTAAGTTATGAATATAGAATCAAATTAATTCTTTTTATAAATGATATATACAAAAATATCTTACAAAGCTAACCGGTTTAAATTATCAAAAAAGACTTGTGATGGACCTCACGAGCTCAAATAGTACTTTTCAATCTATATCATGAACGGGAGAGGGAGCCAGTCCTTACAAGAATGATGAATGATAATGCTATATTGAGAATTTCATAAATAAAAATTATTTTTATAAACATTTTATTTGAAAGTAAAAAATTTATATTAAAGCACATTATTCTGTTTTAAATTATGAATTTTTTTTTATGCGATATTTGTTTATTAGTGGGATAGTCCCCCAAAAAAAGTGTACTATATGGGTGTGTTTGATTGGACAGACTGGATAAGGGGGGATTAGAATCCATCGGACTTGAGTCTTGGGACTGTGAATCCCCCGGACTATTTGGTTGGATTGGATATGTATCCTGTGTTTGTTTTTTCATGGGATTAGATGTCTGGAAATGACTATTTTTAGTGAATCCAACGTTTGGTTGGACGGACTGGATAGGATAAATGAACAAAAGACTATTTTACCCTTTTTCAATTGTTTACTAAGTAATAGCAATATTAAACATATCTTTAATATTTTAATTATTTTTAGCTAGATTAAATAAAAATTTATTTTATTTTATTTTACACAATTATTAAATTTATTTTTTTAAAAATAAATAAATAAATAAAATATCAATAAAATATATATTATTTTTTAAAATTAAAATTTTAAATAAATTTGTTTTTAAAAATAATAATAATCAAACAATGAAATTAAATAAAACATCTATTAAATTTAAATAATGAAATTAAATAAAATATAAACAAAATTTTAAAATAAAACATCAATAAAATATCTATAAAAAATTATTTAAAAAAATTAAATAAATAAAACATTAATAAAAAGTTAAATAAAATTATTTTATTTTTAAATTGAGACATTTAAATTTTATTGAATTTTATTAAATATAATACATAATTAAATAGTAGAGGGTCAAAATGGTCATTTTGACCACCTAATCCCAACAGTGGATAGTCCTCCAAAAACTATCCCATACCCCCCTAGGATACAATAATCTCCCATATGGGGGATAAGGAGTCCGGCCGGACATGGAGTCCGGCGGACTAAAAAAAAATCAAATGACGGATAAGAAACACTATTTAGATTACAATCCAAATAGTGAATAGCCCCCTAATCCGACGAATCAAACACGCCCTATATGAAAATCTTTTGGGTGTAAGTTTGATATACCAAAAAAAAATACACTAAACATAGGCAATGACCGACTTGCATCCTAGCTACCCCTTACCTTCCCCCTGTGCTTCGGTGGTTTTTCTTTTGGGCAGCTGTTCACCATTTTGTTCTTGTCAATGCAGTCCCCTGCAGATTTCATCATCGAGATATCTGTTTTTCACTGTCTAAGAGCAACTCCAACCTAATCATCTCACGAAGAGGATGAGAATAATTTTTTTATTCAAAAAGTAAATATAAAGCATGTTATTATTCATTCAAACTCTAATCACAAACCTTTAAAATCATTCATCCTTCCTTCATCAAAAAGTAATTTTTGTTCATTAACAAATATTTAATTTTAAAATTTTTGTAAAATATATTTAATATTATACTCATTTTAAAGGTATGATTTCACAATTTTTTTAATGATGTCAATTTTATAAAAATTAAAGGGGGATGCACCAATAAATCCCAAATTAATAACTTATGCACTGTTTAGTCCTAAAAGTTTTCTTATAGACTGAAAAGTCTCATTACAATGTTAATAACATCAGATACAATGTTAATAACATCAGAGTCATGTTACAAACATCTAATGTTCATCAAATTTCAATAATGTTTGAAAATATAGGATGAAAAACATCTAATGTTCATCAGATTTCAATAAATTTTGAAATTATAGAATGAAACATCAGATCATTTACATCATTTACATCATGCTGATGTAAAAATGGGACTAAATGGAGCATAAGAAAACTTTTAGGACTAAATGGTTCAACGTTTCAAAAACTAGGACTTATGGGTAAATTTTCCTTAAATTTATATATTAAAAGTTATTTGTAATATAATAAACAATATAGAATGAATAGTGTTATAGAGATGATCTTTTATTTTTCATACTCCCTTCAAATTTGAAGGATGAAACATCCATCCTCCCAAATGGAGGAGGATATGGAGGATGGATTGGAGTGAATTTTTTCAAAGGATCCTCTATATTCGAAGATATAGAGCCTCCATTGGAGATGCTCTAACAGATTTGAAATTTCTCAATTTTTTCTATATATAGTTTCTATTTACACACGCCCACACGCCTACACACAAAATGGTATGAACGGTGAAATTTAGCTCAAATTTTATTCCAAAAATGAGTGTGGTGTAATTTTAAAAATTTAAAGTAAGTAAATATGAGTTATATTCACAATGAAGGTAGATTATTGATTCTTTTTTCTAAACAATTTTTTTGAATTTGTAGTAGTGCGTAATAAAAAAAAAGTTATCATTACACCACTTATTTTTAATTTTTTTTTATTACAATTTTATCCCAATCTAAAATTATCAAAAAGTAATTCAACCCCAACCCTAATTTTCTTTGTACCCACCCATTCACCACCACTTCTACCCGCCGACACGACCCCATAACTCCTCCCGACCACCCTTCTCATTTTTTTTGATCAGCAAAGAAAATATTATTGATGCAACCAAAAGGAAGATTACAACAATAAAGAGGCGCTTTGGGCTAGAAGCACCACACGCCAGTTGGTGAGAAACCAACAAGAGAGAGGAGAAGGAGAAAGAAAAAAGACAAAGACAATAGCATAAGAATGAACATATGCTGCATAACACAACTACACCCACACAAGGCAACCAAAGCCAGAATGAACACAGGGCAGCCACAACCCGAGCTAATGCAGACCAAGGCCCATGAGTACCACACGGAAGCCACAATAATAAGACACCAGCAGCAAGAGAACAGATCTCAGAGTTAACCAAGACAAACCAGCAGCCATCCAGACCCAACCCAGCAGACCAAGCACTCCCCCCAGCAGCAGCCACACCCAACTGCAGTAGCCACCCAACCCAACAGCAGCACAACCTAGCACAGCAGCCACACCCAACGGCAAAACACAGTAGCCAACTAACACAGCACACTCTCGCAAACCAACAAAGCCAACCAACCATCTGTGCTTAGCAGCAGACAACCAACCAGCTACACAACCCAGATGCACAGCAACACAAATGCACAGCCAACCACCCAGCTACACAATCCAGCAAACTTGCAAAACAGAACAGAACCCCCTCCAGGACTGAGCAAATGAGCACACAAATGCACAGCCAACCACCCACCCTTCTCATATATCCTCTCCCTATCGCTACCCTTGTTATTATCTTCCTTATCCTCCTCCTCCTTCAAATCTGTAAACTCCCTCTCTTGCAGGGGATGAAGTGTTGCATAGCAAAGAAGGACTAAGTCAGAGGTGGAGCAGTAGTGGTCGAAGATGTTGATTGGGAAGTGGGGTAGAGTTAAGATTTGAGAAAATAAGGGTGCAATGAGAAGTTGGGAAGCCAGGAATGATAATATTAGTAGAATTTTGACATGTACAAAAAGATTAAAACAGGTAGAAAAAAGAGGTAAAAAGTCTTTTCTGTTTCTTATTGTTGGGGTTTGTAAAATATAGAGGGCTACTAACCATTGCGTTTGATTTTAATTTTTTAAAAATTAAATTTTTTTCTTTTTCATTTTTTTTTTAGTAAATATTTTTTAAAATTTTTAATATTTTTTTAAAAAAATTTTATATGCACCTTATTTAAATATATCTAAATAATAAAATATTTGTAAAAAAATATTTTAAAAAATTAACAAATACACAAAAATATAAAAAATGTACTGAATTTTTATATATTTTTTTATATTTTTTGTATTTAATGTATTTTTTCATAAATATTATACTTTTTAAGTGTACTAATGTTAGATTTGTCTAACAATTAAAAAAAAATTATTTAAAATATTAAAAAAATTCATTAAAAATATTAAAATATGAAAAATAAAAAATAAAATTTTCTGAAAATTATTTTCAGAAAGAATAAAGGTTGAGACCCCCTTTGGGGGTCACCCCCTTTAGTTTTGATTGGTCAACTTTTTTTTTTTCTCACCCAATCCCCTACCTCCATGTACGTGAGGAGGTTGTGGGGGTAAGTGTTTTAAGGGGGTCTAAATCAATGCCCTTCAGAAAATCAGAACCAAACAAAGTGAATAGCATTCCAATATTTACTCTGATCCCCTCACTTCTTTTATTTATATATTTATTTATTATAATTTTATAACATCAAATGACAAATTTATCTCTATAGCTACTCTCTCACACCCTAATCCTAACCCACCACATTCCCACTTTAGCTGGCGACCTTTGCTGCCATCACTAATAGCAGCTCCAACTCTAGCTACCATCAACCCTACCCCCAATCACCAACCACCACCTGCACCACTTTTACACCTTTCTATGCTACCCTGTATGTTTCGACGACTCTTTTCAATTCATCTTCACCTACCACCGTGATCTCTCCTTCTCTTTCTCTTGCACGTGCGAGATTACAATCGTGATTACAGAGGATAAGTCGCGGTGGCCAACCTCTTTTTTTGCACGACCGTCACAACCGCTACCTCCCTTGCAATCTCCCTAGGTCTAGTTTGGTTGTCTAGGTTTGAACCACCACCATTTGTTCGGTACTCTGCATCTGAACTACCACATTTGTTCAGTGGTTTAAGCTGACTTTCTATCATTTGTTCGATACGGATTTTCCAAACATATGTGATGGTTTCAAATGAAGAGGAGTCGAACATGAGCAAGATGAGGGAGGCCTCTGTTGGAACAATCTTCTGTGTACAAAAAATAAATTGAAACTAAATCAAACAAATAAAATAAATAAGGTACTTGTAACATGTCCGGGGGGTACCCGTGCGCGTTAAACAGTTCGGACTCCCGAGATCTCTTTGATCTCAAGTTTCACGAGTGCAATGTGAAACGTAGATGAGAGTTCAGATTTGGCAACTTTTATTGAAAATCTATTTTATTGCAATTTTGTCAAAAATGGACTGTGTCATCAGATCTCAGAGTCGCCACCTAATATTTTGGGAAATTAGGAAACCCATGACTCGGCACCAAGGCCACTGTTCGTCGTAACCAAGGATGCTTGGCTCGGAACCTTAGGTATGAGAGGGGAAGGTCAATAATGAGCACTCCCACTCACCCGATCAAAAGATCGGCCTCTACTAAACCATGATATGACTTTTATTTTCTTTATATGTTTATGTTCTGATTATTTTAGTAAATCCTAAAATTTACTATGTGAAGCATACAAGTATAGACTAGTTTGCTCAAATTGGAACAATTCAATCTCATGTTTGTTTTGAAAACGGTTTGATTTTGCCACCATCAAGTGGGCTTAAAGTTTGTGAATTTGCCACTGCAAAGTGGGCTTAAAACGTACATTTATTGAATTATTCCAATTCAAACAACAAGCCTTCATCCACAGGCATTCATACAGTTATATCACTTAAGCAAATAGCCACATGGTAGGATGCTAAACATAATAAGAAAATCACACACAAATGAGATGCTAAAGCATAAAAACTCACAGATTGACCGACGTCCCTCGAACAACTACAAAACAAAGTTAGTAAAATATGCATGATCTTATATACAAAATCCTAATGCAATTCACTCATGAGATGCACTAAAGATTCGGCTTCAAGCATACGGCATGTGAATCATCTCAAAACATACAATAGCACACAGAATCATGGGATAATCAATTGAAGCATAAAGATGCAAATTTAGCAAATCTTATGCATGGATCATGGATGTAAAGCAGAGATATGCATGACATGTCAAGATATATACATACAAACAGTTAGGGAAAGCGATAAAAGAATGGGATAGAAAGAAGCGGGGTAGGGGAATTATTACAACACCTTAAATATTACAAATTCAAATGAGGGAGAGATGAGAGAATAATAACAAAATAAAAATAAAACCTCACAAAACACTCAAAATAAAAAATAAAAATAAAAATAAAATAAAGAACTTCGTCACTGGCAACTGTGACTAATCTTCTCTTCAGTGAATCTTGAGCCTCGATCCAGTGGTTTTGAATCTCAAGAGACCAACAAGTCTCTGCAGGAGATGCTTCCTTTCCATCACATGGATCTCTCTCCATAGTTGTTATTAACAGGCTGTTTGGATCGCTGAATATTTGTTGTCGAGAACGCATTCACAAGATAGCAAGAAAGAGAGTTGATGTAGCGTAACGGAACCATCTCCATGTTGTTCAGCACCGAGTGCGACCATGGATTCATAACTTCACAAGCATGAATGTTCTGCCGAATAGAGAACAAGCAACATGCCAAGCACAACATTTCGAGAAGGAAGTTTGAGCACAACACTGTTGCCAAGCCCCTAGTTGGGTCTTCACTTTCTCTCACTAGAATAATGAAGCCTTGTAGCAAAGAGTTATTTGGGACTCTCTACAAAGCTACTCATCAACTTCTCGCCAAGATCAATGAAGAGTTTTGAATAGAAAATGGCCATAGCTGACCACCAAGCGAGCACCTGACAGTCTCACCACACCTAATCCGAACTTAGAGAGCTCGGCAACCAACAGTTACTGAAGCTGAAAAGATCAGAGACAAAGAGAGATGAGAAGAAGAGAATATGGTGGTGGCTACTGCAACTTGCAAGGCTGCAGTGTTGTGTGTATCAGTCATGCATGTGTGTGGAGTGATCCGTGTGCATGCCGTGGGTCTCTCCCGTGGGTGTGTGACTCCTTGAGGCTGTGTTAGCCGTCTTGTGTGTGAAGAGTGTTAGCCGTGGTGAGTGAGGTGTGTGTATGTGTGAAGCTGTGTGTGCATGGTGAAGCTCCCCTCCTCCTTTCCAAGCCGAGAGGGAGAGAGAGAGAGGACTGTTCTCTGTTGTGTCTCCTGTGTTTATCAGCTGGGTCTGTTGGGTGTCTCAAGCTCCATGAGAGAAAGAGATGTGTGAGTCATGGTGTGGTCTCTAGAAAGAGAGAGATAGAGATGGCTGTCATGCCAATGAGAGAGAGATATAATTGTTAAACAAACCTCCCCACTCACTCTTTCTTTCTCTTTAAAAAAAACTTCTCCACCACCCCCCCCCCCATGATACACCATTTCTTTTGTTTTTTTTTTCAAAGCTATCTTCTCTTTTTATTATGCTCCACCATCCCTTTTTTTTCTTTCTTTTAGTAAAAGCCACCGCCCCATCATCATTTTTTTATTTTCTATTTTTCTTTTTTTTTGTTTTATATATTTTCTCCTTTTTATTTTTTATTATATATATATTTTTTTGTTTTCAATTTAGTTATCAATTAATATAAAACACACACACACCTAATTTAATATGTATACACACATTATAAAACACTACAAATTAACAAAAATACTAGTGATGGCCAAAATGGGTGAGGTTTGGAATTTAACATTTCAATTTGATTTTTTTGATGAGGGTGGTCAAAATAACATGCCCAAGTCTTAGGACCGGTCAAAATGGGATGTCTACAGTACTGAATTTATTTTACCGAACCAACTGAATATTTAAAAGATCAAATCGAGGGTATGATACTATGTCCTTAAGACAGATTCGCCCCGCTACAGTGTTTACGGTTATGTGGCGCCTATCTCCCAGGATACAATGATCTTCACAAATTATAGTAGCACTCCAACCAACTTGTACGGCGAACAAAACCTTGTGTTCTATACTCTCTTTAATTTTCCTAAAAATTAATATAAAGAATTTATGCAAACAAAGCAAGAAAATGAAGAGAACGGATTTTTTTCAGGATAATTTTTCAAACTCTTTTGGATCAACAAACTGTTGGAATTAAACTGGTATTTATAGGCAAAAAATCATGTTCGAACAGGTGCTATAACAAACTGAACAAATATGAAACTATTTTGAACAGATTCAATTCAAATTTTGAACAAATCTGCAAACTGTTTGGCAGTTTTAAAACTGCTCAGAACTGCTGGGCAGTTTTTCCAATCTGTTGGTCAATTTGAACCTATTGAAATGCTGGAAAATGGACTGAAAATCGAGTATAGTTTGGACAGAAATTAAATTTAATTTTGACACAAAATTTGAATTCAATTTCATTAAAAATTTCTAGAAAAAAATTCAAATAAATTTTGTCCCAAAAATTAATATAAGAACTGACCCGACCCACACCCACGTCCGGCACGGCCGGCCGACCGGCAGAGGCACTTGCACGCGTATGTGGTGGTTTGGGCTAAGGTTTAATTTGTCCATAACTCCTCCCTTCTACATACTTGGGGTGCCCCTTGGGGCCCAACCCAAGTTAGTACACCAAGAGCTTATATACTCACAAAAACTCTCTTAAAGTTTCAATGTGGGACAACCCATTTCAAGGAAACCCACATTTAATTCTTTAAATGTCCATTCCACGAACCTGAAAACGACGTCAAGTTCTCATTCACCGATAAATGGTTTTGACGAACCGTCTTCACCATGTGACTTGCCATACGGTAAGGAACACGTCACCTCTTCGAACCTACCCCAAAAGACATTAGGGCCCCACTCAAAATTAGGCTCAAAATTGGCCCAAAATAAGCCTACAAAAACCATTATTTCCAACAATTCCCCACATTAATGGAATTTGATGGAGAGAAAATGCAACAACATGATCTAATTACAAAGAGTACAGAAATTGGAAATATTCTGCAAATGATAAGTAGCTTTTGGCTTTGAACCTTCCCTTGTGAGACACTATCGGATTTACTAGCTAACCAGTGAACATGATGTCTTGAACTGTTCAGCCATTTGTGTAAACCAAGACAATAGAACTCACACAGTATATCACCAGACACAGTTTAGTTCTCACTATTGTGTTCATTTTGGCCCTGAACAACCTGGTCTTTCATGAGTGCTCTAGAGAATTGTAGCCCTTCACAAATCTCATAGAACCGGCCCAGTTCACACTCATATAGGTGATTCTTATGAAGAGTATCCTGCCATACTCCACTAGGTATACCTAGATATAAGAATCATTAAAATTTTACTTAACCTAAAACATTGCAGACATCACTATTTCATCATAGAAATGGGTAGGAGTTTGACTCCCCAGTGATCCTTCTGAGTCATACACAACTCGGTTGTCCCTTTGAACCTAGATCTTGGGATCTCCAGTCAACTAGGTTGGGTTGCCGTTGTGGTAACTCTTATTTAATAGGCTTAAGTCTCATTCCCTCGATGAATTCTCAACTAACTCTCTTGCTAACCCTTTGGTTAGTGGATCCGCTATGTTGTCTTTAGACTTCACATATTCAATGGAAATGATTCCATTAGAGAGTAGGTGTCTCACGGTGTTATGTCGACGACGAATGTGTCGGGACTTACCGTTATACATATGACTCTGTGCTCTACCTATTGCTGATTGACTATCGCAATGTATGCATATAGCAGGCACTGATTTTGGCCATATTGGAATATCTTAAAGGAAGTGGCGAAGCCATTCTGCCTCTTCCCCAACTTTATCTAAAGCTATGAATTCTGATTCCATAGTAGACCTAGTTATGCAAGTCTATTTGGAAGATTTCCAAGATACAACCGCACCACTAAGAGTAAAGACATATCCACTAGTGGACTTTGAGTCTCTAGTATCCGATATCCAATTTGCATCACAGTATCCTTCAAGTACTGCTGGATATCTTGTATAATTAAGCCCAATGTTATGAGTAAATCTAAAGTATCTTAGAACCCTTATAATTGTTTTCCAGTGTTTTACTCTTGGATTACTCGTATATCTACTTAATTTACTTACTGCATAAGCTATATCTGAGCGAGTGCAGTTCATCAAGTACATTAAGCTTCCAATAATTTGGGCATACTCTAATTGAGAAATACTTTCCTGTACATTCTTAGAAAGAAACAAATTAACATCCACAGGTGTTCTAGCAAGATGATCATCATCTTTGCTGAATTTGTCAAGTATTTTCTCAATGTAATGAGATTGTGACAAAGCATAACCTTCTGATGTTTTGGTAATTTTCATACCAAGAATTACATCAGCAATCCCTATGTCCTTCATGTCAAAATGTTTATTCAACATTTTCTTGGTAGTTTTAATCATGTCATTATTACTACTTATGATGAGCTTATCATTCACATAAAGGCATACTATAACAACCTTTGTTTGTGTTTTTAATGTAAACACATTTGTCACATTCATTAATTTTGAATCCATTTGACATCATTACCTTGTCAAATTTCTCATGCCATTGCTTTAGCGCTTGTTTTAAACCATATAATGATTTAACCAATTTACATACTTTCTTTTCTTTTCCTGAAACAGAAAATCCTTCTGGTTATTCCATATAAATTTCTTCATCTAACTCACCATTTAAGAAAGCGGTTTTTACATTCATTTGATGAATTTCTAGATTGTACAAAGATGCAATAGCAATTAGCATTCTAATGGATGTTATTCTAGTAACCGGTGAATATGTGTCAAAGTAATCAAGACCTTTATTTTGTCTATACCCTTTGACTACAAGTCTTGCCTTATATTTGTCAATTGATCCATCCGCTTTCATTTTTCTTTTGAAAATCCACTTATACCCAAGAGGTTTACAACCTGGTGGTAAGTACACTAATTCCCAAGTGTGATTTTGCAAGATGGATTCAACTTCACTATTGACAGCTTCTTTCCATAAATGAGCCTCAGGACTAGACATAGCTTCTTTAAAAGTTAAAGACTTATTTTCTAACAAAAAGGTTAGAAAAACTAGACCAAAAGATTTTGAGGTTCTAGCACGTTTACTACGCCTAGGTTCCTCTTCCTCATCTTGATCTATCACTTGCTCTTGATCATTACTAGTAATAGCATCAAAAGATCTTTTCTTATTACTAGTCTCTTATCCAATCTTATTTGGAAACACATGTTCAAATAAAGACGCATTCCGAGATTCAATAATAGTATTTACATGCATTTTGAAATGTTCTGACTTATGAATCATAAATCGATATGCATTACTATTCATGGCATAACCAATGAAAATACAATCAACGGTTTTAGGACCTATCTTAGTCTTTTTAGGACTAGGAATAGCCACTTTAGCCAAACACCCCCACACTTTTAAGTATTTGTAGGATGGTACTCTTCCATGCCATATTTCATAAGGTGTTTGATTCACTTTCTTTCGGGGTACTTTATTAAGTATATAATTAGCAGAAAGTATTGCTTTTAAAGTCCTAAACTTATTCCAGAACTTATTAACATGTCATTCATCATTTCTTTTAACGTCCTATTTTTCCTTTCAGCAATTCCATTTTGCTGAAGTGAGTAAGGAGCGGTGGTTTGATGAATTATTCCATGTTCTTTACAAAACTCACCAAAAGGTGATTCATATTCACCACCTCTATCACTTCTAAGTTTCTTAATTTTCTTACCAAATTGATTTTCAACTTCATTCTTATATTGAATGAAAGTTTTCAAAACTTCATCATTCAAATTAAATAAATATAACCATATCTAGTATAGTCATTTATGAAAGTGATAAAATATTTTTTCCCACCTCTAGTTTGAATTGATTTAAAATCACAAATGTCACTATGAATTAATTCAAGTGGTTTCGTACTTCTTTCAATTGAATGAAAAGGAGTTTTGGATAATTTTGCCTCAACACAAATTTCACACTTATGATTTAAATCAATATCAAATTTAGGTAAACATTCCATATTAATTAATTTACACAAAGATCCATAATTAACATGTCAAAGTCTACCATGCCATAAATTTGAAAACTCAAGCAAGTAAGAAAAAGATGTATTTTTATTAATAACAGAGGGTACAACAGTTATTACATTCATTTTGAAAAGGGCATCAGACATGTAACATTTTCCTACATACATCCCGTTTTTGGTAAGTGCAAACTTGTCACTTTCAAAAACTAGCCTAAATCCATTTTTACTCAACAAAGATCCGGAAACAAGATTCTTGCGAATGTTCGGTACATACAGCACATTGTTGAGAGTGAGTTCCTTTCCAAATGCCATCTTAAGTGCAATATTTCCTTGTCCTTCAACTTTGGAAGTTAAGGAACTGCCCATAAAAAGTCGTTCACCGTTGTCCACCACTGAATAAGATGTGAACATCTTTTTGTCGACACAGATGTGGCGAGTAGCACTAGTGTCCATCCACCATTCTTTAGGATTTCCGACAAGGTTTGCCTCGAAAACAACTGCAGAAAGATTTATGTCATCGACACCATTGGAAATATTGTTCACTTCGGTCATATGGGCTTGAGAAAGCTTCTTGCTTGTTCTTCTTTTACTTTTGCCTTTGCTACGGCAATCTTTGGCCCGATGTCCCTCTTTGTCACAGATGTAACACTTGCCATTAAACTTGTACTTTTTAATTTCCCCTCCTTTAGAGCATTGTGAGGAATTTTCTCCAGAAAACTTCTGTTTATTGGCTTTTGGAGCATATTCCACCACATTTTCCTTTGACTTAATTGGATGCTTGCCAACCCGCTTCTCTGAATTGCGGTTGTCCTTCTCAATCCTCAAACGCACAATCAATTCTTCTAAAGACATTTCTTTGAGCTTGTGTTTGAGGCAGTTCTTGAATTCCTTCTAGCCTTGTGGTAATTTTTCAATTAAGGCAGCAACTTGGAAAGATTCACTGAGAGACCTGCCTTCTGCATAAATGTCATGCAGAATGAGTTGAAGATCTTGAACTGGCTGATCACAGTCTTAGAATCAACCATTCACAAAATCCAAGAATTTGCCAACCACAAATTTCTTTAAGCCGGCATCTTCTGTTTTGTACTTTTTCTTCAAAAACTCCCAAAGTTCTTTTGTTGTTTTGATAGGACTGTAGACATTGTATAATGTGTTGTCCAGTTCATTCAAGATGTAGTTCTGGCAAAGGAAATCAGCATGTTTCCAGGCATCGACTGCAGCAACCACTTATCGATTAGTTTCATCTTCGTTCAGAGTAAGAGCATTCTCACGGAGAAAATGAGCCAGGTTCAGAGTTGTAAGATAGAACAACATTTTATGTTACCATCTTTTAAAATCAGTTCTTCAGAACTTCTCTGGCTTTTCACCGTGATTGACAGGCACAGTCACAACAGGAGGGGTTGGAGCAATTGCAACCACCACATTAATACTTGTTTGAGCATTAGTTTCAGTAGCCATGAATTCTAAATTATAAAACAAAATTATAATTAGAATTTTATACTACACAGAAAATTAAACCATAAACACAGAATTTTAAATTCTGTAAAAATAAAAAAAATAAAAAAAAGAATTGTAACTTTTATTTCCAATTAATTTGAAAATAAAATAAAATTTTATTTAACCAAATTAATTCCACACAGAAAATTAAATTCCTGTAACATTTCAATAATTAAAATAGTGAGACAGAATTTTAATTAATGAACACTCAGAAATAATTTCTGAAAATCAAAATTAATTTCTGACAAAATTCCACAAATAAATATTCTGAATTGTTAATGACACTAGTATATTACAATTAGTTGTCAAAGAAAATAGACAGTATATTACTACTATTTGTTTTCCAACCAGAATATTATTTTGTAAAATTATAGAAAATAATTTCTATAAAAAGAAGAAAGAAGAAAGGAAATAAACGAAAAATTCTGTATAAATAGAATAATTCGAATCTATCTTAAGATTGTTGGAACAATCTTCTATGTACAAAAAATAAATTGAAACCAAATCAAACAAATAAAATAAATAACGTATCGAATTTATTTTACTGAACCGACTGAGTATTTAAAAAATCAAGTCGAGTGTGTGACACTATGTCTTTAAGACAGATTCGCCCCGCTACAGTGTTTACGGTTATGTGGCGTCTATCTCTCCCAAGATACAATGATCTTCACAAATTGTAGTAGCACTCCAAACAACTTGTATGGCGAACAAAACCTTATGTTCTATACTCTCTTTAATTTTTCTAAAAATTAATATGAAGAATTTATGCAAACAGAGCAAGAAAAGAAAGAGAACAAATTTTTTCTAGATGATTTTTCAGACTCTTTCGGATCAACAAACTGCTGGAATTAAACTAGTATTTATAAGCAAAAAATCCTATCCGAAAAGGTGCTATAACAAACTGAACAGATATGAGACTATTTTGAACAGATTCAATTCAAATTTTGAACAAATCTGCAAACTGTTTGGCAGTTTTAAAACTGCTCAGAACTGCTAGGCAATTTACCTAATCTGTTGGTTAGTTTGAACCTGTTGAACTGCTGGAAGATGGACTGAAAACCGAGTATAGTTTGGACATAAATTAAATTTTACACAAAATTTGAATTCAATTTCACACAAAAATTTGAATTCAATTTCATTAAGAATTTCTAGAAAAAATTCAAATAAATTAATATAAGACCCGACCCACACCCGCGCTCGGCAGGGCTCGGCTTAGCCGGCGGCGGCGGCGCACATATGTGGTGGTTTGGGCTAAGTAGGGGTGAGCAGCGGATATACCGATCCGTCAAAACCGACCGAACCGAACCGATCCGCCGCATTTTGGACGGATGCGTGATGACGAGCGGACGGTTGCGGATTGATTTTCTCCAATCTGCCAATCTAGCGGACGGATGGCGGATTTTGAGATTCCTTTGGCCGTAACCGAACCGCCAAATCGCGAGTACCTCTAGTAATTTATAAGACTTTGTGTTTTCAGTTTATTTAAATATTCTGTTTGTATTTTCAATTAAAAAAGAGTTTAAATATTCTGTTGAAAAAAAAGTTTTTAACTTGAATATCTTTTTTGAATTGAAAAAAAAAACGTATTATTTATCTATATTTTTTATTTTTAAATCTATCTCTGTACGGGAAAGAAATATACCTTCTCGTATAATCCTGTTGATCAAGTCTGCGTTCCTCCGTACGACGTCGCTTGGTCACCTGAAAACACAAACGTGAGCTGGCCGGCGAGTGTGTGCCGGAAACCTCTCCGATGCCTAAGTCAGAAAGCAAGACAAGTAGGCAAAAGCTCAATGTGGTCAGGGAGCAAAAGTTGCATTACCTTTCCAAATGTGATATTGGTGAGCTTTTATAGGTTTCGTATGGCACAATCCTAGTAGGATTCTTACTTCTCCATGTAAAGTCCTCCTAGGAGTCATACTCCTGGAAGATAATGTTTATCCTCCAACACCCTCCCTCACTGCTTAAACCAAGTGAGATGGTTTTACCACGGCCGGACTACAATACGACCGAAGTAACCACTAGTTCAGCCCTTACTTTCCTTTCTCTTACCTCGGCTTTCCCATGCTAAGACCGAGCTAACCGTAAGAGAGTCGAGCCGAACTACTTTCAGAACCCAGTCCTCTTAAAGACTTAGCACACCTCGGCTCTCATACGCCACGACCGAACTAACCGCTGAAGACCGAACTACCCCACAACACATTTCTCAGCCGAAGTAAGAAAATGCCTCATGCGACCGGACTAATTATCACTGTTGTGACCGGTCTAACTCCCAAGACTATTTCAGACCGGAGTAACTTTAGACGGCCTTTTTACTCAGCCCTTCGCAGTTCGGCCCAAACTAGCCCATCACTATAGCTCGGCCCAATCTATCCAGCTCGGCCCAATTTTCATATAAATTACCCTCTCAATTGCCCCTTAATTCCATCTGCAGAGCATGATAGGAATTACCTGTTTAACGACCGAGCTAGAGTTTTGCAAGCCTTTCCAGCCGAGCTACAATCCCATAGTTATTCCAGCCGTGCTGAAAACCTTTCAGCCTCTCCAGCCGAGCTGAAAACCATTTAGGTTATCCAGCCGAGCTAAACTTTAGCCGAGCTCAGCATGTCCGGTCAAAACGTCTCTTCAACTGCAGCAACTGAAATGCTTTTCTCCCAGGACACGTGGCAGCCTCTGATTGGTTCGCAACAACTGTCACGCCGCCCTCGTACTCCACACTTTTTGAACAGTTCCCGCATTTTCCCTCTTTACCAAAATAATCTCATTCGTTCATATCACTTTCTTCCTTACCCTGTTCATCTCCTCTCTCACTCGTACTTCTCAAACCTGCAACCTCAAGGCTCGTACTCTCTATTGTTGCGGCTGCTCTCATCTCCATTTCTTCTGGTAAGTATCACAAATCCTCCTTCCATGTTTCATTTTTGCTTTTATTAAATCCCTAGCAAACTGCTCATGTGTTTTTTCAAAACACTTTTTATGCTTAGCTTTCACTGTTCTTGCACTTCCTGGGAAAAATCATCACAAGAACACTATGAATGTTATAAAGCAACCTGTAGAACGTAGTTTTGATCTTTGCACATGCCCCAACCGGACTAGAACACTGTTCTTGCTATATACAGATTTAGGTAGACTGGAACCGAGCTAGAACTTGTACACTTCACAATAATTTTAATAGGCCACCACCTGATTCACACTAGCCGAAATGAAAACACACCGAACTAGAAATATCGGCACTTGACCGAGCTAAGCCTTGGGGGCTAAGCCAGCTTTTGCAGTTCCTAAACCGAACTCAGAAAGCTGCCCCTTGACGCTTAACCGAAGTAACAAAAACCATAGTCAGAACCGAGATAACCAAGCTTCCTGCCAAACCGAGATAACAACCACCTTGTTTAAACCGAGGTAGATCCTGTTAGCACCCTAAGGAACCGAAGTAAGGCATCCTTTTCCTGCTTTGTTTTTGTAGCACGGTCAATGATCTGTGCTTGACCCCTTTGTTCTTTCACTTTGCAGACTTTACGTTGCCCAGGCCACTCTCTTTGAAGGCTCGACCGAGCTACTGAGCACAACTCCTTCAGCCGAAGTAATTTATTCTTTATTTATCCGATAAATGGGGAAGTACAGATTCCTAGCAGAAACCCCAGGTGGCTTAGCCGAATTCAGGAAGGATTACAATATTCCAGCCGATGTAAACCTCACTTTAGCCGAACAAGATGTTGACCCATGGGGCAACGAAGGTTTTGTGCCCTTTACCCTTCAATCAATAATAGAGACCGGACTTAGATTCCCGGTCCAACCCTTAATTTGTGAATTCTTAAGACAAACCAGACTATGCCCCACCCAACTGTCCACCAATACATACCGAATAATAATGGGTATAGCCGCACTGAACCATCAAACCGGTCTCAACCTAGGTTTGGCCGAGATACTACACCAATACTCCATAGGATCAAAAAACGAAGGCTGGTGTTATTATTTGAGAGTACGCCGTGGCCGAGAGAAAATAATAAAACACACACCGGACAATGACTTAAACGACGATGACTTCTTTTGGGTCTCTGGGAATTTTGAGGACCACCAAGCCCAGATTCCTGGCTGGGCTATTAACTGGAACAAAGGAATTCCTGGTACACTTACTTCGGTTGTATTTCACACTTTTCTCTATTTCGGCTCTCTTCTTTAAACCGAACTAACAGTTTATCTTGTTTTGCAGATAAAGCCCATCTCCTCTCAAACTACGGTTACCCCAACCTCGGTCTTCTGCGTACCGCACTAAGAGTGAAGGAGAGAAGTTGGGCAAAGCTTCTAGACTTTGAACCGACTTACCGCTACTCCGGTCGCCGAAAAGCAAGGGTGACCGACTTCCTCCTCGAAGACGCACCGGAACCGGACCCTTCCTTGCCCCAGATCAACCTTGTACCACTCACAGCCGAGCATGAAATGGCTAAGAAGAACAGGTTGAAGGCCCTCCTAACCGCAACGACTCCAGCCGAAGTGCAGACAACCGGCCAAACCACTGAAACCGTGGTGGCCCTTCCATCGCAACAACCATCTTCCTCACGCCGAAACAAGCGTGCTCGGACTACCCAAACCGAGCCACGTCTTGCTGATGAGGACGAGACCGTTCTTCCACAAAGCTCTCCTCCACGCCCCCAGCAAAGCCTCCAACCGGAGCAAACTGCCCGAACTTCCACTTCATCCAAATGGGCTCCTGTCCTTTTATTCGACAACCGGGATATCACTGCTAAGGATTCGGTGGTTGCTGATAAGGACCACTTATTGGCTCACAGCCTGGCCAAAAGTGTGTGCCTCCCGAAGGACATGGAGCACCATCACAAGCAGCTCAACACCGAGCTCAAGTCAATTCGGTCCTCCACTAAGTCCATGATCCTGGTAAAATGTTTTCCTTTCTCTATGTAAATTTTTTCCAACTTTGAGTTCGGCTAACGTTACTTCTCCTTTGCAGGCTATCCAGAAGAACCAAGTCACTCATAGAAGGGTCATGGAGCTTAGGAGGAGTACAAGGGAGGCCATGGCCGAGGTTGAATCCAAAACGGCCGAACTCACTGAGGCCAAGAAGCAGCTAGCCGAGCAGCGAGCAGAGACCGGTCGTTTGATCGAAGTAGTTAATTCGGCCGAGGCTGAGAAGCAGAAGATCGCCAATGAGGCAAAGGACAAGTACCTGCGTTACTTGGCACAAATTGAGGCGACAAGGATGCCGAAATAAAGCAACTGAAGGGAGAGATGAAGAAGGCTGAGAAGCGAGGCTTCAAGGAGGCCGAAGAAGCATACTCCCTTCAATGTGACGCAGCAAAAGATCTCTTTTTCAAGTGTGGCTGGAGGACCGCGGTGGAGAAGTTCGGTTGTACGTCCGATACCGAGGTATATGATGCTCCGCCGTACTCCATTCCGGCTTCACTCTCATAATACGCTGCCGATCTCCAAAAAGCCTTTCTTGAGGGGTCCGGTGATGATGATGACGATGATGATGAAGAAGATGAGGAGCCATCTCATACTCCGGTTGTCAACGAACAGCAGAATGATCAAGCAGTTCGGTCTGAGCTAGTTATTGAAGATCCAACTCTTGAGCTGCAGTCGACTGATACCGAAGTTCAGGCTGACACCGAACTCCCAACCGTGCTCCCCTCTGACACTGGACTCCAGGCAAATGATGATGCAGAATTCGATGCCGAGCTTGATGGTCTTCTCCGCTGATTTTTTCTTTCTTTTGTTTTTGAACTTTTTGTAACCGGGCTTCGGCCCCCTAATTGTACTTACTCTGTGTTTCAATGAAAAAATCTTTCTTCAACTCTTGTTTCGGTTTTGTGTATGTATGCCTGTACTTCTAATGAATTTTTCCATGAACTTATTTGCACAACTATGATCTCGGTTTTAGCTATCTATCTTACTGGCCAACCACTCTTCAGCCGATATAACTCACTTCGGCTGAAGAGTACAAAGAGTTGGTTTTAATCCAGCCAACCACTCTTCAGCCGATATAACTTACTTCGGCTGAAGAGTACAAAGTGTTGGTTTAATCCAGCCAACCTCTCTTCAGCCATGCGCTTTCTTTGGCTGAAGAGAAACAAAGGTTGGTTTAATCCAGCCAACCACTCTTCAGCCGATATAACTTACTTCGGCTGAAGAGTACAAAGTGTTGGTTTAATCCAGCCAACCTCTCTTCAGCCATAAACTTACTTCGACTGAAGAGAAACAAAGGTTGGTTTAATCCAGCCAACCACTCGTCAGCCATAAACTTACTTCGGCTGAAGAGTACAAAGTGTTGGTTTAATCCAGCCAACCTCTCTTCAGCCATAAACTTACTTCGGCTGAAGAGAAACAAAGGTTGGTTTAATCCAGCCAACCACTCTTCAGCCATAAACTTACTTCGGCTGAAGAGTAAAAAGAGTTGGTTTAATCCAGCCAACCTCTAAGTTGGTTTTTCCAGCCAACTTAGAATAAAGTGTTTGGTTATATCGACCAAACGTCCTGCAGCCTGGATCCTGATCCTGGGCTTAGGAGAGGTGTTGGTTTAATCTAGCCAACCTCTAAGTTGGTTTTTCCAGCCAACTTAGAATAAAGTGTTTGGTTTTCCGTCCAAACGCCCTGCAGCCTGGATCCTTATCCTGGGCTTAGGAAGAGTCATAGTTGGTTTAATTCGGCCAACTATGTTTACAACGCTACTAACTTACTAAGGCTACTTTCTACGGAAAACAAATATACTGAAAAAGAATCGAATTGTTTTATTGAGAAAGTAAAAAATTACATATACGTAAAAGGAAAAAAGCTAAAAATAAAACAACTTGAGATTTGCTGTGTTCCATGGCCTGGGAATTGCTTTGCCGTCCTCATCTTCCAAGTGGTATGTCCCTTTGCCTGCTAATCCGACCACTTTGTAAGGTCCTTCCCAGTTAGGTCCTAGCTTGCCATCTCCTGGAACCAAGATATTTCCCATCACTTTGCGCAGTACCCAATCTCCGATCTTGAATTGCCTTGGATGTACTGTTTTGTTATACTTTCTGGACAACTCTTGTTGGTAGGAGGCGATGTGAACTAATGCTCTGTCTCTTCTTACTTCCGCAAGGTCAAGTTCCAATGTATGGCGTCGCCATTTAAGTCTGGATCAAAGTTTTCACTTCGGATTGTGGGGAGGCCAACTTCTAATGGGATGACTGCCTGCATGCCATAAGCTAGGGAGAATGGTGTTTCTCCTGTCGATCGCCGAGGCGTGGTGCGGTAAGCCCATAACACGTGGGGGAGCTCTTCTGCCCACTTGCCTTTGGCTCTCTCTAATCTTTTCTTCAATCCATCCAAGACTACCTTATTTGACGCCTCTGCTTGTCCATTTGCTTGTGGATATGCCGGTGTGGAATTGTAGAATTCTATCTTGTAATCTTCACAAAAGCCTCTGAAAATCCTACCATCGAATTGAGTGCCGTTGTCTGATATCAGTGCCTTTGGTATGCCAAATCGAGTGATGATATTCTGCCAGACAAACTTCTTTACATCTTTTTCCTTGATTGACGCCAAGGCTTCTGCTTCTACCCACTTTGTAAAGTAGTCGGTTGCGGCAAGAAAGAACTTCCTGTTGCCTGGAGCTGTCGGTAGTGGGCCTACTATGTCCAATCCCCACATTGCGAAAGGCCATGGACTGGTTAGAGGTAGAAGTTCTCTGGCAGGTTGGTGTATTTGGTGTGCGAATTTTTGACACTTTTCGCATTTTTTAACATACTTCTCTGAATCCGCTTGCATGTATGGCCACCAATATCCTTGTGAAATTGCTCTATATGCCAGTGATCTTCCTCCTTGATGGCTGCCGCATACCCCCTCATGTATTTCGAATAGGAATGCTTCCACTTTGCTGGGGTGAACACACTTCAAGTAAGGCCCTGAGAACGACTTCTTGTATAATGCCAAGGATGGAGAGAGCCAAAATCGCTGCGACTTTGCTCTGATTCTGTTGGCTTCTTTCTTCTCTTCTGGTAGGGTGCCGTCTTTCAGGAACAGTATGATGGGATCCATCCAGGAAGGGCCTAATTCAGCGCAACATATCTCTTCTGCTTCTTGGTCTTCAATGCTTGGTCTAGGCAGATAGTCGATTAGTAGTGGGTGAGGAATGGGGATGTTTGCCATTGAGGCGAAGCCTGCTAGTTCGTCTGCTCTGCTGTTTTCCTCTCTGCCGATCTGTTCTATCCTTACCACTTCAAACTTCTTTATTTCTGTTCTGACCAATTCTTGGTACTTGGCCATTCTATCATCATTTGCCTCGTAGTCGCCAGATATTTGGTTTACCACCAACTGGGAGTCGCTGTAAACCATTAGCTCGGTGGCCTTCATGTAGAACGCTGACTTGAGGCCTGCCAGAAGCGCTTCATACTCCGCTTCATTGTTTGATGCTGGGAAGCCAAGGTTGATTGCCTGCTCCACAACTAGGCCGTCTGGAGAGATGAGGACTATGCCCAGTCCTGCGTTATGTCGGTTGGATGCTCCATCCACAAAGAGCTTCCACATCTCCCCTACAAACAACTTCCAGCATATGGAGGGATCGGATGATGTTGTGGGGTCTGGAATGTCGCTGGAGTTTTCTTCATGATCCATAGTTGCAGTCTGCCCCTTGTCTTCTGATGGGACCAAGTCATTAGTTGTTGGTGAGTTTTGACTTGGTGTAGCAAGGTCTGCTTCCTCTTTGCGTTCTCTACTCTGGTCTGCCTTGGGCTCTGGCTGAGTAACCTGCACTAGGGGTTGCGCTATTCCGGCGTCAATCTCCATCCCTAGTTTGGTTGTGTCAGTCAGGTCGATTGGGCAGACTTGGTGGCTTCCAGGAGTGAACTCCGCGACGAAGTCTACCAAAGATTGGGCCTTTACTGCGGTTCTGGGTTGGAACTTGATGTCATATTGTCCCAATTCTACTGCCCACTTCAGAATTCTCGCAGAAAAGTTCGCCCTTTCAAATAAAGCCTTGAGTGGGAAGGCTGTGAGAACAACTATGGTGTGGGCGTGAAAGTAATGTGACAACTTCCTTGAGGCCATCATTAAGGCCAATGCCAGTTTCTCCAGTGGCAAATACCTCGTTTCGGCGCCTAACAATGTCTTGCTGACATAGAAGATTGGAAGATGCTGGATTCCTTCTGCTCGAACCAACACTGCACTTACCGCGTGCTGAGAGACTGCCAAGTAGAGGAAGAGTTCTTCTCGACGTATTGGGGTGACAAGTAGTGGTGGAGAAGACATGTATTCCTTCAAACTCTCCAGAGCTCGGTCGCATTCTTCGTCCCACTCAAACTTAGCTTTTAATGACTGAAAGAATGGACGTAATCTGTCTGAAGACCGGCTGATGAATCAGTTAAGTGCTGCTGCCATGCCGGTGAGATGCTGCACTTCTTTCACTGAGTTAGGCCTCTCTAACTCCTGAATTGCTTTGATTTGGGAGGGGTCTGCCTCAATACCCCGATTGGTCACCAGGAAGCCCAGGAATTTGCCAGATCCTACTCCGAATGCACACTTCGACGCGTTGAGGCGTAACTTATGCTTTTTTAGGATCTCAAACATCTCACCTAGGTCTTTAAGGTGGTCATTCTCATCCTTGCTTTTGACCACCATATCGTCGATGTAAGCCTCCATTGTTCTGCCTAACAATGGTTCAAATATCTTGGTGACCATTCTCTAGAATGTCGCCCCCGCGTTTTTTAGGCCAAAGGGCATGACCTTGTAGCAGTATAATCCTCTTGGTGTGGTGAAGGATGTGACCTCCTGGTCTGGTTCGTGCATGGCAATTTGGTGGTAGCCTCTGTATGCGTCCAGAAAACTAAGTCGGTTGTGCCCTGCTGTTAAGTCTACCAGTTGATCTATCCTTGGTAGAGGAAAGCTATCTTTTGGGCATGCCTTGTTGACCGTTTTGTAGTCGACGCAGACGCGCCACTTGTCATTCTTCTTTGGCACCACGACTGTGTTGGAGATCCATTTGGGGTAATGTACCTCTCTGATTGCTCCTGTCTCCAGTAGGTTACCCACTTCCTCTGCCACAATTTCGGCGTGGTGGAGTGCCAATCTGCGTGTGCGTTGAATGACCGGTCTGGCAGATGGGTGGACATTGAGTTGGTGGCAGATGAGGTTTGGATCAATGCCTGGCATGTCGTAAGGCGTCCAGGCAAACACTTCGATGTTGGAGGTCAGGAATTCCATAACCTCCAACCTCTCAGCGCTGGATAACGACGAACCAAGCAAAAAGAACTTATCCGGGTTCTTTTCATCGATTCTTACCTCCACCAAGTCTTCTACCGCTTTCTGATCAGCCGCTTTGCCAACCTCTGCGAACATTTCATTACTCTCAGGTTCTTCAACCGAATGAACGTATCCCTTGGCAGCGCGGCTGCCGTTTACAGCGACAAAACACTGTTTCGACATGATCTAATCTCCATAAACCTCCTCAATTACTCCGGTGTCGTTTGGGAACCGCATCACTTGGTGGTAGGAGGACGCCACCGAGCGCATGGCATGTAGCCATGTCCTACCTAGGATAACGTTGTAAGTGGAGGGGACCTTTATCACCTAGAATTCCACTTGCTTCGTCACACTCCCTGCTCTGACTGGGAGGATAATTTTGCCGACGGGCCATTCTGGCATGGAGTTGAATCCGATAAGGGGAGATACGGCAGGTGCCAGGTCCTTATCTTGCAATTTTAGTTGTTTGAAAGTTTCATAGTACATGATTTCACACGAACTACCTTGGTCAATCAGAATCCGCTTGACGTCAAAATCCTTGACTCGGAGAGTGACGACCAAGGCATCGTTGTGGGGGTAATAAATCCTTACCAAGTCTTTATCCGAAAAAGACATGACGTTGGTGGCCTCTGTCTTCCCCTTTTTGACGACTGGTTGGGCACTTAGCACCTCTCTTAAGTGCTCAGCTTTTTTGATTGAACCTCTGAGCTCGCATACACGCTCAGGTTCAAAGACTCCATGTATTACGTTGATGACGCCTTGAGGTGGGGCGTCGTTCGGCATTCCATTGGGCATATTCTGGTCCTGGAGGGCTGGTTGTGCCCCTCCCTCTATGTACTTGTCCAGGTGACCTGCTGCCACCAACTCTTCCAGATGTTGCCTCAATGGCGTGCAATTCTCAGTGCGGTGCCCCTTTTCTTTGTGGAAGGTGCACCTCGATCTGTCGTCGTAGTCCTTCTGTGCTTCGCCTAACTTAGCTGGCCACTTGACCAAAGGTTCGTCTCGAATTTCGCTAAGTATGCGGTAGATTGGTTTCTTGAAGACCGTGGTTATGGCGGTGCGGACTCTCAGCCATCTCTTGTCCTGGTCTTCTCCATTGTCTCTTTTGCCACGTCCGTTTCGGTTTTGGCGATCTACCGCATTGACCTTTGCTGAGGTCTTCTTCTCTGGTGTTGTGGTCGCGCCAGTTTTTGCTTTGGCACGAGCGCCATCCTCTTCCACCCTGATGTGCTGATGCACTCTCTCCATCAGGGCCTCCATGGTGAGGGGTGGCGTCATGGTGATAGAGTCCCTCAGTCTGTTCCCGACTGGAAGGCCTCTTTTGTATTGCGCAATGGCGAGGTTAGTTGGGCAGTCCCCAATCTGGTTGAATGTCTCCCAGTAGCGACTGTTGTATGACCTCAGGGTCTCCTTGTCGCCCATGTTGATGGAGAGTAACTGGTCGATCTCCACCGGGGTTTTTGTGTTTGTTCTGAACCGTGTTACAAACGCCTCTGCCAATTACGCCCAGGAGGCTATGCTGCCCTCTGGAAGCTTCTCAAACCAAGTCAAGCCTAGGTCGCCAAGGCTTGAAGGGAATAGGATACACATCAAGGCCTCGTTCCGCCGGTATACAGCCATAACCTAGCGAAAGTGGCTCAAGTGTGAGTATGGGTCCGTCTTCCCCTCATATGTTGTGAATTTGGGCTGCAGGAAGCCTGACGGTAGGGGCGCGTTCTCTATTGCTGGGACGAATGGTGAGGTCTGCAGCCTCGCCAACGCCTTGTCCGTTGGTTCGTAAGCGGGGCGCGGTATTGGCATTCCGACCTCGACGCTTCCGTGCGTGCGAGGAGCCAACCGCTGTAAGGCAGAAACTCTATATGGGTCGCGCACCCTGGCGTCCTCCTTCCATCGCGCCTTTTCTTCTAGCACGGTTCGTAGGTCGGACGATCTGGGTAACTCCGTCTGCCTGGATCTCGTCTGGTGCATATGCGAGGGCCAGTATGTGCTTCCCCCGGTGTGTGACCTCTCAGACCTGGAGTGACGAGTCCTGGAAGATCTGGATTGCGTGTCGCCCATCCTGAGGCTCTTGTTCTCTGCTTGAGAGGGCATAGTACTCTGACTACGACTTCCCGAATGGCGAGGGGGCGTCTTGCTTGTGCGCCCCTCTCCTGTCGCCACATCTTTTCCCTTCACCTGTCGCTTCAGAGATTCCATGTCCGCTGCCATCCGACGGATCAGTTCATCTTGTTCCTTGACGCGATCCTCCAAAGTTTGAGGATCAACTCTGCGTCTTTGTCTTTCTGGGCTTTGCGAACGAGAGTGACGGGGGCTGTTATTCCGCCTTCGTCCCCTTGCATCCCTTCTGGAATTTTGTCTGTGTGGTTCCAGGTTCGCCATGGGAGTGACCACGGGTAGGCCTTCGCGCCTTGCACCCCCTTCTGGAGTTAGTCCGTCGACGGCGGATTGAGGTAATTCTTCGTTGTTCACCATTGATTTTTGGGAGAAAAAGCTTGATCAAGAGGTTGTTCTTGTCTGAGTTCCCACAGACGGCGCCAATTGTACGGGAAAGAAATATACCTTATCGTATAATCCTGTTGATCAAGTCTGTGTTCCTCCGTACGACGTCGCTTGGTCACCTGAAAACACAAACGTGAGCTGGCCGGCGGGTGTGTGCCGGAAACCTCTCCGATGCCTAAGTCAGAAAGCAAGACAAGTAGGCAAAAGCTCAATGTGGTCAGGGAGCAAAAGTTGCATTACCTCTCCAAATGTGATATTGGTGAGCTTTTATAGGTTTCGTGTGGCACAATCCTAGTAGGATTCTTACTTCTCCATGTAAAGTCCTCCTAGGAGTCATACTCTTGGAAGATAATGTTTATCCTCCAACACCCTCCCTCACTGCTTAAACCAAGTGAGATGGTTTTACCACGGCCGGACTACAATACGACCGAAGTAACCACTAGTTCAGCCCTTACTTTCCTTTCTCTTACCTCGGCTTTCCCATGCTAAGACCGAGCTAACCGTAAGAGAGTCGAGCCGAACTACTTTCAGAACCCAGTCCTCTTAAAGACTTAGCACACCTCGGCTCTCATACGCCACGACCGAACTAACCGCTGAAGACCGAACTACCCCACAACACATTTCTCAGCCGAAGTAAGAAAATGGCCTCATGCGACCGGACTAATTATCACGGTTGTGACCGGTCTAACTCCCAAGACTATTTCAGACCGGAGTAACTTTAGACGGCCTTTTTACTCAGCCCTTCGCAGTTCGGCCCAAACTGGTCCATCACTATAGCTCGGCCCAATCTATCCAGCTCGGCCCAATTTTCATATAAATTACCCTCTCAATCTCTAAAAATAATAAGTAGAAAATATGATATATGCTGGTTGGTTTTTGTTTTCAAAAACAGATATAGATGTAACAATACAGAGACATACAATCTCTACTACTGCTCTGTTCTTAGTTTTGGTGGTTTGAATTATTTTTATATTTTAAGAAGTACAGATTGTAATACTTTATGTGAATGAGGCATGCTGTGATTGTAGTATGTAGATGAGGCATGCAGTGATTGTGATATTCTAAAGTTTCAAACTTTCTTGCTTTGGATGAGGCATGCAGTAATTGTAATATTTTTTTAAGTCATTGACTGTAATACTTTCTTCTTCTTCTTTTGAGGAAGTGCACAAGTTGAATTATGTTGAAAATTTATAAAATTTTAAACCGCCAAACCGATTCGCATCCCTCCGCCAAACTGCTAAACCGCTCAATCCACATTCGCCGGATTGGCGGACGGATGCAGATTGATTTTCTCCAATCCGTCAATCTGGCGGACGGATGACGGATTGGAGGTTCCGTGGCCGCAACCGACCCGCGCCCACCCCTAGGGCTAAGGTTCAATTTGTCCATAACTCCTCCCTTCTACAAACTTGGGTTGCCCCTTAGAGTCCAATCCAAGTTAATATACCAAGAGCTTATATACTCACAAAAGCTCTTTTAAAGTTTCAATGTGGAACAACCTATTTTAAGGAAACCCACATTTAATTCTTTAAATGTCCATTCTACAAACCCGAAAATAACGTCAAGTTCTCATTCACCCATAAATAATTTTGACGAACCATTTCTTTACTGTGTGACTTACCATACGGCAAGGAATACGTCACTTCTTCGGACTCATCCCAAAAGATGTTAGGGACCCACTCAAAATTGGACTTAAAGTCGGCCCAAAATAAGCCTATAAAAACCATTATTTCCAAAGGCCTCTAGGGTAATTGTGTGTGCGGCAACAACAAATGGGTGAGATTAGTGGAAAGAGAGATTTGGATGACAGAAATGAGGTAGAGGATCGCCAATGGAGGAGGATCGCAAATGGCGGAGAGATTTGGATGACAGGAGGGGGATTGCCGGTGGGGAAAGGGGGCTGGGAAGGGAGCTCCCTATCATTCATCTAAGTAAATGAACCCATGATCTTGTATAAAATTATAGATATATCACTTGCAAAGCAATTTTGTTGTGCAAAATGCCAGCTATTTTTGGGTCCGGAAACCATGTGCGCACACATGTAGTAATGGGAACACTCCAGTTATTCAAACTTGGACGACCATACTTTCCATGTACTCCAACTGCATTACATAAATTTAGGATAGGATTGTTTTTAGTTCACCAAGTACATACACAGTAGTATTTAAATTCATGTTAGAACTGTCCACTTTAATAGACTGAACCATTTAATTTGGGAAGCATCTATAATGGTGTTTTGAAAAATTGGTAAAAAGTTTATTTATTTTTTTATTTTTTTAATTTATTTTGTCTTTTTATGAGTAAGTTATGTGAGAAATAATGTGATTTAAAATGAGTAAAAAGTTAGAAACTGATTTTTCACCAACTTTCCCAAAGACTCCATAGGTTCACCAAGAATTTTATAATGTTGATTTGACTTACTTTATTTTTAGGATTATTATAAGATGTTAAATGAAGATAAACATGATAATGCCCTCGTTTGGCATAAATTAAACGAGAATTTTTTGGTTAAAATAGTCACAAAAAAATAAAATAAGTTTTTTAGTCTAACAAGATAAAATGTCACATCTAAATTATAATAATTTTATTTTTTTACTCACAAAAGTCAAAAAAGTCAAAAAACATATCCCAAATAAGGCTTTTTTTTTTTTTTTTTTTTTAGCCGATCAAAAAAAAATTAAGGCTTTTTAGCCCAAAGTTAAAATAGCTAAAAAACCAATTCACATTCCAAGCAAACTCATGCAAATTATCAGATTAATATATGATTTATTTGTTTATTTTTAAATGATTTACATATGTGAGTGAGACTCGTGATAAGATAATATATATATATATATAATCTTACTATGATCGAATTGTAGAAACAGCCGTGTTAGAGACCCCCAGTCTCCAAGCACCCCCACCACCCCCACACCCACACCTACGTGGGGATTGGTCATTGGATCCAAAAAAAAAAATGGATCAATCACACCCCACTAGGGGCTTGGGGGTCAGCGAGTGGGGGTCTGACGCTTTTTCCTTGTAGAAATCACAATTAGAATTCACAAATTGTGATGGCAGATTCGTGGTCATTTTTATTCATAGAAATCATTACATTTTTTTTTCTCTCTTGATAAGGCAATCAAAAGTTTTCTGTGTTCTTTATTTTACTTTCATTTTCATTGCTTGAGTGTATTTTATGCAGAAATACACTTTCAAATTCTTGGTAAATTCTAAAATTTAAGGATATTTAGGTTTGGCTTCTATTGTGCAGATCGTAGTCAAACGGCAAATTAAATAGGAGCTTTGACTAGTAATCTACTGCATACATACTATCTACTAAGAAGAAAAAAATAATTCTCTTCTCTTTATAGATATTTTGCACAATAGGAATATCTAAGCAAATGTTGAATTTTATGATAATATATAGGACAAATTACAATGGTAATCTTTATATTTTGTCCTTATCTTATTTTGGTCTTAATAATTTCAGTTGGCTTAATTTTGACTATAAATTTATTATTTTATCTCAATTTGATCCAAGTAATTACAATTATTATTATTATTATTATTATTTGATGAAAAATGAGCACATAAACATCATCTGTTATGTTTTTATCGACAAAATTGTAAATTTATTCAACTTAGTGTGTTAACTCTAAATAAACTCAACGGCTGTTTTTTAAAAAAAAACTCATAATCGATGTTATTAATTAGACTAAATTGACAAAATCTAAAATTAAGAGTTAAAATTAAATTAATTGAAATTGCAGAGACTATAACAATACAATTACTGCTAATGTAATTTATTATAATTGTTATTCTTCTTTCAATTAATAAAAGTTTAGAATTATTTTATATTTAACTATTCACAAAATTTATGTGTAAGAAAATAGAGAAATTATATTAGCATATGTCTCGGGTACGCAGTTATGTATTTGGCTATGACCTATTATGAGGTTAGTTATTATGACTTAGTTACACACATTGTGGTATTAGTTATGACTCTGAGTGATATTGGTTAGGACATTAATTTAGTTATATTTCATATGGTGTTTGATTATAACTCATTTTATTTTATTTGTTTTATAATTGAAGAAGATCTAATTATAATATTTGTAATAAATAACACCACAAATATCATAACTTATTTATAAGTATATATCCTTTTAGCATTACCAAAGAAAGTATAATAAAATTATTTTACCAAATCCTGCAGCCAAACAGCAACTGAGCCAGCCTATCCTGTACAGCGGGACACTGCAGCAGCAGTTAGTAAACCTTGGCAAATTGCTCAAGGTTGTAACTGGGAAAAGTCTGTTTGTATGGAGAGAAAATACAGGAAAATTCACGTGGGATGAGTTATTCTCAGTTTATTTGATTTTTTTTTTTTTTTTAAATTTTAGATTAGAGGGTGTTGTTTGAGCACGCGAGATCTATCACAGGTCTCATTTTAATGATTTAAATTATTTATTTTGTTAGTATATATGATTCATACAAAAGAATTAGATCGATCTAATCATTATAATATATTCAATTTATCATGTTTGTCACACAAAAAAATATATTCATAAAAACAAAATTATTGTCTATTTTTTTTAATGACAAACACGATAAATTTAATAAATAACAATTATCAAATTAACTTAATTTTTTTATAAAATACACAAAATACTTAACAAAATGATAAATTCAAATTATTAAATTAAAATTAATAATGATCCCACCAACCTGAACAGTACTCTCAGGAGGAATCCACCTCCTTTTTCTAGTTAGAGTCAAAGAAGTTGCCCTTTAGTTTGCTACTGACTGCATGTGTGAGACGTTTTGTCACCGACAAAGTGCGCATTCAAGAAGGTTGAGCCATTAATTTATATTTTATTATTTTTATTTTATATATTGTCAGTTTGAGAATATTCTATAAAATAAAAAGTGATAGAAATTCTATTAATTTATATTTTATTAATTGGCATTATATTTTTATTAGTTAACTGTCATCCATGGGCCGAATCATGCTTCTTAATGGAGGAAGCTTCGTTGCAATTTATCTTGTAATTTTTTTCCAAATTAAAATTAACAATATATATAGCTCAAATTAAAATAATTCCTTATCTTTATATGACAATATATTTTTTGTTTAAATTAGCTAGGCATTCTTGTATAGGAATGTAGAATAGGAATTCAACAATGGTGCTATTGATTGTTCATACCCTTTCCTCTTCTTTCTCCCATTTTTATACAATGTCATCATTTCAACAAATTTGCTTCAAAGTAGCTCAGTCGTGAACGTTTTCAAGCATCTATGAAGAGCTGCTCAAAATCCAAACCTCAGTCAAATTTAGAGTTATTTTGAAAAGATGGTTAAAATTTAAATTTTTAATTTTTTTTGATTGTTTTTTAAGAAAACGTGTAAAAAATGTGAGAGATGATCTAACTCAAAATAAATTAAAAATTAAAAAATGACTTTTAACCCACTCTTCAAAAAGTTCGTAATAAACAAAAAGTCTAGCTTTTATCACCCAACTTGCATTCTTTCTTTTGATCCCTAATTTCTTTTGGTCATGGTCTTGTTCTTCTTATCCTGACGAATTTAATTCACAAAGCTTTTTCTGATTACCAGTCCTGCTCAGTTGGCCTTTCTCTTACTTTGTCGTATGGACATTCTCACAGCGCCGTATTTAGGGGTGATTTGGCATCTCCTATATAATCTATCTTTCTATCTTTTTATCTTTTTTATATCACATCACCTTTTTACTTTTCTGCATATCTTTTCGTAAAAAGACAAAAAGTGCACTTATTTAGATCATCTCAAACAACCCCTTAATCACAATTGCTCCTTACCATAGGATGGCACAGTGCAACCAATATATATATAAGGTTGGTTGGGTACTTTATATCTATCAAAAATCATATTAATCGGATATCAATAATTATATGATTAAATTACATTTATCATAAAAAAAATATACAATAAATTTTTCTTTTGAGAAATAACATAAAAAATATACAATCTGATTGCATAGTTATTGATATCTGATGAATATAATTTTTGATAAGCATGAAATACTCAATGAATCCTACAAAATGAACGGTTCGGATAATAAAAATAAGACCATAATAAACCTCCAATTGAGGCACTACAATTACTGTTGTGCCATGTCCTCTTAAATACAACAAAGATCCTCTGTCCCTAAAAAATTTTATCCATCTGTCTCAAATTACTCACAACTATTGGACATGTTTTTAAAATTTTCATATAATTCAATGATTGTGAGTGATTTAGCACAGGGAGACAATTTTTTTTTTTTTTTTGGAGATTGAGAGTCCTTGGGCCCTTAAATGGGTCTATCACATTAGCTCTTCTTTAATGCATATTGAGTGTTGTTGATTTTGTTATGCAAGTGTAATTTGAGCTTCAGTTTTACATCATAAAAAAGGTTTCGTATTTGATATTTCCTTATGATTGTGATCATCTCTATTTTAAAGGGGTTGGTAATGGGGGTTGTCACAATAGGGTGCTGTAACGCAAACGGCAATATTTTATTATTAAAAACAAAAAACTCATGTCGTGAGCTCAGAAAAAGGTACCATGAAGGAGATATGGGAGCACCAATGTTGTGAGGCTCCGTGCAAGTATTTTTTGCATCTATTTCAATGATATAAATTATTCATGTTATAAGGTTAGTCTAATAAATCATTTATAATAAAAAAAACTAGATTAATTATACATTTTTAATCTCATAATAATATCACATTTTTGTTTTTTAAAAAATAAAAGGTTTGGTATAATTTTAATTTAAAAAAAAAAAAAAAAACAATTAGCACATGATCATAAAGTTACATATGTTCGATTAACCTGTTTTATTTTATTTTTTTATTTTTTTATGAATAAGATGTTCGATTAACCTGTTTTATTTTATTTTTTTATGAATAAGATGCTTGATGAACATTGCATTATGAATGTGTGGATTATCGAAATAAGTTTAGGACACACACAAGATCTCACAGCACGGGTGCTTGCAACAATACCAATCCCAATTCCTATGAATGGGTTTGAATAGGTAAATGGGTTTAGTTTTTAAAAAAATTAAAAAAATAAAAATATTGAATGAAATTCACATCTATTAAAAAACTGAATGGGTTTGATTAAGGGAAAAAATAAGTAAAATATTATATGAAAATTGAGTTCTATAATATTTTTATTTATCTCAAAATCATTTCTCAGTAAAAATAAATTTTAAAAACAAACTAATGTTGAAATAAAAGCACTTGAAATAAATAGCACTTTAATTATATAACCTGTAGCAACATATAATACCAAAAAAAAATACATACATACAACTACCAAATAAAATCAATAAAAAAAATAAACAAACAAAGAATTGGAAGCTTTTTTTTTTTAATGAAAATTTCAAGTTCTCTAAGTTCCCAAGTTTTCCTCATCTATGTATAATGGGAAACAAATAAACATTTTGCTTGACTCTAAGGTAGTATTTGGTTCATTAAAATAAAACAGAATGGAATAATTATTTCATCAAAATATTCATTTTCATATTTAGTTGACTAACAAAAATAGTGACAAAATGCATTACAAAGAGAATCATTATTCACCATTTCAAGGGAATAGTCATTCCATATGAGAGCCTAAAAAATGATCATTCTATTTCATTTTCACTCATTCCTGAACATAACAGCTTGCATTTATGTTTCTATTTCTTTTTTTCTTTTTTACTAAACAATAAAAGGTTGTGGTTTGCTATGACAGCACCCTCCCCCAACCCATTTCAAAGTTGTAATGTTACATTATCTAAGAGTTTGTAATGATTCTTTCTAAATTTAAAATAGTGACAAATTTTTATAATTATTTCACAATCCTTAGATGATGTAATGCATAGCTTCCATCATAACCCTGTAATAAAGAGGATCTCAGTCCTTTGCTTTTTTATGACTGTCAGTTGTTTTAGGAATTAAAAAAAGCTAATGTGTTTATTGCTATAAAAAAAATGTGAATTAAAAAGTTAATGTGATATTTGATTTTTTTAACTGTTGACAAATAATTTAGTGACTTTCCAAAATTTTATCATTTTAAGCAAAAAAATTAACATTTTTTTTTTGCTAGCCTCCAAACACCCCTCAAATTAGAATTGATTGAATAGGGGACTTGACACCAAATTTTTGAACCCATAACCTCACATCATATAATTATTATATAAACTAAAAGTGTTGGCTTTGTCTAGCTAACTCTCTTCAGAAATCTCGCGTTATACTCTGATTGATACTAGGCCTCTTCTATGGCACATGGCTGAACTCCATTGGGTGCCTTAGTAGTGGTCCCTTCCTTTGAATTTGATTAAATCTAGTCGTCAACCGATTACTTGGGTCAGGGCTCACAGATGCTGTGATATCTCAACGGAACATCTTTTTTTTTCTTGTTCAAAAAAAAAAAAAAAAGTAAAAGTTTTGACTTTAGTTATCACATTAGGTTAAAAGTTACGAGTAGGTGAATAAATGGTGTGTCCATAAAATGACGAATCATTATAAACCCTAAACCCAAGGGGTTCTAGCATTTTGGTAAGACCTTGAGAAATAAGTTCTGAGATCTCAGGTTCCACTCTTCTCGGGGTCAATCACTCGAGCAACAGCACATATGGTTGAAATGACAAACCTTCCAGGTTTGGCCGAATGGTACCTAATGTCAAGAGTGTGGGTTCGAATCTCTGTCTGTGTGCTAATTCATGACTTACCGCTACATAGTTGAATGGGCCTGCTATGTAACAATCATCTAAGGGTGATCTCTGGGGCCTCAGCTCCTCATAGGGTCTAGTTCCAAAGATTATCCCTCTACGGTTAGGCCTTTATGTTATGAAAAGTATGGTATAAATGTTATAAATTATTTGTAGTGAGAAATGTTACAATTATTTTTGTGAGAAAAGTTATGACATATTGTAATATTTATTTCGCAATATTATGATTATATTACATATTTTATAAGAAAATGCATATAATGTCATTTTTAAAGATGCACCATAATATAGCTCTAAGGCCCTGTTTGTTTTCTGTTGTAAGAGTCTGAAAGTGGACTTCTAATGATGAATAGTGTTTGTAAATCATGTTTGTTTGGTTTATGGAGCTTCGGATTGGTAGTCCCTTCGGACTATGAAAGGTCTTAGCAGAGCGAATTACAAGTTTGGATGAGGAGGTGGTATTAGAAAATAGACTGTTCGGCTTAGGGTGTTATCGGTCATCTAGGAGGCTGTCCGGCTGGACGTCCGGCTAGTCAACTGGCCAAGTGCATTTTTGTTTTTTTTTTTATTACATGTTGGGCAGCACATTTTGAACATTAATGTTTAATGTTTTTGTATTTTTTGTTAAGTAAAAACCATGATTCAATCGTTGTATCTTAGAAGATGAACGTCCAATAAAAACTCGTGAACACTGTAGCGGGAGACGAATTTGTCTTAAGAAAATTGTGTTAGGTCCCTACTTGTTGCCAATTTCAAGAACAAACTTGATTTAATTGAGTTGTATTTTTTACTTTGTTTTTGGTCTTCCCGCTCAAGCAAGAAAAGCTACGCTGGAGTGGAGTTCTCACACTCTCAGTAGTTTGGCTTGTTTGCAAAAATACTGGGAGGTGTATTTTTACACTCGAGTGTAAGTTCTAGCGCTCGAGCGTAGACCCTGTTTTGTCACGCGCGTTTTAGTGACACTGCTCGAGCAACAAGTCCTGCGCTCGAGCGGGGATCGCGGATCTATTTTCTATAAAAGTTACAGTTCAGTCAAGATTTAGGATGTGACGCCCCAAAACTCAAGAACATCAGATAATATATTAACCATTAAATACAGGGTTTATTTAAGGTTACAATAGTAGGAAACGTCACTAATGAGTCCTTTGGATAATAACCAAGTAAGATCCCAGGAAAGTCAAAGGAGTCAAAATAGCCTCCCTTCAAAGTCCAACCACCTTAGATAGCAAAGCTACCTTTTTGACAGATCTTGACAAGGTATTAATACAAGGCCTACATGAGTTGACGGGGTATAAGGATAGGTTACAAATGTTATATATATACAAATTACAAAATCATATCTTAAATACAACTTGGGATCTATCACTTACAATCTCAAAACATGTTTACAAACTAGTTTCTAATCCTCCTAGGGTAGCCGTACGTCCTCAAATGCTTCAGCTTTGCCTTCGACCGGTCTAATAGTCTTCAATACCTAGCATGAAACGCCATGAGCTTTGAATGCCCAGTAAACGCACACACACCCCGTCCCTTTTTTCCAATCCAATACACCATCATATTTATAGCAAGCAAGTAATGAAGCATGATATTCAAGTCAATAACAATAATTTCAATAATAGAGGAAATGAACATGTCATTCAAATAGATAACAAAGGTTATAATGTTAGTGGTTAGTATTCTAGAAATCCCCCAAAGAGATTTCATCCTCCCAATCACAAGAATTGGACACCGAATTATTCGGAACTCCCCCTTTTGCTGCTTTGTTGTAGAACTAACCTCGGATGCCTACCAACGGTTATATACCGTGTAGCACCAACCGCAGGGCCTCAAAAGGGACAACGAAAAGAAAAAAGGTTTTATCTCCTGAATCCAACCTTATCCTTCCAAAAAAGTTTTATCCTCTTGAATGTCCCATCCGGACCCAACCTTATCTCACCAATCAAACCATCACAAAGAGTCCGAATACGTCTGTTCCATTCTAGGGTTTACGTGACAACCGCTTGCGCAAGACTTAACCTTCAATTAGGGAGCACATCTCATCAATCCATACATAACACATTATCATCTCTTCATTATTCAAGTGATCGAAAACCCAATACCATCCCAATTAAGTTTTCTGTTTTGGATCAATATTTTAAGTCAGGTTAGAACAAACTCAAAAAGATAGTAATATCCATATAAGCATGAGCATCATTAAAATGAAGAAGATAAGGAACATAACCATAACACATGAAATACCATACCAAGACATGATCATAAACTAATAAGTATATTCATGTACACAAGAACATAAAACAGCCATGCAAAACTAAATTTCCAAATTCAATACCGTTTAAAGATTAAAATCAAAAGGGCTATTTTAGATATTTCCCGAACCTAGCCTTCCTATGGTTCGTAGAGGATTTAATCTAGTTTTCAGAACATGTTTCGGAAATGGAATAGCTTTTCTAGATTTTTAGTTATTTAAGAAACACTCCAGTGCTGTCCAGATTCGTCGACCGTTACAAAAATCGAATTTGCTTTGAAACCGCTCACTTTTTTTAAATGAAACCAATTTTACTTGAAAGATAACTCTTTAAGGAAGATGTTGAAATAAAACTGAGGTCCAGAAGATTTTTATACATTTTTCTAGAATTTTTGAAAGTTGGCTGTAAAACAGATTGTTCTGGCATAGTTCTTGCAACAAGAAAGTTGGTGAGAAAGAGGTCGACTAGGGGAAATTTTCCACTTATCTTGTGATGAAAACTTGATAAATAATATGTATTAAACCCAAAAATTTAAGGTGAAGGTGTGCCTTTGGAAATTTTGAGAGTTTGATATGGAAAAAGGTAGTCTTATACCGATTAAAAGAAATACAAGAAGGGTAGAATCAAGGCTCGATTCCTTTCATTTTTAACACAAGAATACCATTGGAACACATCCGAAAATACCATTTTAAACTTCTAATAACATGTATTTGAAAAAGGAAAATGAAAGAGAGAGTTGTATTGTGGCTTACTTGATTGCCTAGTGAAGTGTTTGCACAATTGTCTCCTTTTTCCCTCTCCTCTATTACCAAAGTTCACTCTCTTCCTCTTCTTTCTTTCTCTCAACTGAATCTGTAGGTGTGTGAGTATATGAGATGTGTAACATGTGGAGGGTGGTGGTGTTTTTATAATAAAATTGGTGTAAAAGGTCCAAAATGCCCATTGGTTGGAATGGAATGGAATTGAGATGTAATATTTAGTTGAAATGTAATGGAATGAAGGATCATTAGGGAGCCTAATCATGTATTAAGGCATGATCTAGTTAGGGTTAGGCTTAAGTAGAACCAAGATAGTTACAAGTACAAGACATCTTTCCTTGATTTGGGGGTACCACTGATACTTTTTTCATGATTTAAGGGATTTGTCTCTAAAGTACCTATGATTGTAGCCTACCAATGATACTTTTTTCATGATTTAAGGGATTTGTCTTTAAAGTACCTATGATTGTAACCCAGAGAGGGTGATGGCTGGCCATGTGCTAGATTTGGGGAGATTTTTGTTGATTTTATATATAGATATGAAGATATTTGTGTATAAAATTATTTATTTAAGAAAGGTACAAGTATATATATGTATATATGTGTGTAATGGTACTAGTTTGGGGTCAAAATGTGATTTAAGAAAAATATGAAGGCAGTGGGTTTAATTTATGAATTGGAACATTTATTTTAGTGTAGAATTAAATAAATTGGGGTTAGAGAGTCTAATTCGGTTTAGATTTCTTGTTTCGAACAAAAACGCGATCAACGACGAACGTGATAAAACCAGAAAAGCCTAGGGTTTCCAAGTAGTAATTTCATATTTAGGGAGTCAATTAGAGTATTAGAAATTATTTCTAAGTTTCCGAAATCGATTAGGGTTTGCCCGTTTTTTATTGGCGCATGTATTTTAATCCTAGGGTTGCAATTAAGAAACTGAGGGACTTCAAGAAAATAATTTAAAAGTAAGGGACTTTTAAGAAATTAAAATTTTCAGGGGCCTCACATAGGATATAGCTTCCAAATCTTCTTTGAGGGATTTAGGGTTTTCTTCTGGAGCAACTTTGCTAGTTTTCTTTGATGTTTTGTTGAGTATTAAACTCGTGATTTGACAAGTATACATCAAAGAGGTGATTGATTATTCAACAACAAGAGTGTTCTTCTTCGGTGGAATATAGAGATTCAAGCGTGGAGTATTTGAAGGAGCTTGAAGCTGTGCGCAGTCGTTGATTCGACATGGATGTTGTGGATTCAACATCAAGCTGATCAATTTTAAGACGAAGGCGGAGGTGAAAAAGATACAGATTGTTAAAGACAAATTGATTGCGTTTGGGTAATTTGTTTCGGTTAATTTGTATTCTTTCTTTCTTTCATAGTGGATTGATTCGTGGTGTTTTGCCCATGGTTTTTTAATCATAATTGAAGGTGCTCCAATTGTGGTTTTTCCACGTAAAAATCAGTTGTGTCGATTTATTGATTTTGAAGCAACAATCTAAATCACTTTCGTATGTGCTAGATGATTTAGATTGTTAGTTTTAATTGTTTGGGAATTGTTGCAATTAATCTTGATCTGAATCACAAATCATTTAGGTTTTTTAGTTGGTATCAAAGCAGATCACTCTTTGTTTTTTTTTAAAAACCATAGGAGTGTATTTTGTGTGATTTGTGATATGGATTCAATTCGCAAAGGTAACTCGACCCATAGACCTCCGTTACTTGATGGTACAAACTATTCTTATTGGAAAACTCATATGAGGGCGTTTTTAAAATCTATTGATGAGAAAGTTTGGCATTATGTGATCTATGGGTGGAGTGAACCTATTGTCACCATTGATGGTGTTGATATCCCCAAACCTTTTGATAAATGGGACGCATTTGATTATCAAAACTCAAGTTGGAACAGTAAGGCTCTCAATTCCCTTTTTTGCTCCGTCACACCTGAAGAGTTTCATCGTAGTTGGACGTGTGAGGTAGCAAAAGAGGCTTGGGACATTCTTGAAACTATTCATAAGGGGACTACTGCTGTTAAAAGATCAAAACTTCAACGTCTCACTTGTTCTTTTGAAACCCTTTTTATGCGTGACGATGAGACGTTTGATGATTTTTATGCTAAACTTGGTGACATCGTGAATTCCTATTTTACACTCTGTAAAAAAATTCATGAATCAAAGGTTGTTGGAAAAATTTTGAGGTCATTACTCGAGAGGTTCTAATCAAAAGTGACAGCTATTGAGGAGGCTCAAGATGTTGAGAACCTCAAGCTTGATCAATAGGTTGGAAACTTTCAATCTTATGAAGCCCACCAGATTTCTAAGAAAAAACAAAAAGATAGTATGGCTTTTACCAGTGCTCATGAGACTGTTAAGACCCCTGAGGTTAAGTTTGATCTAGAATCCGAAATGACGGCGATGTTTACCATACAATTCAAAAAAAATTTAAAGAAAAAGAAGTCTAATTTTAAAGACTCTAGTTCAAAAGATAAGGGTAATGAAAAAAATCAAAACTTTTCCAACTAAGGTTGCTCCAAAACCTGAGAAGAAGATTGTGAAAAGGTAAGGTGTCAAGTGTTATGAATGCCAAGGCTTTGGTCATATTGCTCTTAAATGTCCATTGAAGAAGAACCAAAAGAAAGTCTATACAATGACTTGGGATGATGAAAGCGGGTTAGAGCAAGAACCTAAAGAACCCGAATCCAGTGAAGACGGAGATAGTACTTACATGGCATTCTGGTCTACCTTCACTCAACCACCTCCAAAGCCGGTTGAATTTGCTCATGGTCAAAGTCTGCACCATGCTCCTACCTTTGATAGGAATAATTACTTATTCTGGAAGATCCGAATAAGGATGTATCTTAGAGCTCATGAGCCTAAAGGTTGGCAAGCAATTGAAGAGGATGTTAAAAGTGCTGACAATTCGAGCAATCAAAGAGCTCTAAGTGCAATCCGTGAAGCAATCTCTAAGGAAGAACAACAACGGATTGCTCACTGCACAATGGCCAAAGATGCATGGGACAGTCTTAGTCAAGTCCATCAAAGAGGAGAGTCATCTGCACCATAATCTATTAACTTTCATGCGTTAGTTGCTCGACTGGATGAGGTCAAGGAGAGAGGGGAGCAAAAAGAAGATGATGAAATCTCAGAAGACAATGATGAGATGGATGGTGATGACCTACAACAAGCTTATGAAAAGCTTTACAATGAATCTCTGAACTTGTCCAAGATCAATGGCAAACTCACTTTCAAGCTCAAAGCATGTGAAAGTGAAAATGTCAAGCTAAAGGGAGAGCTTGCAACAGCAAAAAAAGATATCATCAAGAGCTCAAATGACAGGCAAGACCTACGTAGAAAACTTCTATCTTGTGAGACCGAAAAGAATGAACTTCTAAAAGTCTATGCCACATATGAAGAGAAAATTGAAATTCTTGAGATGTCACAAGCTGCATTGGAAGAAATGGTCGGTTAGAAAGATGAAGAACTCAAAGATGTTAGAGCCACGATTGATCCACATATCACATGATGAGTTGTGACAAAAGTGGGATATGCTATGGTAATGCAACAGTTCAAAAGGAACTGGCCTCTACATCACATGATGTCAAGACTCAAGCAAAAGGAAAGGTAAAGGTTCAACAGGGTGATCACTCTCTTCATCAACCTAAAGGAGGTAAGATCGACAAAAGGGAGGTAAAACCTGTGTTTGTTTGTCATCATTGTGGTAGGTATGGCCTCATTCGCCCCTATTATTTTGAGTTGTTTGGTAAGGTGTCTAAAAAAATTAGAAATTCTAATACTTCATGGGTTAGGAGACAACCTTATATATTTAAGCGGAACACCAAGATGCATGAGGGTGCTCACAACACTAAGACATTTACCAAGACTGCCAGTCTTGCTTCTGTTAAGACCAAAAAGACATGGATGAGAAAGAGTGACTTAACTTGTTTTGTTGTTCACACTACATTGAAACCACGTGACTCACACATGTGGTATCTTGATAGTGGCTGCTCTTGTCACATGTTTGGTAACAAATCCTACTTCACGTCTCTTGAAAAATATGAAGGAGGAATTGTTACCTTTGGAGATGGTGGCACTTCAAGAGTCATTAGTAGGGCTCTATAAGTGTGACTGGTCTTCCTAAGCTTGAAAATGCCTTACTTGCTGATGGCCTTAAAGCTAATCTTTTGAGCATTAGTCAAATGTGTGATTCCCATCATGAAGTATTATTTTCAAAAAATAAATGTGAAATTTTAGATAAGAAAGGAAATACTGTCATGCATGGGGTTCGCACATCTGATAATTGCTATGAGATTGTTACCACTAATGATCTCACATGTCACTTGGCCGTCATAAGTAACCTTGACATGTGGCATCAAAGATTAGGTCACACGAATTTCAAAGACCTAACCAAGATAGCCAACAAAGAGCTTGTAAAAGGAGTACCCAAAATGGGTAACAATGTGAACCATGTGTGTGGACATTGTCAACTTAGGAAGCAAACTCGTGCCCCTCATAAAAAGGTGAACAGCTTCACAACCAAACGCCTTCTTGAACTAGTTCATATGGATCTTATGGGACCCACTCGCACTAAAAGCATTGGAGGTAAAAGATACATTTTTTTAACTAATGATGATTATACTCGTTTTTCATGGCTAATTTTTAAGAGAAAAATCTGGTACGTTTGATACTTTCCAGGCCTTAGTCCTTAAAATCCAAAATGAACATGGTGTTTCTATTAGGCGTATCATAAGAATCTGAACTAATCATGGTCGTGAATTTGAAAATAGTTCATTTTCAAATTTTTGTGATATACATGAAATTAAGCATGAGTTTTCTGCACTGATTACTCCACAGCAAAATAAAGTTGTTGAGAGGAAGAATAGGGTAGTTCAAGAGATGGCTAGGGTCATGCTCCTTAGCAACAAAGTTCATCCTAAGTTCTGGGCAGAGGCCTTAAATACCGCTGTTTATGTTGTAAATCGTGTGTATTTAAGGTCCGGCACTTTACAAACTCCATATGAATTGTAGAAAGGGTTGAAACCTAATGTAAAATATTTCAAAACTTTTGGGAGTAAATGTTACATTTTCAAAGGTAGAGAGCCTTTGAGCAAATTTGACTCTCGAAGTGATGAATGTATTTTTCTAGGGTATTCAACCACTAGTAGAGCTTTTCATGTCTATAACCTACGTACTTCATCTCTAATAGAATCAATCAATGTTATTATAGATGACATGGGTTCTCCTATGCCAGCAATACATGAGGAAGAATATGGTGAGTCTCCAATCTTGGATACTGAACCTCAAAGACAAGGAGAAGCACAGGGTCAAGCCCAAGAAGGTGAGCCGACACCAACTTCAATGGTAAGTTCGAGTCTAAAGAGTGCACAAAGAGACACCACCTCTGATGCTTCCGTCACTGCCAGTCCAGAGTTAAAACCATCAGCCAGGGTAAAACTGAATCATCCAGTTCAACAGGTAATTGGACTTGTTTTCGACCGAAAGAAGACCTGAAAACAAGTTCAGGAAGAGGTAATTCACATGTGTTATGTTTCGTTAATTGAACCTAAGAATGTAAAAGAGGCCTTACTAGATAATAGTTGGGTTAATGCAATACATAATGAATTAGGTCAATTTGAATGTAACAAAGTTTAGACTATTGTCCCTAGACCTAGAGACATGAATGTGATAGGTATCAAATGGATCTTTAAAAAAAAAAATCTGATGAGAATGGTACTGAGGTTAGAAATAAAGTTAGGTTGGTTGCTCAAGGCTATACACAAGTAGAGGGTGTTGACTATGATGAGACGTTTTCCCCTGTTGCATGTCTTGAATCTATTCATATTTTACTTGGTGTTTCATGCTTTATAGGGTTCAAACTGTTTCAGATGGATGTGAAAAGTGCCTTTCTGAATGGGTACTTGAAAGAAGAGGCTTATGTTGAGCAACCAAAAAGGTTTGAGGACCTAAAATGTCCACATCATGTCTATAAGTTAGATAAGGCGTTGTATGGGTTGAAACAAGCCCCTCGAGCTTGGTATGATAGACTTGCTACCTTTCTTCTTGATAATGACTTTCAAAGGGGTAGTGTGGACAAAACATTATTTATGAAACATACTAAGTCTCATATACTTGATGCTCAGATTTATGTTGATGATATTGTGTTTGGATCCACTTCTGATTCTCTTGTGAAATATTTCTCAGATTGCACGACACATGAGTTTGAAATGAGTATGATGGGGGAGTTATCTTACTTCTTGGGTCTTCAAATTAAACAGTCTCCTTCGGGTATGTTTGTCTCTCAGACCAAGTATGCCAAAAACTTTGTGTCTAAGTTCGGTCTAGAGTCAGCCAAACATGCACGCACTCCCATGAGCACTAGTCTTCACCTCTCCAAAGGCTCTTCTGGTACTGATGTTGATCATACTTTTATAAGATTATGATAGAGAGTCTTTGTAGACACCCCATTTTTGTCCGCCCTTAAGACTTGGGCACTACTGATTGCTTACTTAGTGATGTAGGCTATGCTATGCAAAAGGTCGATTTCTTTGGCAAGGAGAGCGTCAAATCCAAAGCTCACACCCCTTTTTTGGACCAAAACTATTTTGAATGGTTTTTAGACCTTAAGGCCCTCTCTTTCAAAATGTTTTTGAAATAAAGTTCCTACGATGTTCCGACGCTCGTATTTTGTTAAATGTTGCGCTTTTCGGTAAACCAAGCAAGGACAAAGTGGAAATGAATGAAAGAGAGATGAAATCTTTGAAAAATCTTTCAAAACACCTTGTTTAGGGGTTTGGAGTTGAAGAAAAGAGGAGAAGAGGGAAGAAACCAAGTTGGGGAAGAAGATGGGCATGAACCGTTAGGAGAGAGTCGAGTGGCCCTCGCTAAATCGGGCCTATCCATTCGTACACTTGAATTTCAGCTATGAGGCCACCACCTTGGAAATAAGACTTTCGGGGCTTCATTTTTCACTCAAGAATGTCCTAAAGCCGAGTCCGGATGGGGGAGATATGGTTGTTGGAAGTTGGGCATCAATCCGGTTGGACCGAAATTGAGCAGTCTTCACTAAAAGAGGGATATCTATTAGCACGCATGGAATTTTGATGCAAGGCTTCCACTATTGGAAATCTTACTTCTGGGGCTTCAATTTGCACACAAGAATGACCTGCAAAGGAGTCCAGATGAAGGATTTATGCTTGTTTGAAGTCGGGGGCTGGGACCAATTTTTGCTGTCGACCATTGGGGGAGTGTGTCGACCACAAATGGCCTTTGTCGACTAGAAGGCATTCTTGCCAACTAGAAAAAGTAGCTGGTCGACCACCAGAGGTGGTCTATCGACCACTTGTGCCCAGAAAGCCTAGATTTTGCAGATATTTTGCTCCAGCTGTTGTGCATTGCTCCAGATATTTTCAAACTCAGATATTTCTGACCCAAAGCTCTTGAATTGCTATATATGGAAGCTTTCTCTCATTTTGAAAAGAGGTTTTTTGGGAATTTTGGGAGCCTCTCTCTCTAAAAAAATCCTCTCTCTCTAGAATTCTCTCTCTCTTTCTATATTTTTGTGTTTGAAAGTGCTTGAAAGTGGGAATTCTTGGTGCATTTGCAAAGGGACTCTTGATCAAACACCTCTACCTTGAGGCTAAGGTGCTTGGAAGTCTTATTTGAGCTCTTAAGGGCTGATTTTGCCTCAAAAGTTGCTGGTTTTGTAGTTGTGCTTCAAGGGTGAGTAATTTCCTCTTTTAAGCTTTGTTTTGGTTGCATTTTTGGCCACCTTTGCATGCTATTTTAGGCCTTTCTTCCAACTAAAAAAACCTTTTTTTTAAAGTGTTTAAAAAGGTTGTTTAAGGCCTAGTTTGTGTTATGGGTGGTTTACCCCCTTTTGGTGGCTTGTTTTGCTTTGCTTTGTGCCATCTCTTAAGGCCTTTGGGATCATCTCTTTTTGGCCTTTTTACCACTGAAACTCAAAGGAATTTCAGTGGTGGAAATGTGGTTTTGAGGTCCCAAATGGGTGGGGGTGGCCCCCTTCCTCTTTTCTTGTTTGCATGTGTTGATGGCCAATCAAAAGAGCATGTGTTTCTACTTCTTAGTGGCTTTGTTTAGGATCATTTTTGTGACTTTTTAGACCTGCCATAACTCTGTTTTTAGCTGTCTTGGTCACCTCTTGCATGCTTCTTGTACTTGCAGTGTAATCCTACTTGTAGCCTTGCAAAGTAGCATGTCTTTGTGCCTTGAATTTGCTTAGTTCAAGCATGTTTTTAGCTATTATTTGCCATGCCATAACTCTTTTTTTGACTGTCTTGGTCACCTCTTGCATGCTTCTTGTACTCGTAGTGTAATCCTGCTTGTAGCCTTGCAAAGTAGCATGTCTTTGTGCCTTGAATTTGCTTAGTTCAAGCATATTTTTAGACATTATTTGCCATGTCATAACTCTGTTTTGAGTTGGTTTGGTTGCCTCTTGCATGCTTCTTGCACTTGTAGTGCAATTTTGTTCACTAGCCTAGTGTATTTGGTGTTTTAGCCTATTGATCTAGCATGTGTATGCTCTACTCCAGCACATTTTTGGCTATGTTTTAGCATGCTTTAGGTCTGATTTGAGTGGTTTTGGTCATGCATGCTTGGATTTGCATAACTGTAGTGTATTTGGCTTTGCTAACCTTGCACTTTGAGACCTCTAGCATGTCATATTTGAGCTTTTTGCATGGCATAGCATCATTTGGCATGTTATTTCAGACCATATACCTCTACCATATTCTTGCATTTATCGCCCTTTTATTGTGTTTGAGGTTTGGGCCTTATGTTTCGCTTGTGAGCCAACTTGGATGCATGTTTGTCTAAGCTTTTGGGCTATCATTTCAGCATATTTCGGCCTCTGTTTTGGCATGTTTTAGGCTTGTCCATAGCTGGTTTGACCATTTGTGCTTGATATTGCATGCCTCTTGTGTGATGCTCTTTAGTAGCCTTAGTGTTTTTGGGCCTTTAACATGTCTTGCATGCATGTCTTACATGATTTAGCGTCTTTAGCATGTCATTTCAGTGCTGAAATATATGTCATTGCATCCCACTAATTCACTCTTTCAAAACTAGAGGACTCACTTTTGGACTTAACTGATTAAGGGACTAATTGGTAATCTAAAATGTGTAAACAAAATGAATCAAGTAAAACATGGCCAAGATAAGCATGTTGTTTGTATTGCATGTGTTTGGATCGGACGTTAATCCAAACACAAGAAATGTGGGACGTTTCATACTCATAGTGATGAAACGTGTCACATTTCTCGGTCGCCGACGCCCTTGGTTGTGCATGATAGGGTGGAGGCCTTTCGAGTCTTATGTGTGCATTCATTGAGTCTTGCACAAGCTTGATTCTTTGGCCACCATGCATTGAAAATGCTTGGTTGGCGGCTCGAGAGTCAAGTGCCATACTCCTTTGAGCTTGAGATATGATAAGGAGTGTGGAAGTGCATACATTTCCTTGCAAATACACTATCTTGCCTCTGTCTGTGCTCTGTTGCAGCAACAAGAGGAATTTCAGCCCTCAAAGTGTTCTTGAGATCAGAAGGAAGCAATATGGAAATCGGTGTAATTTTCAAAGATTCAAAAGAGTGCAAACAGAGGCATCTTGAGGCAAGGCGGTGGATTTCCGGGAGGACGCAACTAAGCATGCATATCTCCCTCGCCCGCGAGGCCATTTATCGCTTTTGTTAGCTAGTTGTAGTTAATTACCTGTGCTGTAATTAATTTAGCTTAGTGCTTTGTAATATTCTAATTAGCTTAGATTAGCTAGTTATTCAATTTGGTTTGTAATAATTAATTAGCTAGAATAGTTAGTTAATTAGTTGGTTTGTAATAGTTAGCTTAATTAGCGTAGCTAGTTAGCTTTCATTTTATTCGAACCCTCCGTCGAGAGGGCAAATGTTGTAATAAGTGTGCGTGTGTGTGTGAATGTCTTCCAACCCAGCATCTTTCTCCCTTTTACTTATCCGCTTTCGGTGGTTAGTTTAGGGCATATTTCAATTAGCATACCTTATGCTTTGCATGTTTGCATCATTCATTTGTCTTGCATGTACCAGGCTCGGCGTATCATTCAAACTACATTGAATCTCAATGCTTACTTGAATACGTGTTTCAAAGCATGTTATCAAGTGTTGCATTCATATGCCACCTTAGATAGCCCAGCCTACTTAATTACATTTTGCATGTGTTGCATTAGGCATTGTTGACATAGCTAGGATCATGCATTGATTACTAACTAGCTTCTATTTTGGCTCAGAGTACACTATAAGTGTTTAGGCTTTAGTATCCATGCATGTGTGTAAGTGACTGCCATGATAGCATGCTTGCCATGAGGCTATCTGTAACAACCCCAACCTCTGATTAATGTTAATCCGTACTTAATTATGTCTGATGGTAATTTAGGAAGGATTTGGGATTAATTTGCATGTGTATTGCATTATTTTTGTGTTTCTATCTCTTTGTGATAAAATGACCTATTCATGCCTTTGACTTTAAACTGCGAATTGAAAGCCTTATCGGCGACCGATTCAGAAATTGAGTAGTGTTGTATACTAGTAAGAATATATGTGATTTTATGGTAGGTTTAATTAAAATTTGGTTGGTATGGTTAAATTAGATTAAATAATGCTAGATTAAACATCGATTAAGTGAATGCAAGTTAATTACATCATTGCCCTTGAGTGGGCCACTTTCTTATACATTGTTTAGAATTGATTCATACACCATTTTCAGCCTTTTTCCTTGCCAAAACCGTGAGAGAGAGGGAGTGAGGGAGGAGATTGAATTCATCTAGAGATTTTGCTTGGAAATTGGAGGAATTGTAGAAAAATTGCATAATTGAGCTTCCATACTTGGAATTGAAGACCCAAAGTAGGAAAATCATCTTCTTGATTGTGCATTTAAGTTATACCTTGCATGGTCCATGGTAAAATTGAAGATTAAAGTCAAGAATTGGTTTAAATGTTGAATTGAGTAGTAATTCATGCGTGCATGTGCACATTATTGAGTTTTGAAGATGTTTTCATGAATTCCCCACATGCATGTCCATATTTGGGTTATAGTCCATGAATCCACCCTGTTTTGAGCTCAAATCTTACATTTGGTCTTGTTTTAGAGCATTAGATCACCAATGAACACTTGCACGTTAAGTTCTTGCATTATTCTTAAAGCTTCTTTGGATTTGTGGTTCAATTGACTCACCTTTGGGCTTTGATTTTACAAATTGATCTTTGAAACATCTTATACTATGAGTTTACAAGTGTTTTCTAGAAAATGGGCCCAAAGGGTTGAGATTTGAGGTGTTGAATGCTTGGTTTGAGCTTGGGAGGCAAATCTGGAAATTCCAGAATTTGGCTTCCTCGCTCAAGCGAAGGATTCCACGCTCGAGTGACCATCGTTTGTTCAGAGCTTCGCTCAAGCGATGAAATGGTGACTCGAGCGTAAATTGCAAGCTCTCAGGTTTTTGGTGCACGCAGACGCACGCTCGAGCGACGAGACCTACGCTCGAGCGAAGAGCTGTGTCTCACGCTCGATCGAGCATCGAGTGAGGATTTTCAACAACCAGTACTTTTGCATTTTTACAGACCGCTTGAGCGAAGGAGTTTACGCTCGAGCGACCCCTCTGTTTTGGTAATCTCGCTCGAGCGAAGAAAGCCACGCTCGAGCGAGACCCCTATTTTCAGCAAGTTTTGAAAAATGTTTTCCAAGGCATTTTTGCATCCTCATTCCATCCTAGGCATTCCTAGGCCTTGATTAAGACTCTATAGTGAGGATTAAGGGTTAGAAACACATTAAGAGCCAACGAAGTAAGTTTTGTACAAATAGAACGTGTGTTTCAACGGTGTATCTGTTATGTGTTATGTAGGTCACGTGCCGCGTTCTGTCTGACTAATCTGCTCTGTCTGTTTGTTTCAAGGCCAACTGTGAGTAACAACTTAGTAAAGTTATGTTCAAACTGTATCTACTTTCTGTGTGATAAAACAAGATCTGTTTTCCGAAATGATATGTTCTGTACAATGAATGATTGTTCAATTTCTGATATGTATTCGTGACATCCTTAGCATCATGTGATATCTGTTAGCTGTTACCCGGTATTGGAGGTTCCTTTATGGAACTTATTTCTGTCTGCACTCTGTTACCTGTACCGGAGACCCTGTCACAGGGGCTTAGCTTCTGTTCTGTTGCCCGGATCCGGAGGTTCCTTGATAGAACTGGTTATTCGTAACCTCACGTGTATACGTTCTGTTCTGTTCTGTTAATGCTAATGGATGTATCACGTAAACTTAATCATGACTTATGATTTCTGTCTGTATATGATCTGGACAAATGATGAATTTGATACAAATCTGAATTATGATTTCTGAATCTGTACGAACTCATTCATTGAAACCCTTTACTCTATTATTATTCACTGGGCTTTCGCTCACAGTTTATATTATATATATAGGTGAGCCGGCACATGACCAGGGCCAGAGTTGACGACCTTCTATTCTGTTTTTGTCAGCCAACTGTTGTGCCTTCCGAGGAGGTTCCAAACGAAGCCTATTGCCATGGTTGTTTTTTGTATTCATGCTAGTCTTTGTGTATGCTCTGTAAAGTCAGGTCTTGGGAAGTACATTCTGTAAATACCTTGTAAATATTGTGTATCTGGACTGGAATGTTTATGTATATATAAATAAGTTTTAAAACGTTCTGTCCCATGTACGTTATCACAGCTCATTGGACCTTGTCTATTTTGTATTATTGCTTCCAAAGCCCCTTATTATTTGCTAATCTGTTCAGAGGCCTTTGGTAATCCACGGATTACTGGCCGGTTATGGTGCTAAACCTACAGGGGCGGGTTTGGGTCATGACAGAGTGGTATCAGAGCACGTGTTCTACCACACACACAGGTCCGTATGAGCTTAGGATGTCCTAGTAAGAGTTAGGGGCATTCCATCTGCATGTGTGAGTGTGTGGTAATGCAACTGAATATGAAAACTGAATGTACATTTGAATCAAATGAATTGAAGGAAACGAATAAGAATATGCATGTGTTTGTTATCATTTGATGTCTGTATAGTAAGATGGAGAATGCAAGGGGAAGTGATGAAAGTGAATCTTCAGAGGCTCGCATGGGCCGAATGGAACAGATGTTAGCAGCATTGACTGAAACCTTGACACAACAACAGAGACAACAACCTTTGCCCCCTCCGCCTCCACCGGCACAAGCCGAGGCAGATAATAATGACATCATCAATCTGACACAAAAATTCATGAAAATGAAACCGCCAACGTTCTATGGTGGAATTGAACCTTTGAAAGCTGAGACGTGGTTACTTGAGATGGAAAAATTGTATGAAGTATTTCCTTGTTCCGAAACTCAGAAAGTCCTCCTAGCCACCTACACTCTGAAAGATGAAGCCCGCAGGTGGTGGTTACTGATCCGAAGTGGCAATGGAAATATGACATGGGCACAGTTTAATGCTATCTTCTACGACAAGTATTTTTCCCAATGTTTCAAGGATCGGAAAGTGTCTGAATTTCAGGAACTCAAACAGGGAAGGATGTCTATGGCAGAATATGAAGCTAAATTCACCGAACTGGCACGGTTTGCTCCACATATGGTGGATACTGATTACAAGAAAGCACGAAAGTTTGAAGGTGGACTGGATTTAGAGGTGTTTGATCGAGTAGGCGTCCTGAAATTGCCTACTTATGTGGAAGTTCTAGACAGAGCCTTAATGGCAGAGGCCACCCTAGCCGCCATGAAACAAAGCAAAGCCCCAGCAACTACAGCAACTGAGTGGAGAGGAAAAAGATCCGGGTTTGGTTTTAAAAGAGGCCGGTCCTTTGTCAGTAAGAAACAAAACACAGGGTCTACAAGCAGCTCGAGTCAGAGTAGTGGGTCTATCCCGGTCTGTTCTGATTGTGGTAGAAGGCACAGGGGTGTGTGCTACCGAGTGTCCGGTGCTTGTTTCCGGTGTGGCCAGCCAGGTCATGTGGTGAAAGATTGCCCGCTCAGGTCTGAGACTACTAGCCGTCCTGCAGCAAGTTCAGCGGGATCCGCTTTTATGGCCAAAACCAATGCCAAAGCCAATACTGGGAAAGAACCTCTGAGACAAGGCCGAGTGTTTGCCTTAGTGCCCGGTGACGTACCGAACACCTATACTGTGGTGTCAGGTACACTCCCTATATGTTCTCAAAATGCATGTGTACTGATAGATTCTGGTTCTACACATTTCTTTGTATCACATGCTTTTTCTCGAAAATTGACTAGACCATTAGAACTTATGACCTATGTGTTATCTGTGTCTACGCCGTCTAGGGATTCTATAACGTGTTCTCATGTTTATCCAGCATGTGAGATTATGATTGGCGATATGATGTTATATGTGGACTTATTACCCTTGGACATTAATCATTTTGATTGTATTTTGGGGATGGACTGGTTAACTAAATACTGTGCTACCATTGACTGTGCAAATAAAACTGTTGTGTTTAGACCACCGGGTATGCCTAAATTTACTTTTATTGGGAATGGGGTAGTTCCTCCCCCATATTTGATTTCGGCTATGAAAGTTGTAAAACTCCTTAGGAAGGGATGTAGGGGTTATTGGTGTTGTATACTGACTGCACCATCTGACAGTACTACTGTAGAAACAGTCCCTATTGCTTGTGAATTTCCTAATGTGTTTCCGACTGACTTACCAGGGGACTTAGTTGATAGAGAAATTGAATTCACTGCTGAGGTGTTTTTGGGGACACAACCTATTTCCAAAACTCCCTATAGGATGTCTACCTCTGAATTGAAAGAATTGAAAACCCAACTTCAGGAACTGTTAGATAAGAAATTTATCCGTCCAAGTACTTCACCTTGGGATGCTCCAGTTTTGTTTGTCAAAAAGAAGAATGGATCTTTAAGATTGTGTATAGACTACCGAGAACTGAACAAAGTGACTATCAAGAATAAATACCCTCTGCCCCGAATAGATGACTTGTTTGATCAACTTCAGGGTGCCCAAGTGTTTTCCAAAATTGACCTCAGGTTCGAGTATCAGCAATTAAAGGTTAGAGCTGAGGACATAGAGAAAACTACATTCCGAACTAGATATGGACATTATGAATTTTTAGTAATGCCGTTTGGGATGACCAATGCACCTGCAGCTTTCATGGATCTTATGAATAGGGTGTTTAAATCATATCTGGATGACTTCATTGTTGTATTTATTGATGACATTTTGATTTATTCTAAAGACAGGGAAGAGCATGAGAACCATCTGAGAACCACCTTGCAGATTTTGAGAGAAAAGAAATTGTATGCTAAATTGTCCAAGTGTGAATTCTAGCTTGACAGTGTGGCATTTTTGGGACATGTAATCAACAAGGATGGAGTTTCTGTTGACCCTCAGAAAATTGAAGCTGTTATGGATTGGCCTAGACCGACAAATGTGACAGAAGTCCGAAGTTTTCTAGGACTCGCAGGTTACTACCGGAGGTTTGTAAAAGACTTTTCCAAGCTTGCCATGCCATTGACTCAGTTAACTCAGAAAAATGTGTCATTTGACTGGAATGAACAAAGAGAGGCAGCTTTCCAAGAGTTGAAAACCAAGTTAGTGACTGCACCAATCTTAACCTTGCCTAATGGTACTGATGGGTTTCAAGTGTACAGTGATGCTTCCTATAAAGGCTTGGGGTGTGTACTAATGCAAAACGGAAGGGTGATTGCCTATGCTTCTAGACAACTTCGACCTCATGAAAAGAATTACCCAAAACATGATCTTGAATTAGCGGCTGTGGTGTTTGCTTTGAAAATTTGGCGTCACTATTTGTATGGGGTAACTTGCGAGGTGTATACAGACCATAAAAGTTTGAAATATTTCTTCACTCAAAAGGAATTGAACATGAGACAGAGACGATGGTTAAAACTAATCAAGAATTATGATTTGCAAATCTTGTATCATCCAGGAAAGGCTAATACCGTAGCAGATGCCTTGAGCCGAAAATCCAGTACGAATTTGTCATGTTTGCTATCCAACCGAAAAGAATTGTTGACTGACCTAGAACAAGATGGGCTATTAATTGCTATCGCTGCTCAACCTACAATTCTTGACGAGATCAAACAGAAACAGTGAGAGGATGAATACTTGAAAAAGATCACGGAGGAATTTGATTCAAAGCCGAGGCCAGGATTTGTGTTTGAGAATGATGTGTAGATGTTTGTGCCCGTTACCAAGCCTATCCTAAAGAGTCTCATCTTCTTGCGGTCAAACGAATCATTAAGTTTGTTAATGGGACATTGGGGTTAGGGGTGAGCATGGTCCGGATTGGACCGGATTGGGATAAAACCAGGACCAATCCGTTATCTACGGTTCCTGAAAAATTTGAACCAATCCAATCCGTTTAAATCATGGAACCAATCCGAACCAATCCATTTAAATACGGATTGGATCGGTTTAGGACCATGGATTCACATATTTAAATAACAAAAATATATATATATAACACTTTAATTTCATAAAAATATAAACATAGCGCTATATTAGTTCCACAATAGCAACATGTTTTTTTTTATAATAACGATATACTGTTCTAGAATTTAAATAACCATAAGAAAACTGGTTTCACCATAAGTATTTAGACCATTAGAAATTAAAACCAAAAACTAACAACTAACAAACAAAAGTAATAAAAGAAGCTATTATACGGTTTTAGGTTTGAGTTTAGATTTTATATAGAATAAGAAAAGATACTATGGGGGAGGATGTATAATAAAAATATAGACTATTTGTATATGGTCTGGATCAGTTCCAATCCGGAACTGTGGAGTTCAATCCGGAACCAATCCGTGGACTATAGATTTTTAATTCTTCAATCCGAAACCGAACCACGGATTCAAAAAATCAATCCAAACCTATCGGATTGGATTGGACTGGATCGGATTACGGATTTCACAGATTCCTTGCTCAGCCCTAATTGGGGTATGGGATTTGGTTCCCAATTGACACTACAGTTGAAATCACTAGTTTTTCTGATGCCGACTAGGCAGGGTGTGCTAATGATCGTAAAAGCACATCTATAAGGTGTTTTTACCTTGGGAATAATTTGGTTTCCTGGCATAGAAAAAAGGAAAATGCCATCTCTCTCTCGACCACTAAGGCTGAGGACATTGCTGCAGGGAGTTGTTGTGCACAAATGTTGTGGATTAAGCAAATGCTTTATGATTATGGTATAGACCAGGACACTCTTACCCTTTTCTGCGATAATACAAGTGCAATTAACATTTCTAAAAATCTTGTCCAACACTCTCACACCAAACACATTGACATTCGTCATCATTTTATTTGAGAGTTAGTGGAAGAGGGTGTAACAGCGCCCGCGGGGGACCTCGCTACAGCTCGGACTCAATTTGTCACGGTTCTGAATCTGAACCAAAGAGTCCAACTCTGGCAAATCGTTTTGAAGAAAACAGATTTTTGAAAAAGTAGTGCCAAACATGGACTGCTTTGCCAGATTACAGAGTCGCCACCTAAATATTTTTTAATGGGGGAATTTAGGAAACCCTGACTCGGTGCCGAAGGCCACGTGTCCGTCATCACCAAATGTCTTGGCTCGGGAGCTTGGGTACGATCGGGGAAGGTCAGCTATGAGCACCCCCTTTCGCCCGGTTCGAAGACCGGCCTCTACTAACCGTGATATCCGATTTTGAAGACATTACATGCTCTTATTCCGATTATTAGCCTAGAATTTACTATGTTATGCGCACAGCAAACAAGTATAGACTAGATTGCCTAATTTGGAAATAAACATTGCATATCCGTTTTGTCTCGAAAAACGTGTTGGTTTTTGCTACTCGCAAATAGGCTAAAATACGGATTTCAATGAGTTGTTCCAACTCACGCAATCCAACCTTCACCCACAGGCATTCAAACAGTAATATCACATAAGCATTTAGCCGCATGGCAATCATACTGTCATGTTAGCATTCACACGCATGCGATATGCTAAAGCGAAAAAAACTTACATCGTACTCCGTGCTAAAACAAGAAACTAGTTAGCAAAACATGCATGACCTAGTTCATGTTAAGTGACTAATGTATCACATACAGAATGCAATTAGACAGGCTCGGCTAACCCTAAGCATGGCATGTGAAGTGCGCGAGTAGCACGTATTCAATTTTGGAATTGAAAATTGCAATGCAGTTTGTATGATGTACCGAGCCCGGTGCATGTAAACAAATGCATGAATGCACGCATGCATTGCATAAGGTATGCTAATTTAGATGTGCCCTAATCTACCATCGTAAGCGGGTAAATAAAAGGGAAGAAAGAAATGGGGATTGGAAGACATACACCCACTCACCCACACTTATTACAATTATGCCCTCACTCGGAGGGACCGAATAATAATACAGATTAACTAACTACGCAAGCTAATTAAAATATTACAAATCAACTAAATTAATTAAATAAAATAATTAATCTAATTAAACAGTAAATCGCCTCGGGATGAGGGCCCAGTGCAGCACGCGCTCGGGACGGCTCGGAATCACACTGTCATGCATGATTTGCCTCTGTTTCTTCTGCTCTCCTCTTCAGAAAATTACCAAAGTCTCAGGAGTGCCTCTCAGGGCACTAGGGAGTACCACCGGCTGGGGTAGAGCACCACCGGCCGAAGAAGGAGGTCATCCGGCACTAGATAAGTTATCGGCTGGAAATTGACTGCCGGTCGGCACTAAATAGTGCCGGCCGGCACTTAACACCTGCAGAACCTGCAACTCACAGCAGCAGAGGACAACAACATGCATGGCAATGTGATTCAAGGTATTTATGCACTATACACACCCCTTATCATGCTATTGACTCAAAAGGGCATGTGCCTCGATTCCCGGATCACCAATCGCGCATTTCCATGCATGATGGCCCGGAGAACCAAGTATGCAACTTTAGTTTCAAATGCAATGCAACCGAATAAACACACAAAAGTGCCCAACCTCTATCACATTTCACTTCAAGAGGCCAAGCATGCATGCTCATGTGATGCAACTCTAAGCATGTTATCTAACATGCAACATGGATTATGCAATATACCTATGCAAGCATACAAGCAAGCATACAAGACAAGCATGCAAACCAATGAAAGAATGATCTTACACATGACTTAGGCAACTCAAATAGGCCTAAAATCAGTGGCCAAAGTGCCTAGTCATGAGGACTAAACAAACACACACACATGCAAGTGTTATGATCCAAACCTTAAGCATGAACATGGCAACTCTCAAACACACTTAAAGAGACCAAACATAGACAATGAGCATGCATTGTAAAGCTCTGAAATACATGCAAAACATGGTGCCAAACCAAGTTGAAGATAGACCAAACAAAGCATGCAAATGGTCTAAGGCTTAAAGCTAGTCAAAGAGGCTTTGAACCAAACTTATGCAAGGCGATTATGGCATGCACTAAACAACTAAAAACAGGTTTTTAGTATGTCAAAACAAAGCCAAAAGGCTACTTAGATGGCATCTAAGAGGCTTGAAATCGAAGGCATGCAAAATGGCCAAAACATGGGGGCATTCAAGACATGCTTTCAAAGCGTTAAAGAGGCGACTAAGGTGAGCATACAAGCACACCAAAAGGTCTGAAATAACATGCTAGGTGGTTCCAAACCATCAAAAATGAGGCAAGCATGGCATGCTACACATTCATGCTCTTGAGGCCAACAGGCCAAATGTAAAGGGGCTATATGATGCATGCCAAGATTGACCAAAACAACTTAGGACAGAGCTAAAACATGTCAAAATAAGCATACAAGCTTCATGGATCTAGGCCTAAAACATGCTAGAAAGAAGGCATACAAACCTAGAGCAAGTTAAGGCAATACAAGGCATTACAAAGCATCTATGCGAAGCATGCAAGGAGTGCTAAAACCAACTTAAAACAGAGTTTAATCATGGCATAATAGGCATGAAAAACAGCCAAGACATGCTCAAAACACAACCAAACATGGTGCTCCTTTGGAGGCCAAAACTTGCCCTTTTCAAGGACATCAAGGAGAGGGGGTGGCCCTCTCCTTTTGGAGACTTCAAGGCACCATCTCCACCACTGAAATCCCTCAAGATTTCAGTGGTGGAGAGGCCCAAGCACCAAAGTCTCGGAGCTCTCACAAAATGGCCTAAAAATGGCCCTTTTCAAGGCCTAAGGGTGGTCAAACCTACCCAAAGTGCAAAACACTCTTGATAAACAATAAAGAGGGTTAAAAATCAGAACTTTTATGTGTTATGGACTAAGCACAAAAACAACTCTAAGCTAGGTAAAAACAAGGTGCAAAAATGGGGTAAATAAAGTAAGTTTTGTTACCTTTGAAGACCACCTTCACAAAGGTTGGAGTTGTTGGTTCCTTGAGCTCCAAACCAGTCAAGAACTTCAAGAACAAGCCCTTAGCACCTCAGTTCCAAGAGGAAGGTGAAACACTAGGTGTTGATGTGCAATAGTAAGGCACAAACACCTAGTGTACAAAACAAGAAAGAAAGAGAGAGATAGGATAGGTACACAAAACCTAACCTAAAACCAGAGCTTCTCCCCTTCCTAAAATGTCTAACTCTCCAAAAATTCTCCCCCTTTGGCCAAGAGAAGAGGCTTCTCTTGTAAAGGCATGAAACTTACAAGTTAAGCAAGCCTAAAGGCTCATCCCTCCATACACGTGTATGGAGGGGAGCAAAAAGGTGATACAGCTGTCTAAAAATATCTGATAAAGCAGCTGTACAGTGGTCGGCAGGGCAAAATGGTCATTTTGCCAAAAAGAGTGCCGACCGGCACAAAATAGTGCCGACCGGCACAATATAGTGCCGATGGCAACACCAGCCAGCCGGTGGCCTCTAGCCACAGCCGGTGGTATGTGGGGATGCCTCACAAAGCATTCCCTGCCCTTCCAAGGCAAAACACAAGTGTTTGGTGCAAAACCAGACACAAAACAGTCAAGTTCGGAGGTCCTAAGGCAGGGCGCGTAGCCGAGAACTCCGGGGACTCCAAACAAACACAAACATGGATGATCACCGAGTGTTCAAGCGGTGACGTCCATGTCTTGAGGACGGTCAAAAATGGGGTGTCTACAGTTGCCCCTCTTTGACAGAACTCGGAAGTCATGAAATGACGTGAGTGAATGTCAAAGCCCAGAGACGACCCATTTTTGACAAGGCCGAAGACTTGGACAAACATACAAAGCGCAAATGGTTGAACTCGCAAGCTGCCTACGTATCCCTTAGGAAATCAAACCAGCGTAGTTCAGGCACAGGCATACAAGCCGCAGATAAGGTATGCGCCCGTGGGCGGGGGCAAAATGCAACTGACGATGCAAAAGGCCGAGCATAACTTATGATCATGCAAAGAAAGCTGTAACGAAGCACACATGCGACGGTTATAAGCTAGCATGCACCAATCTACACTACAATGCAGAAAGGATGTAAGAGAATTATGTAATTCTCGATACGTCTCACTCGGAGGATACAATACCTGTGCGGCTCGTCCGGTTGCACCGGCCTCAAATGAGCCGTACATACAATATCGTGCTTGCAAAGGAAGCAAACTCAACAGGTACAATATTGTTAGCAACATGCATGACATATGCAATGCGAATGCAAAATGATATGCAATTGAATCTAAATGTAATGCAAATGATATGCAAAACTAATAACAATATAAACAATGCAAATAATATGCAATGTAAATATGCAATGCAATTGAATCATGATCCAATCATGAGCGGTTCAAAACCACACAAATGTCAGATAGATTGATGGAGGTAACAAGTCCGTGTCCCATAGAACGATGTCTGATCTATGAGTAATACGCACGAACACAAGCACAAGTATTGGGTGGATTGACATAAGTGGGGAAACGACCTGCTGATGCGTGGACAATGATCCTAATGCCGGATGCAACAATTACACTACAATGTAATGGAAATGGATACAATGGATATGGCACGCGGGCCAAACCGAATCTTGCCTAGGAAAGGCATGTACGCATACAAACCGCGTCTAACACAGGAGATGTGCCGCAACCCTCAAACCAAGCTCATCAAGGAATAGGCGCGTACACAAAAACTGTGCTTCGACGTGAAAAGTAGGGGCACATACCAGACCAAGCTCAACCTGGAAAGGCGCAAGCCATAGATGGAAGTGATGCAATGGATGCATGCAGCTACGATGGAATGGAAATGCATGACATATGCACTATACTACAATGATATGCATGACATATGCATGTTTTTTTTTTTTTGAATTTTTTTTGAAAATGCATGACATATGCAATATTTACAAATGATGCATGAAATGCAGTATGATGCAATGGCTGTGATAGCCATTGCAGCTTTCCCTATCTTCCCAACGGGGCGATATACTAGGTTGGTTCGGTATCCAGAATTGAGGCGTAAACATGCCGCCTCAACCTATGGGGCTTCCATACAGATTTCAAGCCGAGGGTACACCCCCTGGGTATTTAAACCAGACTTTAGTCTCGGAAATCCTGAACCTTTGCGTTCTAGGCATAAGCCGTTCAAACTCTAGTTTTCACCGTCCCCATTGGTCTCCTAGGAACTCACCGCAAACACAGACAGGTGGCTTTACCAGACCACCGAAAGTCGTTCGGGCACGACAAACACCGAAGGAATTGCACCTTCAGAGGATTTAAGGTCTCCTAGACCGGAATGCAAATGTAGTGAAGGTTTCGCACCCTCCAGGGATTTAAGGTCTTCTAGACCGTACGTGTTTAAGGTCTCGTCAGACCATGGGGGGCAACTGATGAGGTGCGCAAAACCACGCTATGGAATACATGCATGCAATGAGATGCACCTTAATGTACCGAAGGTCTTGCACCTCCCGAGGATTTAAGGTCTCCTAGACCGTACGTGTTTAAGGTCTCGTCAAACCGTGTGTGTTTTCGGTCCCGCCGGACCCTGCGTGCACAGGACGGTGTGATGCGCAAAATAGCGCGATGCGTTAAACAACGTGAGTGCACAAGACAGTGCGATACGATGCATGCTAAATGCGATGGGGTGCACCTCAATGCACCGAAGGTCTTGCACCTCCCGAGGATTTAAGGTCTCCTAGACCGTGCGTGTTTAAGGTCTCGTCAGACCGTGCGTGTTTTCGGTCCCGCCGGACCCTGCGTGCCTTCTTAGCGTAGCACACACGAGAGGGAAAAGCAAAAAGTCTCTCAGCGTAGTACACGCGAGAGAGGAAAAACAAAAAGACCTCCCAGCGTAGTACACGCGAGAGAGGAGACAAAAGGACCTCTCAGCGTAGTACACGCGAGAGAGGAAACAAAAGGACCTCTCAGCGTAGTACACGCGAGAGGGGGAAACAAAAGGACCTCTCAGCGTAGTACACGCGAGAGAGGGAACAAAAGGACCTCTCAGCGTAGTACACGCGAGAGAGGGAACAAAAGGACCTCTCAGCGTAGTACACGCGAGAGAGGAAACAAAAGGACCTCTCAGCGTAGTACACGCGAGAGAGGAAACAAAAGGACCTCTCAGCGCAGTACACGCGAGAGGGGGGAAACAAAAGGACCTCTCAGCGTAGTACACGCGAGAGGGGAAACAAAAGGACCTCTCAGCGTAGTACACGCGAGAGAGGAAACAAAAGGACCTCCCAGCGTAGTACACGTGAGAGGGGGGAGAAGTGCGAGGCAACGCACACGGGGGGAACTTTTAAATCTTATGGAAGACAAAAGGATACAGTCGTCGCATGAATTTGAGTGCCACACCCAGAAGACACTGCCTGAGGTCAAAATGGAGGCCGGTTGAGCGTCGGAGACGCACTTTCTTGCACTTTCTTGAGCTATGAAGACCCAAAACCCCTCATCTAGTCTAAACAAGGCCTTGGGAACACCACCGGCTGGGTGGGGAGGTCACCGGCTGCCACCGACTGCCTAAACTTCTCCACCGGCACAATAATGTGCCGACCGGCACTAAATAGTGCCGACCGGTAGAAAATGCCTGATCGGGGGCAGATTCGGCAATTCACCACGGGTTTTATAAAATAGGGTTCCCAAACCCTATTTTTCACTTCCCCTTCCGCCGAAATCCTCCACTCTCTCTCTCTAGAGCTTTGTTCTCTCGATTTTTCGTCGATTTCTTCGCGTTTCACGCTCGTTTTTCCGTCGGATTCGCGATATTCTTCGCGTTTCGGACATTTCCACCCGATCGAAATCTCATTTCGGGATCCCCTTTGCTATTTTCGCCTTTTCGGGACTTGTTCCCCTCGATTTTCTCTACATTTCCGTGTATTTTCATCTTCCGGCTTTTCCGGCCATTTTCGGCCCGCTCGGGTTGACTTTTCCAGTTGACTTTTCACATTCTTGCTCGGTTTTCCTTTTCCGGCTATTTTCTCATCTCCATTACCATGGCTGACGACGTTCCACATGTCGGGACTCCCCGGATCACGAGATGGATCCCGGGGTTGAGCTTCTCCCGCTGAGCGAGCGCCCATTTGATCCGGCGACCTACCGGCCGGCTATTCACATTCTACCACCCGATGGACTTCGCCACTTCCGCGGTTTCGACCGAGCGCTGGACCCGGAGCTTCTCCTGCACGAGCCGACCTCGCACCTGTCCTTCGACGCTTCCGAGGTAACATCTCTACTTTGTTTTATTTTCTGCAATGTAGAATTTTCTGTTGACCGCCGTAGCTAACTGCACCCGTTAACTGCTTAATTCTGACATGCCGTATATTGTAGTTGATTGTAGATAACTTCACAACTGATATCTGCTTAGGACCAACACACATGCACACACACTGCACTAGCCTGAATCACCCAAAACACACGGCACACATTGCACTTTTGACATGAACTGACCAACACCCGGTGCTTATTTGAATCTGAAAACTCGCACGCATGCTAGACTTGCATTGAATCGCACCAACATGCAGACGCACCACACATTGGTAATTCACTGAAACATACCGGGACCTGGCATCCGTTTGAACTTTGAAAAACACGTACACATGCTATGTTTACACTGATCCGCATGGGAGTACTGACACATCACAGGCCGTAGTCCACCTACTGGTGCACTGAAACCTGACATTTGCTTGCATCTGAAAAATGTGCACACGTGCACCAAGTTTATACTGGACCACTCAAAACACTCTGACGCATCACGAGCCGTAGTTTACTGTAAGCACACCGGTACCCGGTTTCTGTTTGAATCTGAAAGACTTGCACGCATGCTAGATTTGTACTGACTTTAACTGTTTCTTCGAAACTGTACATCTCATATTGCTTTGCAACTATCTGCTTGAAAACAGGGAGATTCCCATGCCATCCGTGGGTATGGGAATGTTGCGGCTCGAGATTGGTATTTGGAGCTCCCCGAGGCGGTTCGACGCATCGTAGACGATGCGGGTTTCAGTTCCTTTTGCAGGGGACTTTCCAGGCTCTCTGCTTGCAGACCTCTCCTTGCCGCCTTGGCAGAGAGGTGGTGGGACACCACCGACTCTTTCCACCTATCTGCAGCGGGAGATATGACGATGACTCCCTACGACTTTTCGGTGCTCACCGGCATCGGGGTAGGGGGTGATCCGATCCCCTTCGACACCGCCATGGACGAGTGGACCGCCGCTCAGATCTACTTGCTCGGCGAGGCGCCACCCTTTGCTCGTCCAGGATTTGTCCGCTACTCCTGGTTCGAGGTGCAGTTCAGAGTGCAGTCCGCGTTGGTGGCGGCGGCTCCGATGACCGAGGCGGCTGTAGAGCAGTACGCACGCGGCTTTTTGATGTTTTTGCTAGGGACGACCCTCTTCGCCGACCGGGCGAACACCGTGCCTCTCTGCCTTCTCAGCGCACTGGTGGACGTCCGGGACCTCCTGCGATATGACTGGGGCGGCGCCGCTCTGGCCACCCTCTACGGCTACATGAGCTCAGTCTCTCGTGGCAGCGGGCAGTTGCTCGGGGGCTACTGGCGGGCTTGGGAGGTATGTCTTCTTCTCTGCTTTACATTCCTGCTCTACATACTTTCTGTATTCTGTACTGCACACACTGTAATCTGCTTTACATTTGCTGTATACTGTACACACGGCACACACATACTCTGCTTTACACTGACTGTACACTGCTCACACCGTACACACATACTCTGCTCTTACATCGCACAACACACGGCTCTGCTATTTTGCTTTTTATTCTGTATTCTGCCTTATCTGATAAATGCACTGGTATCTATCTTGCAGTTGTGGGTTTACGCCTACTTCCCTAGGCTCGCTCCTGTACCCGATGCAGAGACCCCTCTGGTCGTTCCTTTCTCACGCCGTTTCGACGGGAGGTGCGTGCGGAGGCCCCGGGAGACCTTCAGCTTCTTTCGCCGCTACTTTGACACCATCACCCCTGCCGAGGTACGCTTTACTTGCAGTTCATTTAAGCTTCGTTTTTTTTTTTTCGCTGTATATTGGCAATACTAGTAGATAACAAACTGTATTTCAATTCAGATCACCTGGCAGCCGTGGGCTCCTCTGCCAGCGATGATGCGGGATCGATTTGCTGGCGCCGTTGAGACCTCGCGTTACCGGATTTTGCTGGAGGGCCCGGTCTGTCGGGCCTGGTACCTAGGCGAGCGCTTCTTGCGTCAGACCCTAGGCCTGCCTGAGCAGATAGTCCCGGTGCACCCTCCCGAGCATATGCGGGATACCGAGCGTTTCACCGCTGAGCAGATGGCGGACTACACCATCGGTTGGGAGGCGGACGGCTTCAGAGGCGAGGGCGATTACTCAGAGTACGTCCGGACCTTCATCATGCGGCCGCTGAGTGGTGGTCGCCGAGCTGAGAGGGAGAGACCTGCGGCGCTGGCGGCCGGAGCAGGAGCAGGAGTAGGAGGAGGAGCGCCGAGGAGGGCTCGAGTCCGCGGCAGAGGCGGGATTCAGAGGGGACGAGGGGGCGGTTGGCCTGCTCTGCCCACTATGCTGACATACAGAGGGCAGGGTGGGGAGACCTTTCAGATCCCCTTTGCTCCTCCCCCTGCTGGTCATGAGTTAGCCGGTATTCCCGACTTGCCTCCGGTATGTACCACTTCACTTCGTATCTTGCATTGTCATTCCATTTCAGTTTATTCGATATTCCACAGAATACTGATGCATCTGATACTTTTGCAGGCATCCTCCGAGTACACCCGGCAGTCCGTGGAGTTGAATGCCTCCATGATGGGGATGCTGCAGCGGACCTTCGACATCTTGGCTCTTTACAGCATTCCGGTATGTCTTCTCTGACTGTTCCATACAATCTGATATACTGCGCAAAACCTGATAACTACTCACGGCACTCACACACTGTATTCATACACTGCATTCTGCACTGATTCATCTGCTCACGGTGTTCACATACACTGTACTCATACACTGCATTCTGCACTGATTCATCTATTCTCAGTATTCACATACACTATACTCATACACTGCATTCCACACTGATTCATCTGTTCTCAGTATCCACATACACTGTACTCATACACTGCATTCTGCACTGATTCATCTATTCTCAGTATTCACATACACTATACTCATACACTGCATTCCACACTGATTCATCTGTTCTCAGTATACTGATGCATTTGTCTTTTCATGCTTTTTCAGCCTCCCTTCCAGATTCCCCCGGTGGGTGGCGCTCCAGCTGGACCTCCCATTTCCACTCGGGATGGCAGAGCATATCCTCGTACCAGAGGGGGGCATGTTCATATCGGGAGTAGCTCGCGGGCTCCGGTTCCAGATGACGAGTCTGAGGAGGAGGCGGAGTCATCCGAGGAGGAGGCCGGGGGCAGCTCGGGTTCAGGCTCGGATAGTGACACTTCTGGTGATGCTCCTGGACTTCTGCCCAGGAAGAGGGCGAGGACAGATCCCCCGGCGCGAGGCCATTGATGATGCTGATGACCCAGACTTTTGCTATTATTTTTTATTTCTTTTCTTATTCTTTTCTCTTTTGTTGGTAGATAGAGCATTTTGTACTGCCGCAGGCAGATTTGTTTCCAAAACTTATGTACTTGAAAAGATGATATGAAATGAAACAAACTTTTTGTCTAAAAAGTATTTACATTCGTGTATATTTCATACCCTGCACTGCATTGCATCATATTACACCTCAAATGTAAATGATATTGATCTGTTGTCTGAAAATTGAGCATTTGCGCCATGATAATCGGATAACCAACCAATTAACAGCAAACAACTCATACAAACCACTACTCAGACTGGACACACAACCCATACTCTGTTGGGGATTAGTCTGCATGCAGCCCATAACACAGCACTTGGTCCATTCTGCACACAGCAAACCCTGAACAAATAACCCAATCTGACAAGACGGATAACAAAACAGAAACGGTTGAAGTTGAAACTCAGTCGGATGTCCCAAATTTCCTTTTCTTTCTCTTGCTTCGCACGAATGTAGAGAATGGCACAGCATCCTGAACACAAACGATTAATCTTTGGAAGAGGGGTTTCACAACCGGGGTATCGAGCCTACAACTGAACACAGTGAAAAGGACTCAAGTGAAGAAAATAAAAGGCACACGACCTAAACACAACGAGATACACTCGGAAGAGACTCAAAGCGAAATTGAGACCGACAAATCAAAGGACGCGACACACGGACGTTCTTGAAAACAAAAGACCTTGAGGAGCCAATTCTTACGGGCAGGTTTCCCACCCTTTCTGATTTGTGTGATTCTCACACCACTCGGCCCTCAAGCTCGGTTTTTCTCTCAAAACCCTCTTGTTTACTTTTCTCTCGACTTACACCTCTCTATTCTTTATTCTCTCATTTTCCATCCCTCCCCAGGGTGATTGATGGATGAGTAGGAAGCGGTGGATTCATGCCGAACGCAGCTAGCTCACGGCTATTTCTTTTGATAGGTAAAGTGCTTTCCTGGCAGGCGTGTTGATGACAAGGGAGAGACAGAAACACCCGACTCAAACTGTGCCCCTAGTTCATTACTTTGACCCCTTTTTTGTTTTCTTTCTAAAACAGTTTTGATCAAAATGAACGTCAGATTAACATGCTTGTTCAATTTTTGATTTGAAAATCATGCGAATCAGGCTGTGCGCACTGAAAATTCTCCTTTTGGGTCCAAACATGGTCCTATTTTGAAAAATGAAATAGTTTTCGAGAAAATAAGTCAACTTCAGTGAAAATTTTCAAAAACTATTTTCGCAAACAGTGAACGCTCAACGAGCGTAGAGCTTACCCTCGAGATATGCAACCTCGGATCGGAGGTAATGGGAAATTGCCCCTGGCTTAAGGGGGGGATAAGGCAACGGAAAGTTGCCCCTAGTTTGGGCGGTAACTCAGGGCAACTTATGGCACTGTATGGCAACGGAAAGTTGCCCCTTGCTTGGATGATGCCGCGGCACATTGTAAGCCAGTCCTTGTTGATGACGATCGGACCCTCAGACGCGGAGGAGCCGAAGACGGTTTGAATCAATATATGGACACAGTCACCTGGAAGGTGTTGGCGGTTTGGGCTTTAAGAGGAAGTTAATCACGTAGCTCCCGGTTGCTTGTAATTGAGACTCTGGATTCGGAGGAGGCAAAGGTGATCAAAACCATGACATGGACTGAGACGCTATGGAAGCGTTGGGGGCTGGACTTCAAGATGAAGTTGCCTACGTATCCCAAACATGGGAATCAAGCCTTACGTAGTTCCGGTTAAGGTACACTCGGGTATTTTAACCTTCACTTTTAGGCTCTAACTTTTGCCAAGGCGCCCGATGCGGGTTTTCGACCTTGCGAGCTATGTTTTTCTTCTTTCATTTTCTTATTTTCTTTTTTTTCTTGCCATTTTTGGTTCTTTTTCTTTTTTTCTTTGCTTTTTTTTGCATTTTTTTTTTTTTTTCTTTTCTTTGCTCTAACTTTTGCCTGGACCGCCCTTCCGGGTTTTCGGCCCAGCGAGCCTCTCAAAGGGTAAAAGTGTAGCAAGCCCATGCCGAATGGTTTTTGAAATGGAAGCCCTCTGTATCCGGGAGAGCGGTTGTTGGGTTGATTTGCAGGAAAAGTCCATCATGGTTGCTTCTCGAGCTTTGCTTGGTGGGATCTGATCTCCCTGATCTGACTTTGAGGCCTCTTGCTCGAGGGCTGCTTCAAAATGGGCCACACAGGCGTTTCATGGCACTGTTGGATGTTCTGAACGGATTCCGGTTCACAACAGATAAATCGAATTTTGAGGCCGAGAGCGATCCTGGGCTACACAATCTCAAGAACGATTCCACACAAGTCTTCGCGAGACTGCGCAAAATATTTATTTTTTGAAAGTTTTCAAGAAAGCGACAAATCGCTCGTGCTGAAGATAGTGTGGAACCAGTCTGGATCAGGCCAGGGTCCTTCTCAGTACTCACGCCGACAAGCATGATTTTATTCATAAAAAGCTTAGCATGCGTTTCTTTTTCTCAAAATGATCAAAATTTTACAAAACCCGAGGAATTATTTCCTCTTCGTTTTCGTCACCGCGGCGTTTGAAAAGGGTTTTATGGAAAGCTTAGGTCATCATAACGATGTTTAAGGCACAAGAGAGCAGGCGGTATGTGCTGTCGTTCCATTCACACCCTCTGGCGCGGCTAACTCAAATAGCAACAAATATGACACATGGTGGCCATGGCTGTTTCATTCAGATTTGTTGGCATAACTGGCTCCCTGACAGAAACAGACTCAAAAAGCAAAAACAACTGTTTATAAGATAAAACGGTGTTTGAGGCAACAACCCCGAAATCACCATGGTATTCTATACAAGAGGGACTGACTCATTACAATTAGACAGACCCTTAAGCAAAAGGAATGTCTCAAAACAATGAGACAGGCTCAAGACAAAACAGAAGACTGACTCGACACCCAAGTCAGAATTTACAGAAATTAATAGGTGCCCAAAAATGCGTGCCAAACGCCACATCCAAAAATGCACCAAGCATCGCCCACAGGCGGTTCACCTTCTGATTACATACTCGCAGTATCTGTGTCCTCAAAATCCAAGAACTCCGTAGTGACTGACTTGGCCGAGGTGGGTGGGAGGATAACCTCGTTGTCAATCAGATCCTGTACCTCGTGACGGAGGCGAAAACAATTGTCAGTGGCATGGCCCGTCTGCTGATGGTACGCACAGTACAGAGAAGCATCATGTGCGGCGGGGAGATTCTTCGGTAGGGGCCGGGGCTCCAAGGGTTTGAGATGCCCCTTTTTGGCCAAAATCAACAGTGCCCTAGACAGAGGCATGTAAAGAGGGTGGAAGACCCTGTGCCCTCGGGGCAGATACTTCGGGGCCTGAGCGCTCTTGCTAGATGCACTAGCGAACGGATCGGCGGGGGCGGCCTTGGATTTCTGATCCCTCCCGGGTGCAAGGTTGGGAGCGGGAAGAACTGTTTTGGTATGACGGGGCCTATCCCGATTCTCTGATTGACTGGAACTGCCCTCAGGCGGAGTGGGGAAAGCACCCTCCACAGCTTTTGTCACAACTGCAGATACCTGTTGCTTGTTCATCCCCCTGGCTTTCAAAGCTTCTACTGCCCACAGCAGTTGTTCGATAGGGTCGGCATCTGTCTTCATCTTACCTTTATCTCTGGCCTCGGCCTGATCTGGAGTTTGGTTTGCCGCGTCGTTACCATAACTGGAGGTCATCTCCGGTTGGTTGAGCTCAATCACAATTCGTCCCAGTAGCGGGGGCTCCTGGGGTACAAAGCCTCCGACGTATGGTGCGGCTGGCGGCGAAACTGACATTCCATAGGCGAGATCCGTCACGGATCTTTGAAGATCACCTATCATCCCCATTAATTCAAATGTAGTAGGCTCACGAGCCTGATATAGCTGAGGGGCCCAAACCGGGTGCGCGGCCGGCGATCTGGGCGGATGCGGCATGTCAACCGTAGTCTCATCATGTAGGGTGATTCCTTGATCCAACGCGGCCGTCATGACCACGATTTCTTCTGAATTCTGCGTCATGCTAAGTCTTGCCGCAGCAAGGAGAAGACAATAACTGTTCCGGATCGACCCTCTGAATTTCTGAACTGAAACGGAAAACAAACAGCATTTCAGCCCCAGACAGATCAAGCACGGATGTAGCCGGATAACTGTACTCTACTACTGATCACTATTCCCCAGAATCACTGTTCAAAACTGAACTGATACCCACAGATATAACTGATTCTTGACAACTGTTATCGGTGCCCTCGGGCCGGATACCCAAACTTGCAAACTGATTCATGCGTTCCCTGCAGAGATACACTCTAAAAGCACATAACAGGTAAAAGAGAGCCGATACACCCCTACGTTGGGGTAAGGTTTCCCTGTCCTATTTTGTCAGGAGCTAGGGATTCACTACGCACACAGCGGTTTCAAACAACCTATATCGGGTAAGCAACCTGTCCTAGTTTGGAATGGTCACTATGGATTCCGAATATGCACTAGGTCGAATGGTCAAAAGGGTGCCCCGGTAAAACCGGGGTTTGTGTTCCCATGCTGTCAGAGCCCATAACCGGTCAGCCTTACGGTCATGCCTTGACAAGACAAGCCTCCGGCAAACCGTTCAGGAATGGCAGATGGCAAACACGGTGTCCTAGGCGCACCAATGCAAATGCAATGCAAAGAGACACATAAACGAAATCAAAACAGGATATCACGAGTTCGAGTCAAGCTCTCTAAAATCCCCAGCAGAGTCGCCAGAAACTGTAACAGCGCCCGCGGGGGACCTCGCTACAGCTCGGACTCTTTGTCAGGGTTCTAAATCTGAACCAAAGAGTCCAACTCTGGCAAATCGTTTTGAAGAAAACAGATTTTTGAAAAGTAGTGCCAAACATGGACTGCTTTGCCAGATTACAGAGTCGCCACCTAAATATTTTTTAATGGGGAATTTAGGAAACCCTGACTCGGTGCCGAAGGCCACGTGTCCGTCATCACCAAATGTCTTGGCTCGGGAGCTTGGGTACGATCGGGGAAGGTCAGCTATGAGCACCCCCTTTCGCCCGGTCGAAGACCGGCCTCTACTAACCGTGATATCCGATTTTGAAAACATTACATGCTCTTATTCCGATTATTAGCCTAGAATTACTATGTTATGCGCACAGCAAACAAGTATAGACTAGATTGCCTAATTTGGAAATAAACATTGCATATCCGTTTTGTCTCGAAAAACGTGTTAGTTTTTGCTACTCGCAAGTAGGCTAAAATACGGATTTCAATGAGTTGTTCCAACTCACGCAATCCAACCTCCACCCACAGGCATTCAAACAGTAATATCACATAAGCATTTAGCCGCATGGCAATCATACTGTCATGTTAACATTCACACGCATGCGATATGCTAAAGCGTAAAAAACTTACATCGTACTCCGTGCCAAAACAAGAAACTAGTTAGCAAACATGCATGACCTAGTTCATGTTAAGTGGCTAATGCAACACATACAGAATGCAATCTAGAGTAGGCTCGGCTAACCCTAAGCATGGCATGTGAAGTGCACGAGTAGCACGTATTCAATTTGGAATTGAAAATTGCAATGCAGTTTGTATGATGTACCGAGCCCGGTGCATGTAAACAAATGCATGAATGCACGCATGCATTGCATAAGGTATGCTAATTTAGATGTGCCCTAATCTACCATCATAAGCAGGTAAATAAAAGGGAAGAAAGAAATGGGGATTGGAAGACATACACCCACTCACACACACTTATTACAATTATGCCCTCACTCGGAGGGACCGAATAATAATACAGATTAACTAACTACGCAAGCTAATTAAAATATTACAAATCAACTAAATTAATTAAATTACATAATTAATCTAATTAAACAGTAAATCGCCTCGGGATGAGGGCCCAGTGCAGCACGCGCTCGGGACGGCTCGGAATCGCACTGTCATGCATGATTTGCCTCTGTTTCCTCTGCTCTCCTCCTCAGAAAATTACCAAAGTCCCAGGAGTGCCTCTCAGGGCACTAGGGAGTACCACCGGCTGGGGTAGAGCACCACCGGCCGAAGAAGGAGGCCACCGGCACTAGATGAAGTTATCGGCTGGAAATTGACTGCCGGTCGGCACTAAATAGTGCCGGCCGGCACTTAACACCTGCAGAACCTGCAACTCACAGCAGCAGAGGACAACAACATGCATGGCAATGTGATTCAAGGTATTTATGCACTATACACACCCCTTATCATGCTATTGACTCAAAAGGGCATGTGCCTCGATTCCCGGACCACCAATCGCGCATTTCCATGCATGATGGCCCGGAGAACCAAGTATGCAACTTTAGTTTCAAATGCAATGCAACCAAATAAACACACAAAAGTGCCCAACCTCTATCACATTTCACTTCAAGAGGCCAAGCATGCATGCTCATGTGATGCAACTCTAAGCATGTTATCTAACATGCAACATGGATTATGCAATATACCTATGCAAGCATACAAGCAAGCATACAAGACAAGCATGCAAACCAATGAAAGAATGGTCTTACACATGACTTAGGCAACTCAAATAGGCCTAAAATCAGTGGCCAAAGTGCCTAGACATGAGGACTAAACAAACACACACACATGCAAGTGTTATGATCCAAACCTTAAGCATGAACATGGCAACTCTCAAGCACACTTAAAGAGACCAAACATAGACAATGAGCATGCATTGTAAAGCTCTGAAATACATGCAAAACATGGTGCCAAACCAAGTCGAAGATAGACCAAACAAAGCATGCAAATGGTCTAAGGCTTAAAGCTAGTCAAAGAGGCTTTGAACCAAACTTATGCAAGGCGATTATGGCATGCACTAAACAACTAAAAACAGGTTTTTAGTATGTCAAAACAAAGCCAAAAGGCTACTTAGATGGCATCTAAGAGGCTTGAAATCGAAGGCATGCAAAATGGCCAAAACATGGGGGCATTCAAGACATGCTTTCAAAGCGTTAAAGAGGCGACTAAGGTGAGCATACAAGCACACCAAAAGGTCTGAAATAGCATGCTAGGTGGTTCCAAACCATCAAAAATGAAGCAAGCATGGCATGCTACACATTCATGCTCTTGAGGCCAACAAGCCAAATGTAAAGGGGCTATATGATGCATGCCAAGATTGACCAAAACAACTTAGGACAGAGCTAAAACATGTCAAAATAAGCATACAAGCTTCATGGATCTAGGCCTAAAACATGCTAGAAAGAAGGCATACAAACCTAGAGCAAGTTAAGGCAATACAAGGCATTACAAAGCATCTATGCGAAGCATGCAAGGAGTGCTAAAACCAACTTAAAACAGAGTTTAATCATGGCATAATAGGCATGAAAAACAGCCAAGACATGCTCAAAACACAACCAAACATGGTGCTCCTTTGGAGGCCAAAACTTGCCCTTTTCAAGGACATCAAGGAGAGGGGGTGGCCCTCTCCTTTTGGAGACTTCAAGGCACCATCTCCACCACTGAAATCCCTCAAGATTTCAGTGGTGGAGAGGCCCAAGCACCAAAGTCTCGGAGCTCTCACAAAATGGCCTAAAAATGGCCCTTTTCAAGGCCTAAGGGTGGTCAAACCTACCCAAAGTGCAAAACACTCTTGATAAACAATAAAGAGGGTTAAAAATCAGAACTTTTATGTGTTATGGACTAAGCACAAAAACAACTCTAAGCTAGGTAAAAACAAGGTGCAAAAATGGGGTAAATAAAGTAAGTTTTGTTACCTTTGAAGACCACCTTCACAAAGGTTGGAGTTGTTGGTTCCTTGAGCTCCAAACCAGTCAAGAACTTCAAGAACAAGCCCTTAGCACCTCAGTTCCAAGAGGAAGGTGAAACACTAGGTGTTGATGTGCAATAGTAAGGCACAAACACCTAGTGTACAAAACAAGAAAGAAAGAGAGAGATAGGATAGATACACAAAACCTAACCTAAAACCAGAGCTTCTCCCCTTCCTAAAATGTCTAACTCTCCAAAAAAAAATCTCCCTTTTGCCAAGAGAAGAGGCTTCTCTTGTATAGGCATGAAACTTACAAGTTAAGCAAGCCTAAAGGCTCATCCCTCCATACACGTGTATGGAGGGGAGCAAAAAGGTGATACAGCTGTCTAAAAATATCTGATAAAGCAGCTGTACAGTGGTCGGCAGGGCAAAATGGTCATTTTGCCAAAAAGAGTGCCGACCGGCACAAAATAGTGCCGACCGGCACAATATAGTGCCGATGGCAACACCAGCCAACCGGTGGCCTCTAGCCACAGCCGGTGGTATGTGGGGATGCCTCACAAAGCATTCCCTGCCCTTCCAAGGCAAAACACAAGTGTTTGGTGCAAAACCAGACACAAAACAGTCAAGTTCGGAGGTCCTAAGGCAGGGCGCGTAGCCGAGAATTCCGGGGACTCCAAACAAACACAAACATGGATGATCACCGAGTGTTCAAGCGGTGACGTCCAGTCTTGAGGACGGTCAAAAATGGGGTGTCTACAGAGGGCCTTGTTGTTCTTGAACATGTACCCACTGAACATTAGAAGGCTGATATTTTTACAAAATCCCTTGATCTTCTTAGGTTTGAGTTCCGTAAAAAGACCTTGGGTGTAGTACTTAGTCACTAGGGAGTGACTTGTTACTTGAGTGGGTAAGAGTGATTGGATTTCTTTGCTCTTGGATGTTATAATCTCATTATCATTGATTCTTGTCATCCTTGCATTTAAGACTTATATGAACACCTCTCATGCTATTTGCAAGATTTCATTCTTCTTTGTTCATAGCTCATTTTGAATGCCCATGCTTATTGACTTCATGATCTCATTCTGTACACATCCTTGAGATAAACTATTGCAAGGGTTTCTGCACAAGTGATCAAATTTCTCTATGGACTTCTAACAGTGTCTCTCATACATTTTTAGAGGAATTGACCTATACTGGTATATCTTGGGTGATGTTGAGTCTTTTAACCATCTACCATCAATTTTCACTTCCACAGTTCCTCCTTCACTTCTTTAGAGTCCGGGAATTAGGAAAAGGCTACCTCAGAGGCACCAACCAAGTCATTATTATTGTTTTCATGCTTCTCTGGTTTGGTCTCCATACTCTTGAGCGTGCATGCCACCAGTGAGTGTCTATAAGCAAGAAAAGTCAAAAATCTAATAAATAAATAAAAAATGACTCATTGATTAAGGAGGAGCCTTCGCTTTTACTCAACAAATATCTCTTGATGTCTAGTGGTTCGACTTTTCTCAATGATGTTTAAATACTCTCGCCGAAGGTCCAACCATCCGATCACTACTAGGATTAACTCTAGCTCTGTGACCTCTCAAGGATTGCACACACATACCTTTTTTATGTGAGCTCTCTTGTATGTCTCTGAGTTGTGTATTCATTTGTTGCTTATGATCATTGATCTTTGTTTACCTGTTCTACTCATGATATTGTGCCTCATATTGTCTAACATGTGTGATTGCAGGCTTCATGGTATGTGGATCATCTCATCTTAGTGTCACATTCTTGCTATTGTGCTAATCCCCTCTTGTTTCAGGTTCCACTTGACAATATGAGTTATTTTTAACTACTCAGAAGGGTGTATTTTGCCTTTTGGTGTTTTTTCTTCCCCGCTCAAATGGCAACTCTAGTGTTCGAGCGCAAATTTCACTCATCCAGTTGTTTGGCAAAGTACGCGAGATTCTGAGAGCAGGTTTTTTGCGCTCGAGCGCCAAGTTCTTGGCTCGAGTAGTGCCACGCGCATAAATGAGTCCACTCGAGCGTTAAGTATCCTACTCGAGCGATAAACCCTAGTATAAAACCTTCACCCCATCTTTTCAGGCTCATTTTTCCCCAATTTTGCGTCTATCTTTCTCTCTCTCCGAGGGCTCTGACTGCAATCTCCCAGGGCTCCGATTGTGTCGTGGTTTGGCTTGTATTTTGGTGTTCTTCCCTTCCATCTTCGTCTATGGTAAGTCTCTTTTCCTTCTTTTTTTTTCCTTCTTTTCTTGTTCTGCCTCTCTCGGTCTACTTTTGGTTGTGGTTATCTTGGCTAGGTCTTAGGATTTTTTTTTTTTTTTTTTTGGTCTCCACTTATTCACACACTTCCACAGAGGGTTTAAGCATGTTGATTTTGTTCTCATGTTGATTTTTTTTCTATGCTACAGTGTTCACACACTTGTCTTTCTGTTTTGGTTTTTTTTTTTTTTTTCCCTTTCATCTGTGTGCCCCTTTGATGTTACTGAGTTGTTTTTGCTTTAGAGTTTGCTCTCTGGATGTTCTTTTTCTTACTAATGGATTATGCTAGTTTGTATTTTGCATTTTGTCTATTTGGGATTTGGAACTACTAGTTTGATTACTGCTCTTGTTTATTTGCATTGTGTCACATTGAGGTTTGTTACTAATGGTTTGTTTGCTCCTAATGTTTTGGGTTTCTGGTTTGCCTGTGGGGGTTTTGTTTTGGTCTTGTTGGTTGTGGTTGTCGTTGGGTTTAGCCATGTCTACCTCCAAATGCCGAAAGTCCACCGTTAACCGTCCCAATCATAACCCCGACTGGTTTTCCTCTGCAGAAAAAGCCAAAAATTTTAGGGAAGCCTACATCTCCCGAATTGTCCATTTTGAGCGTAATGTACAGCCAAATACTTTTGAGTCCATCCCTATCCGGCCTGTGTTTCAACCTTTACAGGGTGACCTAGTCCTTTCTTTCACCGGGCATCAAAATTTGGATTTGGTTCGCTAGTTTTACTGCAATATTGAGGGGGTTGATTATATTGGTCCTTCCTTAAAAATTTAGGTTAGATCAAAGGAAATTGTCATCGACCAGGACCTAATTCGTTCTCTCCTTAGCATTAGGCTGATTTACAACGCTCGCTTTCTTTTCTTTGTCTGCCCCACTTGTGATTTCAATGAGGTGGCCACTGAGTTGTGTGGTACACCCCAAACCTGGGTTCAGGGGGCTTTGATCAAATAGAATAAACTCCTTCCCAAGTTTAGGTTGCTTAACCTCGTCGTTTGTGCCAATCTCATTGCCACCACCCATAGTTCTAAAATTAAGTAGGACCAAGGTTATATCCTCTACTGCATTGATCACCAATTGCCCATCAATCTTGTCACTCTTATCCTCTATAAGATGATTGCAGTTATTCAGAACAAACAATTAGGGTTACCCTATGGTTGTCTGATCAACCGTCTCCTGTCTATACTTGAGGTCCCGGTCTTAGAGGATGATAAGTTTACCACTCTAACTAAACCCTTTACTAAGAAAATCGTGTCTCAAAGTCGGGCTCATGTTGAGGGGGAGTCGTCAAGGGCGGGTCCTTCTTCTACAGGTGATGATGATCTTCTAGCAGAGGAGGCTGAGATTGATGTTGTAGCAGCCGGTGCAGAGGAGCCTAATGTTCATCCATGAACCATTTGTGGCCAGTTTCACCGTTTTGAGCAATCCATAAATCAGCGATTGGATTACATGGATGCTCGTCTTGATGCCTTCGATGGCCGGCTTGGACATCTTGAGCAGTCAGTCACACAAACTACTCTTCAGCTTGATCAGATTCTCTCTTTGCTTCACTTGCAACAGCCCCATCCACCTCCGCTAGGTCATTGATTTTGTTGCTCATTGGACAATTTTTTTTTTCTCTTGGACAATTCTGTTTTAATTTTTTTTCCCTCTATCTCTCATGTTTTTGTTTTTATTGGCTGGGTTCTCTCATTCTTGTTTTATGTTGCCTCCTAGACAAAAAGGGAGAGTATTTTGGCATGGATATTTGGGATATTTGGGACTACTATTTTTGGATACTGCTAGACACACACACACTTTGGCTTGTTGTCTTTTGGCATGGTTAATTGGATATCTTGGAGTCGTAGATTTGGATACATTTGGCTTATTTTTCTCTGTTTGTCTTACTATCCTATATTTCCATAGTTTTGGTTTATGTGTTGTTTCAACAGGTGATTTGGTAACTAGTGTGTCACAAGGGTTGGTTTGAAGCATTTTTTAGTGTGTTAGTTATGGTGTCTAGTGCGTGTGTTTGTTAGAACAAATTGTTAGAAAGTTTTGTCCGAGAATTGACAAAGGGGGAGATTGTTAAGTCACTACTTGTTGTCAATTCCATGAAACAAACTTGGTTTAATTGAGTTGTATTTTTTTCCTTTGTTTTTGGTCATCCCGCTAGAGCGAGAAAGCTGCGTATGAACGGAGTTCTCACACTCTCAGTAGTTTGGCTTGTCTACAAAAATACTGGGAGATGTATTTTTATGCTCGAGCGTAAGTTCCAGCACACAAGTACAGACCCTGTTTTGTCACGCGCGTTTTAATGACACCGCTCGAGCGGCAAGTCCTGCGCTTGACCGGGGATCAGGGATCTATTTTCTATAAAAGTTGCAGTTCAGTCAGGATTTAGGATATAGCTTCCAGATCTTCTTTGAGGGATTTAGGGTTTTATTCTTGAGCAACTTTGCTAGTTTTCTTTGATGTTTTGTTGAGTATTAAACTCATGATTTGACAAGTATACATCAAAGAGGTGATTGATTATTCAACAACAAGAGTGTTCTTCTTCGGTAGAATCCGGAGATTCAAGCGTGGAGTATTTGAAGGAGTTCGAAGCTGTGCGCAGTCATTGATTCGATATGGATGTTGTGGATTCAACATCAAGCTGATCAATTCCGAGACGAAAGCGGTGGTGAAAAAGATACAAATTGTTGAAGACAAATTGATTGCATTTGGGTAATTTGTTTCGGTTAATTTGTATTCTTTCTTTCTTTCATAGTGGATTGATTAGTGGCGTTTTACCCATGGTTTTTTAATCACAATTGGAGGAGCTCCAATTGTGGTTTTTTCACTAAAAATCGGTTGTTGTAGCTCGACCTTTTTCATGCCCCCTCTCGGGAGTCAAAATAAGCCCTACAGTATCAGACTTCCGTGGTTCTGAATCTGATTCCACATGTGCAATGTGAAATAGATAAACACCAAAGAGTCCCAATCCGGCAAATCTTTTGGAAAATCGATTTTGAATCAAATTGCCAAAAAATGGACTGCTTTACCAGATACAGAGTTGCCACCTAAATATTTTTGGAAAAATTTAGGAAACCCATGACTCATGCCAAAGGCTATGTGTCCGTTATCACCAAGATTGTCTCGGCTCGAGAACTTAGGTACGAGAGAGAAAAGTCCTGAATTGAGCACCCCCGCTCGCCCGATCAAAGATCGGCCTCTATTAAATTGCAACACTAGATTCATTTTTGAAAATTGTTTCGAAATATGTACCACTTGAAAAAAAGTGATCTCATATAAAAACATTGCTCAAATTATTTCAATTCAAGCAATTAGCCTTCATCCATAGGCATTCAAGCAGATATATCAATTAAGCACTTAGCCTCATAGCAAGCATGCTAAACATAGCAACAATCACACACATGCGATATGCTAAAGCGAGTAAAGGCTCACTTAGTACTCCAAGCCAGAATAAACAAAATAGTTAGAAAAATGCATGATTCCTAACTATACAATATGACTAACGCAACGCATGCAAAAATGTAACTAATAGGCTCAGCTACTAATGTGGCAAATGAATCAATTGATAGCATGCAGTCTAAGCACGTATTCGAAGAAGTATTTAAACTAACAATGCGAGTTAGAATGATAAACCAAGTCTCGGTGCATACAATACAAATGAATGCAAACATGAAGTATGCTAAACAAAACATGATATCCCTAAACTAACCATCATAAACTAGTAAATAAAAGGGAGAAAGACGTGGGGTTGGAAGACATACAGATTATTACAACTGTACGCTCTCACGAAGGAGAGTCCGAATAAATAAACTAACTAGCTAACTAGCTAAGATGAACTAATTATTACAACACAAATTAAATTAGCTAAACTACTTAACTAATTATTACAACAAATGAATTAACTATTCTAGATAACTAAAATAATTACAAGACGAAATCAAACAACTAGTTAACTAACTAATTAATTACAACACTTTACAAAATTAACTAGTTACAACTAATTAATTACAACAAATACCTAAGCTAAATATTTAAACTTAAACATGCTTGGTATGCGAGGAATACTCATGCACGTGCCCGGTTTCCACCCGAAAAGGCCATTGTTTTGCTTTCAGAAGGTCTCTGTTGCACAGTAGAACACTTACACTTTTGTCTACCTCTAGAATAGCTCTGCTCTGCTCAAAAAACACACTGTTGGATTTTGCATTAGTGGCCGGCCGGCCAAGAGTGAGGGCCTGCCGACCACTACTGCACAGTTCATCTTGCTGCAACAGAGAACAAACAGAGTATGCACAGGGTATTCTCAAGGGTTTGTTTGCACAATTCACCCCTCCTTATCATGAACAAATCAAACGAGTAGTAAACTTGGTCCACAAACCATCAACTGAAGCAATTTCATTGCATGATGGCTTATGAACCAAAGTATGCAAGTTCAATAAATACAACAAAATAAGACTCTAACCTCCTCTCTTTCATGAATTGATCAAGGGAAGTGGTGACCTTGGAAACTTGAATCATTTCATCACTAATAAATATGAAATGCCTCAAACTTCCATGTGTTCAATTAACATCCGATTGAACACAAAAACAAATTCTTATCTTGTACCATTTTAGTTCTACATCTCTGCTCTATATTCACTGTCGACAACTCACATCGCTCTGTATAGGATGCTGATTGAGTGTGAATATAATGCGGGACCTAGGAGGATCAAACATGCTCTTTGAGGGATTAGAGATTTTTTGGACCAATGTAACTAGATGGGTCTGGGTACATGAGACACTATTTCTATTCTTTTTGGATTGATGCCTCTATGCTGGCTCATTTTGAGTTTCTAGTCTAGAGCTCCCACATGCAGGTGTTCTCAGCGGTCGCACGGTTCATTGGCTAGTATGAGATTGTTCAATATTTGGGGAGATTGAGATAAAGATGTGGCAGTATCATGCCAACTCATGTACGAGTGGGAGATGTTGGAAATTGGGCTGGGTAATTGGACCCAGATTTGGGCGCCCATGTGGCATAACCCATGACTCATTTAAATTACTCACATAATTTGAATTTGAATTTGAATTTGAATTTTCATGACTATCTTATTTGGATAACCGACTATCACTATCTATATCTATCATATCTTATAAAGAGATATGGATAGATGGTGAGAATCTGGCCCATATATCATATATGATATATAGGATGTGGGATGAATCAAATAACAAATTAATTTTGTCCATGTTCTCTCTCTAACTCTCTTCCATTAGAATAACAATCAAGCATTTGCACTGTGACTAGAGTGGGTGATACTCATACTGTGGTATCACTCCATTGCTGGGTGTTCTTAGTTTGTGGTTGTGAAGCATGTGACAAAGTTCTTCATTTCGGATTCTATCACATAAGGTATGGTTTGGATACTTTTACCCGCTGCGTTATTTGTATCTTACACAATAGATTCCGCCAATGGTTCTATCCTTATTGGCCATCATGAATCTTCCACATAGAAGAGGTCATTGGTTGCACTCTTAAAAGTGAAATTGTATGAAGTGTGTTCTTAACTCGTGAATAGTCTTGAGTAGTCCAGTTTTCAAAATAAATCATAAATTCGAACGTTCTAAGCAGTTATATATACTCAGACTTACTTGATACACTTGATTTACAAATAATTACATGTATATGAAATTTAGGGGTGTTTTGGGAAGATGGAAATAAGCAATGTATTTTTTTCTAGTTAGGAAAATTCTACTTACACAACACATTTATCTCTTTACACCCTTCTTTTTTGAGATATATTTTTTTCTAATTTTACCCATGTGTGAAATGACCTTTAAGTATAAAAGATAAAAATTAAATAGATTTGATTATCTTTTTACATTGATTACACTTCAATGCATATTTCTTTTCTTCATTTCTCATTTTTTCTTTTCTACTATACATCTACTTTTAAAAAATGAGAATCATAGTGTTTAAGTCATAAATAAATAAAAGAAAAAGAAAAATCAATGGACAAAGAAATAGTGATAAAGGACCAGCAAAAAAGTAAAATGGTGAATTTTTTTATTTGTTTTTTATATTTTCGTTTCGTTTTTGAGAGGATTATTCTACTTTTGGTGTACCAAAACCGAACAAAATCAAATAGCCCAGAATCATACTGCCAAACAAAAAATACATATTCGATAACCCATTGCTGAAAAAAAAATACTTGTTCAATAACCTACTGCCGAACAAAAAATACATATCCAATAATGGCGCCAAAAATTGATCGGTCGTTTTTCAATCAAAAATAAAGAACTAAACAATGCACTAAATCAGAAGAACAGTAGATTGTTCAGGTATTGTACCACGAGGACTTTGGGCTAAGTTGTATGAATTTGAGTGGTAATTTTTTATTTAATTTAAAGGAGATAGGATGATTTGATTTTTACTAATGATAATTTAAATTAAAATAAAATACTTGCGCAAATAAAGAGAATACTTAGGATTTCGAATCCACTACTAATCACATATCATATAATTAAAATATCCAATTCTAATAAATCAATGACCCGGATAATAATGAAGTATCGTGGCTACAAGCCCTAATATAATCGTGAAGAAAATGAGTATATTCAAAATGTAGGCAGGGATCATCTTCGGTTAGCATGAGTCATCTACACTAAACTAAGGTTGCATCATGATTCATCTCCCCTAAGCATGACTCGTCTCACAATTTGTATATACAAGAAAGTAAAACAGCTGTATGATCATGCATTCTCAATCATAGAAATCGAATACATAAATCGAATGAAATCATACAATGATTATCCAATTCCAAGGAAAAACAAGAATTAAAATATAAAATTACGTGATACTTGATTAGAGTTTCATCTTAATCGTAAGAAGAAATAGCCGTTCATGGAGAGGTTGAACACTTCGAATGGTAAAGAGAAAGCCATAGATTGATAATTGTTCTTCTTCTCTAGCTTCTAACTGTCTTCTCAAGGATTTCATTTGCAAAAACAGATTCCCAAAACCTCTTTTTATAACCTCCAGTCAATTCTGATTCAAAAACATGTGCTCAACCAACAAGGCAAATTCGCTTGTGTGATTTAAATATTCCACTCGAGTGGATCTAAGAATGGCAATGGGCCCGGCCGAGGATGGGGATTACGCTCCCCGTCCCCGATCCCCGAATGTCAAAAAATCCCCGTCCCCACCACCAATCCCCGATGGGGAACCCATCACACCCCCCACCCCCGCCCCCTAACGGGGATCGGGTTTCCGCGACCTCGAAAAATCCCCGACAATCATCAACAACTCAACTCTGAAAATTTAGATCTGAAAAATCCCCAAAAAAGCCCCAATCATCAACAACTTAACAAAAAAAAATTAGATAACTCAATAATCATCAACAACTCAACAATTTAGTACGTTTGTTCATTACACACACACACATATATATGTATCTATCAGATCTAAGAAAACCCTAACAAAAAAAAAAATTAGAGCTGAAAATAGAACACAAATCAAATCCAATCACACACACAGATCAGATTCAATCACACAAACCTTAATAATAAAAAAAATTGAGTTGATCTAAGCACACACACTCATTTCTTCAAGGACGAGGCCGACCACGATGGCGATAAAGACGCCGTCGCCGTCGCCGCCGCTATCTCAAATTTGTGCCGCAGATCGAAGATCGTTATCATCTTGCCTTTGTTTGCTCAGGTTGTCAAGCTCTTCATGATCTAGTTCAATCTGAAAATAGAACACACATACAGAGAGTGAATGCGAGAGAGAGAAAGAGAGAGAGTGGTGGTGGTGTCGGTGATGGTGGAAGGACACCGAAGACGATCTTCAGATCTTCTAGATCTAGAGACGAAGTCGTCGAAGACATCACAAGGCAGTAGAAACGAGGCAGCAATCGAGGTATGAGAAAGAGAGAAGGAGAAAGAAGTGGTGGTGTTGGTGGCGGTGGAAGGAAGAGAGAAAGAAAGAGAGAGAGAGAGAGAGACAATTTCACAAAGTAGATGGAAGGAAGAAGAATGAGAGAAAGAGAGAGAGGAAGAGTTGAGAATCTGAGATAGATAAACCCTAAACACACACACACACACACACACAGACATATATATATATATATACGAGGTAACAAGGATGGTTCAGGGAAATTTCGAGGCGGGGGCGGAACAGGACTGAGGTCGGGGTACCTATCACCGTCCCAGGCCCAAAAATCATTGGTGATGTATTTTTCAATACCAGCCCGGCCTTATGGGGAATAATTTTCGGGAAAAACCCTATTTATCGGGGTGGGGCAGTCTGGGTCCCCGTCGAGCCGGGTTCAAATTGCCATCCCTAAGCGGATCCACTTAAAAGAAAAACTTGGTCAAGGAAATCCGTTCGAGCGGATTCACTCAATAGCGGATTTTTGCTCTTTTTGCGATCCTTTTGTCTCCGGGATGATATTAACATGAAGAGGAACAAAAACACTTTATTGTATCAAATATCATAAGCTAAAAGACTAAAAATATAAGATAGAGAGCCTCAAAGTATAACATTTTGGCTCAGATCAAATTAGTTTTGGTATTATAAAAGGTGTAATGAGAATTTTGATTATTTTTTAATGGTGTAATGAGAAAATAGGTGTAAAGAGGTAAAATTATAGTGTAATTAGTAGAATTTCCCTTTTACTTAGGTCTCTTTTGGGAAGTTGATTAAAAGACAACTTCCAACTTTTAACCTATTTTGGATTACATCATCTCTCTATTTTTTGACACGTTTTTTTTAAAAAGTAAAAAAAAAAAGTCAAAAAGTCAGCTTTTACTTTCCAAAACAACCCTAGTTTGTGGCTTTTTGGCTTTTTCACAAATGCATTTAGGAAATGCTAAGCCTATTTTGGCAATTAAGAAAAAAGTCAACTTATTGGCTTATTGACTTATTTGAGTCACATCACCTCTCTACTTTTTTGCATGTATTTTCAAAAAAAGCCAATAAGTTGGCTTTTTTCCTAATTGCCAAAACAATAAGCAGCTTTTTTACTTTTAAAAAATTATTATAATATGATGTCACATCATTTGTTAAAATTTTAAAATTCCCATTTTACCCTCGTGCATATTTCTAAAATTACCATTTTACCCTCCATTAACATTTTCCAAATTACCATGCAAAAATTATGGGAGGGTATTTTGGTAATTTCACAAGCTAACTTATATCCATCTTCGCAAATGGCTTTTTGCTCAAAAAGTTGGCTTTTTGCTTATTATACAATATAAATAAAAATGTTCTTAGGTTTATGAACTCAAAACTCTTAACCTAATTTTTTTAGATTTTTAAATTTAAAAAATACAAAATTGCACGTGCATAAAATCATTGGCCCTTTCATTTTGATCATAGTTATTGGATCTTTCATTATTATAATAATGTAGATCAAATTCCTTAATTACTACTGAGAGGGTAATTTATACCTAAATTGGGCCGAGCTGGGTAAATGGGCCGTTCTTTAGGCCATAGTAAGAAGGGCTGGATGAAAGGGGCTTGTAGTTAGCTCGGTCCTGGTAAGCCCTGTTGTTATCCCGGTCCAGAGAGGCTTGTTGTTATCCCGGTCTGAGAGAGATTTGCAGATAGCTCGGTTGCCGCGTTCGGAGTTAGCCCGGTCATGGCGTATTGTGGTTAGCCCGGTCAAAACCTGGCTATTTGTTATCTCGGTCTGTACATACCATGGTTAGTACTTGAGGAACCGGGATAAGAGCAGTAAATGGAAGAACCGAGCTAAAGATAGCTTGGTCTAGTCTGCGGCCTAGCATAGCCATGCTTACCTCGGTCAAATCAAAGTCCGACCATGGTAAAACCATCTCACTTGGTTTAAGCAATGAGGGGGGTGTTGAAGGATAAGCATTATCTTTCAGGAGTGTGAATCCTAGGAGGACTCTATATGGAGGAGTAAAAATCCTACTGGGATTGTGTCACGCGGAACCTATAAAAGCTCACAACATCCCCTATGGAGAGGTAACACAACTTTGATTCCTGAATTCACAGAGCTCCTTGTCTATTTGTCTATTTTGCTAACTTAGGCATCGGAGAGGTATCCGGCACACACCCGCCGGCTAGCTCACGTTTGTGCTTTCAGGGAGTAAAGCGACGACGTACGGAGGAGCGCAATCTTGATCAATAGAATTATACGATAAGGTTTATTTCTTTCCCGTACAATTGGCGCCATCTGTGGGAAAATACAAAACGAACAAAACCTCTTGATTAAGTTTTCCTTGCTAATAAAAAGTAATGGCGCACAACGAAGATTTGCCGCAGTCTGCCATTGATGGACAAACCCCAGAAGGAGGTGGGAGGCGCGCAGGTTTGCCTCTTGTCCCTCCCATGGCGGACTTAGAGCCCCAACGACATAACCCCAGGAGGGATGCTAGGGGGAGGCAGAATAACAGCCCCCGTCACTCTCGTTCACAAAGTCTTGACAGACAAAGGCGGAGGATCGACCCTCAAGCTCTGGAGGATCACGTGAAAGAACAGGATGAATTAATAAGGAAGATGGCGACGGATATGAAGGCCATGAAACGCCAGATCAAGGGAAAAGGGATGGCGACAGGAGAGGGGCGTAAAGGCAACACGCCCCCTCGCCACTCAGAAAACCGCAGTAGGCATACCACGCCATCACAAACAGAGAGTAGGAGCCTCAGAACAGGCGATACTCAATCCAAAACCTCCAGGACTCGTTGCTCCAGGTCTAAGAGAACGAGGACTGAGAGGTCGTATACTGAAGGAAGCACCTATCGGCCCTCGCGCACACATCAGACATCATCCAGGCAGACGGAGTTGCCAAGGTCATCCGACTTACGGATCGTGCTGGAAGAAAGGGCACGATGGAAGGAGGATAATAGGGCGCGCGACCCTCGCAGGGTATCTGCCCTTCGGCGGTTGGCTCCTCGGATGCATGGAAGCGTCGAGGTTGGAATGCCATTACCGCGCCCTGCCTATGAACCAACGGACAAAGCATTAGCGAGGCTGCAGACCGCGGCGTTCGTTCCGGCAATCGAAAATGCGCCCCTACCTTCAGGCTTCCTCCAGCTCAAATTCACCACGTACGAGGGAAAGACAAATCCCTATATGCACCTGAGCCACTTCCGCCAGGTTATGGCGGTATATCGTCGAAACGAGGCTTTAATGTGCATCCTCTTCCCATCAAGCCTTGGCGACCTAGGCTTGACTTGGTTCGAAAAACTTCCAGAAGGCAGCATAGCCTCCTGGGCACAATTGGCGGAGGCGTTCGTAACAAGGTTCAGAACGAACACGAAAACCCCGGTGGAGATTGATCAACTGCTCTCCATCGACATGGGCGAAAAAGAGTCATTAAGATCCTACAATAGCCGCTACTGGGAGACCTTCAACCAGATTGGGGACTGCCCCATCAATCTCGCCATCGTACAGTACAAAAGAGGCCTTCCAGTCGGGAACAGACTAAGGGACTCAATCACTATGACACCGCCTCTCACGATGGAGGCCTTAATGGAGAGAGTGCACCAGCACATTTGGGTAGAAGAAGATGGCGCCCGTGCTAAAGCAAAGTCTAACACGACCGCAGTACCAGATGAAAAGACCGCGGCAAAGGTCAACGCGGTAGAACGTCTGAACAAAAACGGACGAGGCAGGCGAGACAAACAGAGAAGACCAAGATAAAAGATGATTGAGAGTCCGCACTGCCATTACCACGGTATTCAAAAAGCCAATCTACCAGATTCTAAGCGAGATACGTGATGAACCTTTCGTCGGATGGCCTGCCAAGCTAGAAGAGGCTTAGAAGGATTACGACGAAAGATCACGGTGCACCTTCCATAAAGAAAAGGGGCACCGCACTGAAAATTGTACACCTTTGAGATAGCATCTAGAGGAGTTGGTAGCAGCCGGACACCTGGACAAATACATTGAAGGAGGGGCGCAGCCAGCCCCCCAGAATGACAACCACCCAAACGGAATGCCAATCGACGCCCCACCTCAAGGCGTGATAAACGTAATACATGGGGTATGCGAGCCTGAGCGCGTATGTGAGCTCAGGGGCATGATCAAAAAGGCTGAGCACTTAAGGGAGGTTCTAAGTGCACAACCCACAATCAAGAAAGGAAGAACGGAGGCCACCAATGTCATCTCCTTTTCAAACAGAGACTTGGCGAGGATATACTGCCCTCACAATGATGCCCTGGTGGTCACTCTCCGAGTCAAGGATTTTGATGTCAAGCGGATTTTGATCGACCAAGGTAGTTCATGTGAGATAATGTATTACAAAACATTTAAACAGTTGAAGCTACAAGACAAAGACTTGGCACCCGCTGTATCTCCCCTGATTGGATTCAACTCAATGCCAGAGTGGCCAGTCGGCAAGATAATCCTTCCAGTCAGGGCAGGAAGCGTGGCAAAACAAGTGGAATTTTGGGTGTTGAAGGTCCCTTCCACTTACAACATAATCTTGGAAAGAACATGGTTGCATGCCATACGAGCGGTAGCTTCATCCTACCATCAAGTAATGCGATTCCCCAACAAAGCCGGGGAAATTGAAGAGGTCTTTGGAGACCAAATTATGTCCAAGCAATACTTTGTCACGGTGAATGGCAGCCGCGCTGCCAAGGGATATGTTCATTCGGTGGAAGAACCTGAGAACAATGAACTGTTCGCAGATGTCGGCAAAGCAGCTGATCAAAAAGCGGTGGAAGACTTGGTAGAGGTAAGAATAGATGAAAAGAACCCGGATAAGTTCTTTTTGCTCGGTTCGTCGTTGTCTAGCACTGAGAGATTAGAGGTCTTGGAATTCTTGACCTCTAACATCGAAATGTTCGCCTGGACACCCTACGACATGCCAGGCATTGATCCAAACTTTATCTGTCACCAACTCAATGTCCACCCATCTGCCAGACCAATCATTCAGCGCACTCGCAGATCGGCACTCCACCACGCCAAGATAGTGGCGAAAGAAGTGGGAAATCTGCTAGAAGCAGGAGCTATCAGAGAGGTGCACTACCCCAGATGGATTTCCAACACAGTCGTGGTGCCAAAGAAGAATGGCAAATGGCGTGTCTACGTCGACTATAAGACAATCAACAAAGCATGCCCAAAGGACAGCTTCCCTACCACGGATAGATCAACTGGTAGACCTAACGGCGGGGCACAACCGACTTAGCTTTCTTGATGCGTACAGAGGCTACCTCAGATCGCCATGTACGAACCAGACCAAGAGGTCACGTCCTTTACAACTCCAAAAGGACTGTATTGCTACAAGGTCATGCCCTTTGGCCTAAAGAACGCAAGGGCAACATTCCAGAGAATGGTCACCAAGATGTTTGAGCCGTTGTTAGGTAGAACAATGGAGGCTTACATCGACGATATGGTGGTCAAGAGCAAGGATGAGAACGACCATCTAAGGGACCTAGGTGAGATGTTCCAGATTCTGAAGAGGCACAAGTTGCGCCTTAATGCATCTAAGTGCGCATTCGGTGTGGGATCTGGCAAATTCCTGGGCTTCCTGGTGACCAACCGGGGTATAGAGGCAGACCCCTCCCAGATCAAAGCTATTCAGGATCTGGAGAGGCCTAACTCAGTAAAAGAAGTGCAGCATCTCACCGGTATGGAAGCTGCACTCAACCGATTCATTAGCCGGTCGTCAGACAGACTACGACCATTTTTTCAAGCATTAAAAGCCAAGTTCGAGTGGGACGAAGAATGCGACCGCGCTCTGGAAAACTTGAAAAGAATACATGTCTTCTCCACCACTGCTTGTCACCCCAATACCTGGAGAAGAACTCTTCCTGTACCTGGCAGTCTCTCAGCACGCAATTAGCGCAATGTTGGTCCGTGCGGAAGGAATCCAACATCTGCCCATCTTTTATGTCAGCAAGACATTGCTGGGCGCCGAAACAAGGTACTTGCCACTGGAAAAACTGGCTTTGGCCTTGATGATTGCCTCAAGGAAGTTGTCACACTACTTTCACGCCCACACCATAGTCGTCCTCACAGCTTTCCCATTAAAAGCTTTGTTTGAGAGGGCAAACTTTTTTGGGCGAATCTTGAAGTAGGCAGTAGAGTTGGGACAATTTGACATCAAGTTCCAACCCAGAACCGCGATAAAGGCCCAAGATTTGGCAGACTTTGTCGCAGAATTTACCCCAGGAAGTCATCATATATGCCCAGTCGACCTGACTGACACGACCAAACTAGGGATAGAAATTAATGCCGGAATAGCGCAATCCCTGGTGCAGGATACTCAGCCAGACCCCAAGACAGACCAGAGTAAAGAAAGCAAGGAAGAAGCGAACCATGCTACACTAAGCCAAGACTCAACAACAAACAAAGACTTGGTACAATCAGATAGCGAGGGGTAGACAGCAAGCATGGACCTTGAAGAAAACACCAGCAACATTCTTGACCCCACGGCATCATCTGACCCCTCCACTTGCTAGAAGTTATTCGTTGGAGAGATGTGGAAGCTCTTCGTAGACGGAGCATCCAACCAGCACGGCGCAGGACTTGGCATAGTCCTCATCTCACCAGACGGCCTAGTTGTGGAGCAAGCAGTCAACCTTGGCTTCCCAGCATCAAACAACGAAGCGGAATATGAAGCGCTTCTTGCAGGTCTCAAATCAGCATTCTACATGAAGGCTACCGAGCTAATGGTTTACAGCGACTCACAACTAGTGGTAAACCAAATTTCGGGCGACTACGAAGCAAAGGATGACAGAATGGCTAAGTACCAAGACTTAGTCAGAAAAGTGATCAAGAAATTCGAAGTAGTAAGGATAGAACAGATCGGCAGGGAAGAAAACAACAGAGCAGACGAACTAGCAGGCTTTGCTTCAATGGCAAATACATCCATCCCTCATCCATTGCTTATTGACTACTTACCAAGACCAAGCATTGAAGACCCCGAAGCAGAAGAGGTATGTTGCGCCGAGTTGGGCCCTTCATCGACGGATCCCATCATAATGTTCTTAAAAAACGGTATCCTACCGGAAGAAAAGAAAGAAGCCAACAAAATTAGAGCAAAATCGCAGCGATTTTGGCTCTCCCCTTCTATGGCATTGTACAAAAAGTCATTCTCAGGACCGTATCTAAAGTGTGTTCACCCCAGCAAAGTGGAAGCATTCTTGTTCGAGATACACGAAGGTGTGTGCGAAAGCCACCAAGGAGGAAAATCGTTAGCTTACAAAGCCATTTCGCAAGGATACTGGTGGCCATACATGCAGGCAGACTCAAAGAAGTATGTGAAGAAGTGTGAGAAATGTCAGAAGTTAGCCAGCCAAAGAGCTCCTACCATTGACCAGCCCATGGCCCTTCGCAATGTGGGGCTTGGACATAGTAGGACCACTTCCAACAGCACCCGGAAACAGGAAGTTCTTTCTCGTAGCAACAGACTACTTCACAAAGTGGGTGGAAGCAAAAGCACTAGCATCAATAAAGGAGAAGGATGTAAAGAAGTTCGTCTGGCAGAATATTATCACTCGGTTCGGCATACCAAAGGCTCTAATATCAGACAACGGCACTCAGTTCGACGGTAGAATCTTTAGAGGCTTTTGTGAAGAATACAAGATAGAGTTCTACAATTCTACACCGGCATATCCCCAAGCAAATGGCCAAGCAGAAGCATCAAACAAGGTTGTCTTGGATGGACTGAAAAAAAGGTTAGAAAAGGCAAAAGGCAAGTGGGCTGAGGAACTTCCTCATGTTCTATGGGCTTACCGCACCACACCTCGACGATCAACAGGAGAAACACCATTCTTCTTAGCATATGGCATGGAAGCAGTAATCCCACTGGAAGTTGGCCTCCCCACAATCAGAAGCGAAAATTTTGATCCAGACTTGAATGGAGAAGCCATAGCATTGGAACTCGACCTCGCCGAAGAAAGAAGAGAAAAAGCACTGGTTCACATTGCCTCGTACCAACAAGAGTTGTCCAGAAAGTATAACAAGACGGTGCATCCAAGGCAATTCAAGATCGGAGATTGGGTACTGCGCAAAATGATGGGAAACACCTTGGTACCGGGAGATGGCAAGTTAGGGCCTAATTGGGAAGGACCTTACAAAGTGGTCGGATTAGCTGGCAAAGGGGCATACCACTTAGAAGATGAGGATAGCAAAACAATTCCCAGGCCATGGAACACTGCCAATCTCAAACTATTTTATTTTTAACCTTTCTTCAGAATACTTGTAATTTTTCTTTTCCCCAATAAAACAAGTAGTTTTCTTTTCAGCATAAGTGTTTTATTCTGTAAAAATCGTTTTAGTAAGTTAGGGGCATTGAAAACACAGTTGGCTGGCAAAACCAACACCCTTCCTAAGCCCAGGATAAGGATCCAGGCTGCAGGACGTTTGGTCGGAATAACCAAACACTTTACTCTAGGTTGGCTGGAAAAACCAACTTAGAGGTTGGCTGGAAAAACCAACACCCTTCCTAAGCCCAGGATAAGGATCCAGGCTGCAGGACGTTTGGTCGGAATAACCAAACACTTTACTCTAGGTTGGCTGGAAAAACCAACTTAGAGGTTGGCTGGAAAAACCAACACCCTTCCTGAGCCCAGGATAAGGATCCAGGCTGCAGGACGTTTGGTCGGAATAACCAAACACTTTACTCTAGGTTGGCTGGAAAAACCAATCTAGAGGTTGGCTGGATTACACCAACTCTTGGTACTCTTCAGCCGAGGTAAGTGCCTCGGCTAAAGAGTGGTTGGCTGGATTAAACCAACTCTTAGTACTCTTCAGCCGAGGTAAGGGTCTCGGCTAAGGAGTGGTTGGCTGGATTAAACCAACTCTTGGTACTCTTCAGCCGAGATAAGTACCTTGGCTAAAGAGCGGTTGGCTGGATTAAACCAACTCTTGGTAATCTTCAGCCGAGGTAAAGATCTCGGCTAAAGAGTGGTTGGCAGGTATACTTATAGTTGCAATGTTAAGACCGGGATAAAGTATCTCGGCAAGAGAATACTGTACCTCATCCAAGACTTCAGTTAAAAAGTAAAGTACAAACATAGAGATCAACCGAAATAAGAGTTGGAACAAAAAAACAGACTTCATTCAAAATTCAAAGCAAGTACAAAGGATGGGGCCTCAGCCCGGTTACAATCTGTGTCCAAAAGCAAAGAAAAGAAAATACAGAAACCAAGCAAAAAGAAAAAAAAATGCAAAGTCAAGCAAACAGATCATCAAGATCAGCATCAAGTTTAACTCGTAGCCCGGTTTCAGTTAGAATCTCGGTTTCGGTCGGGAGTATGGTCTCAGTTGGAAGCACGGTTTCAGTTGGTAGTTCGATAGTCAGGTCTTCCACCGTTGGCTCCGCCCGAGCTGACTGATGGGCAAGATCATTGACGACCAGGGTATCATTGGGCTCGTTTTCTTCATCGTCCGAAGCTTCAAGAAATTGTTGCTGAGTAGTAGCAGCATACTCCGCCAGGGAGGTCGGTATGAAGTACTGAGGAGGATTGAAGACCTCGGTCTCAGGCCCATAACCGAGCTGCACCACGGCATCCCTCCACCCGTATTTAAAAAAGAGATCCTTTGCAGCTTCACACTGCCTAATGTATAGGGCTTCACCCTCTTTGAAACCCCGGTCCTCTGCATCCTCTAGCTTCTTCTCAAGCTTTGTTATTTTGGCTTTCTTTTTTCCTTCGAGCTTGGCCAACTCGCGCAGGTATTTATCTTTCATCGCAGTCAGGGCCCTTTGTTTATCAGCATTAGCCGAAGTAACTAGTCCGATCAGACGGGTTACCTAGGCCTCTAGCTCGGCCGTCTTTTGTTGAGACTCTTTTAGCTCGGCCGTTTTGGCTTCAGCTTCTGCCATGGCCTGCCTTGTTGTTTTTCGGAGTTCCAACACTCGCTTGTGAGCGATGTGGTTTTTCTGTATGGCCTGCAAAAGGATGGTAAGACACTTTTTCAATATAACCGAGGTGAAAGTTGGAAAATTTTCTTGAAATCAAGTAAAAGGGCAACTTACCAGCACCATCGATTTTGTGGACGAACGAAGAGCCTTCAGCTCGGTCAGGTGGTCGTGATGCCTCATGTCGGCTGGAAGGCAAACACCCTTAGCTAGGTTGAATGCCATCATGTGGTCTTTTTCTGCGACCATGGAATCAGTATCCGTGATAGCATCGTTCTGAAAAGTAATTTTTGGAGCCCACTTGGAGGAGGTAGCTCGGTCACAGCACTCCGGTTATGGGCTCGGGAGAGGGCTTGGCAGAGTTGTTTGTGGGACCACGGTTTCGTCTTCATCAACTAGGCGTGGCTCGGTTGCGAAAGTCCGAGCATGCTTGCTTGGCCGCGATGACGAAGGCTGTTGGGTCGGCAGAGCTACCACGGTCTCTTGAGTTTGACCGGCTGGTGGTACCTCAGTCGGATTTGTTTCGGTCAAAAGGGCTCGCACGGCTCTCTTTTTGGCCATTTCTTGCTCAGCAGTCAGTGGGATCAAGTTGATTTGGGGCAAGGTTGGATCCGGTTCAAGAGAGGCTTCTAACAAAAAGTCAGTCACCCTGGTTTTACGTCGGCTGCTATATCGGTAGGTCGGCTCGAAATTCAATAGCTCGGCCCAGCTTCGATCTGGATGTCGTAGTGCGGTACGAAGTGCAGCTAAGTTTGGGTAACTGTACTGGGACTTAAGAAAGTCCAGATCTGCATAAAGAGGTCAACAGTTAGTGCGGTTCAAAGAAAACGAAGCCGAGGTAAAGGAAAGCATAAAAATTAACCGAGGTAATTATACCGGGTACGCCTTTGTTCCAATTGATCCGGTTTCCAGGTATTTGGGCTTCTTGATCTTCAAAATTGCCCAAAACCCAGAAGAAGTCATCATCATTTACATCCTTATCCGGGGTATTCTTTATTATTTTTTCACGGCGGCGCCTTATTCTTAAATAATAAACCCATCCATCTTCATTTGAGCCTAGGGAGTATTGATGGAATATCTCGGCTAGACCGAGGTTAATACCAAGCCGGCGGTTTAGCTCAGCGACGTCATTTATTATGCGGTAGGAATTTGTGGAAAGCTGGATTGGGCATAGTTTGGTTTGCCTAAGGAATTCGCAGAGGAGTGGCTGTACAGGGAATCATAGGCCGGTTTCTACTATGGATAAAAGGGTGAAAGGGACGAAGTCCGAGTTTCCCCAGGGGGTAGTCTCTAGTTCGGCTCAAGTGAGATGGACATCGTCAGGGATATGGTAGTCCCTTCGGAACTCGGCCATACCGCCTGGGGTGTTTACTAAAAATCTGTATTTACCCATGGAGTTTTAAGTTATATATAAATTAAAGGTATTAGCTCGGTCGAAAAACGACGCTGAGTAGCTCGGTTGAGCGTGCGAAGGAGTGCCTGGCAACCTAAGTCTGCAAAGTGAAAAAAGAAAGGTGTTATGCACAGATCGTTGGACCGTACTAAAAGAAATAAAGGTAAAATAAATAAAGTCCTAGCTCGGTTATGTGAGATGCTACGGGTCCTAGCTTGGTTTCAGCAAGGGGTTTGTTAGCTCGGTTTGAGCAAGGCAGGTGTTAGCCCGGTTGAGCCTCTAGGGACAGCATTCTTAGTTCGGTCTGAATTAAGAGGACTGGTGTAGCCCCAAGTTGTAGCTCGATCATGGTTAGGGCTTTCAAGCCTGCTGTTGCACAGACCTAGTACGGTTCGATAGCTCGGCTAGTTGACTAAAAATGAGGTTTTACTTGTTGAAACTACTGGCATAGTGTGTTAGTTCGGTTGGTTAGTCTGGCTAGTTTGACATCAACTGCAAACAACTTTTTAGTCCGGTTACATAGTGATTTTGGATCGAAACCAGTGTTTGTCAGATTATTGCATGAATTCAAGTGGTTCTATTACAAGGTTTTTTCCAGAAAACGAAAGGCAGAGCAAAAAATGGAAGCAAAAGTTGAAAATATGTTTTGGAAAGCAAAACAAGAGCTACATAACATGATAATCAACAGAGGGAAGCTTCAATTCACTTACCAGACAAAAGAGAAGGAACTGAAGATGAGAAGCAATTGCAGCAAAACCACGAAGCTTCCTCAGTTGCAGATCAAAGAATAAAGAAACTCAGAAGGAAGAGAGAAAGGAAGATGAATAGTGTAATGATGGATTCAAAATGCTAGGGTTGGTTTTGTAAAAGGAATGACAAAAAGAGGGGAACTGTTCAAATTTTGCGAGATACGAAGACGGCGTGACAGCTGTCTTAAGCCAATAAGAGTATGCCACGTGTCATTGGAATGAGAAGCGATTCAGTTGTTGCGATTGAAGGGACGTTTTGACCGGACAGATAGAGCCCGGTGTAAATTTAGCTCGGCTGGAAAGGCTAGAGGGATTTTTAGCTCGGCTGAAAGGGCTAAAGTGTTTAACTCGGTCGTAAGACTAAAGTTTTTAGCTCGGATGGTAGGCAGGTAATCCCTATCATGTTGCACAGATGGGATTAAGGGGCAATTGAGAGGGTAATTTATACCTAAATTGGGCCGAGCTGGGTAAATGGACCGAGCTGGGTAAATGGGCCGTTCTTTGGGCCATAGTAAGAAGGGCTGGATGAAAGGGGCTTGTAGTTAGCTCGGTCCTGCAAGCCCTATTGTTATCCCGGTCCAGAGAGGCTTGTTGTTATCCCGGTCTGAGAGAGATTTGTGGATAGCTCGGTCGCTGCGTTCGGAGTTAGCCCGGTCATAGCGTATTGTGGTTAGCCCGATCAAAACCTGGCTATTTGTTATCTCGGTCTGTACATACCATGGTTAGTACTTGAGGAACCGGGATAAGAGCAGTGAATAGAAGAACCGAGCTAAAGATAGCTTGGTCTAGTCTGCGGCCTAGCATAGCCATGCTTACCTCGGTCAAATCAGAGTCCGACCATGGTAAAATCATCTCACTTGGTTTAAGCAGTGAGGGGGGTGTTGAAGGATAAACATTATCTTTCAGGAGTGTGAATCCTAGGAGGACTCTACATGGAGGAGTAAAAGTCCTACTGGGATTGTGTCACGCGGAACCTATAAAAGCTCACAACATCACCTATGGAGAGGTAATACAACTTTGATTCCCGAATTCACAGAGCTTCTTGTCTATTTGTCTATTTTGCTGACTTAGGCATCGGAGAGGTATCCGGCACACACCTGCCGACTAGCTCACGTTTGTGCTTTCAGGGAGTAAAGCGACGACGTACGGAGGAGCGCAATCTTGATCAACAGGATTATACGATAAGGTTTATTTCTTTCCCGTACAACTACCTTTCAAATTCAATAATTATTCTTCTTTTATGACATTGATATGGAAGATAAATTTCAACAAATTTTATTTGTTTACTATAATGGCAAACATTATATCAACACATGCAATACACATACCTACCCATGTTAGTTTTCAAAATTTTACCATACAATTTTTTTTTTTTTTATAAATTTTACATTTATTTTGTTGATTCTTTTATCAGTATAATAACATTTTTTTTAATTTTATTAAATTGCAGTACTTTTGAAAATGAAAAAAAAAATAGATATTTAAATTTTATAAGCTAAAAATCAAAACAATATTAATAAAATACGTACGTTGGGAGCCTGTGTTATTTGTCCACTTCAAACAGTTTGGTCCAACAAAATATCTAGCCTAGATGAGAGTTTTTAATGATAAAATAAGCATTGAATAATTGTACTTTATTATTATATGTAATTTTAAAATATGTATAATAGTTAACCATTTTTTAATAATAACTTTCCAATCTAAAAAAATAACTATAAATTTATTTCCTTCTTAAATTTTTTTAATAAATTTATTATGACTTAGGTGATATTTAATAAAATTGAAAACTAAAAATTGAAAAATTAAATACTAAAAACTTAATGATGAATTTTTTTAAGTTGAAAAGTTATTCAATAAGAAATCAAGTGCTAACTAAAACTAATTGTTTGATATGCACAAAATCAATTTTAAATTTTTTTATTCAAATTGTATATCTTATAATTTTTATATTATAATTGTGAGTTGGTAGTGATGGAGGAAGCAACGACAGTGTTAGATATAGCGCCAACGTCAATAGTGGTACAGATTAATAGATAATGATTGTGGTGATAGCAGAAGGAAAATATTGTAGAAATAAAATAAAAAATAAAAAAAAAGGGTTGTGAATGGTGGTGGGTGTGACAACAATAACAATAATTGTGCAAATAACAAGTTGTAATGGCTGTTGTAGTGGTAGCAGTAATAACAATGGCGACTATTGTGATGATATGGTAGTGGTAGTGAAATAACAGTGATATTTATGGCAACAATGGCATTGTTGATAGTAGTAGTAATGGCGCCGATGGCCATGGTGGTAGTAGTGAGTTTATTATGATGTATATTGATATATATATATATATATATATTTTATTTGAGTATGTCGATACTTTATGTTTTTTTATTTATTTTAGATTTGATTCATATAAGATATTACAATAAAGCTTGATATTGATATACATCCACGAGTCTAGAAATTCATTTTGGAGAATTGAACCTTCTTGAACTGTTTCTTTTTAAGAATCAAAATTTTTTTGCCAAAACAACATATGCTAAGTCTCGATAGTTAGCTCTCAATCTTCCAATCAAAAAATAATGTCGATGAAGGCGTGCAGGTGCACTATTCCGCAGTGGGGATTGTCGCTTTCCATGAATTTCCCATTTGTCATTCAATAAATGAACTTTGTTTATTTCTTTTTTTGAGGATCGACGAATCAAATTTTATTTTAGATTTGATTCATCTAAGGTATTACAATAAAACTGAATGAATTATAATCATAATAATGAAGATTAAATATAATACAAACTTTTTACAAAGAAACTCTCAAAATGGGAGAGAAAACCCTAATTAATATACGGGAAATAAGTCTCACACGCAGATGAGGAGATTCAAACTACTAACGTCCTAGTGAGATGCTAGAGTTCTGGCCAATCGAACTAACCCCTTTGGTTGCTGATACTTTATATTTAGTATTTATAAATTCTGTTATAATGAAGTAAGTTTCATATCACTTAAAATTTTATTAACTTTTTGGTTACATTTCAAGAGGCATTTAAGTTTTTAAGGATATCAATTGCAGTTATCAAACAGACTTAATTGATTACCATTTAATATATTCAGTTTTAAGTGTTGAATTAGATTATCAAATACTACCTTAGTGTAAGTCATTTTTAAGTGTAAAATCTTAAAAAGTAATACTAGACATCTTAAAAAAATTATCAAATTTTCAACATAACATTCACATAGATGTGATTTTTCTAGCATTTTTTAATTTAAAACTACATTTCGGCTTCCAAAGGCAATCCTAAGAAAATTTATTTTTAATAAATATATGTTTTATGCCTTGCGTAACACGGGTATACCGGTAGTTTGAATAAACAAAAAAACTGACGTATATTCCAAAACGCCCCTTACTTTACAAAGATAAATTCAAAATGACCCTTCTTAAAAGTGGATTCTTTAATAGCCCAACAAAAAAATTAATAATTTACAAAAATGGATTAGTTTAGCTGATTTTTTCATGGGAACTTATGACCCATACTTGTCATTTACATAGACACCTTTGATTGTCAAAGCTTATTGTCCATTTCCAAAAGGAGCTCATCTTCATACCCTCACATGGAACCCCTAATCACCCGCACAAAAGAGAGAGGGAGAGAGAGCATTGAAAGAGACTCTCATGCAAAGGCTGGGGCCACCCACATGCAAAAGGCTCATCACCACCTTCATGTATTTCTTTCTATCACATTCACAAAGATAGAAGGTTCTTTCTATCACATTCAGAAAGATAGAAGGGGGTTGGGAGTCACACACATACAACAGAAGTATGGGTTCTGTAGCCCAGCACATGTGTTAAGGTGAGACAAAGTCACGAAAAGTAACGATCAAGTTTGTGATGCCAAAAGTAAATAAATACGTACTCAATCACTATGGTGTGCAGCCCTTTAGGGTGCATGCGCCCTATTACAAAATGTATAATTTTAATATAAAATTTTATAATATTAATGATAAAATATATAAATTCGTCATAAATTAACGTAATAAAAATTATCGTAATCAAATCATAAACTTTTATAATAGCAATAATAAAAAATTTAGATATTTTATTACGCCAATTTATAGTGGGGTTACGCGTTTAATGGTTGAATTACTAAATTTTATAATAAAATTATACATTTTTGTAGTAGGGTGAATATGGTACACACCCCTACACGAATGCATACCATAAGATTTCTCATCACTACGTTAATGTTTATAGTTTTATTATTTTTAATTTATAAAAAAATAAATAAATATCCTTATGTTTATTTTGCATAAAAACAAAACAAAAAATATAGGGATGTATTTTTAGGTAGAGCCACTTAGGTTTAAGATCTCGGCTGTGCAGCATGACGTCGGACGTACTGGCCATGGTTGTGACATTGGTCAAACTTTGGTCAAAATATGACTCCTATATAGTAGAATCCCAATAGGGATAAGACACTTGAATTGTGTAGGAATGGAACTCTAGAGGAGATCAAGCATAACCCAATTAGAAAGAATAATTCTAGAGAAAAAATACTTGTTAAACAAACATATCTAGATGGAGAATGAATATTATAATGAGGCAAGACAATCTTATGTAAAGAGTACACCCCCTTAGGTTGATGTATGAATTTTCCAGTAATTGATTATAGATTTTAGTATTTTATGCTATTGAGTATTCTTTGGTTTCTAAAGAGAGGAGATTACTGACTTTAACAATGAAGTGCCCTTCCAGTTCACAAGCAACAAGGGTAGATACTGACCTCAGTCTTATAGATGTAGATCTCAGCAAAATCATCCCAACTTACCAGTTTCCTTCCTTGATTTGTGTGATCAGATTTCAGCACACACAAAAAACATGTTTGATATACATATTTTAAATTTTTATTTTGAAAACAAGTGAAAGGAATGGCTACGAGAGATGGTTATTGGCAGTTGGAGATGGTATTCGGAGGTGGTTGTTGGCCTTGGTGGTTGCCACTGATGGGAGGTGGTTGTCGGTCACAAGAAGTGGTGGCTGAAAGTGGTAGTCGACGGTCGAAAATGGTGGATGGTCATAGATGGTGGTCGGTCAGTCTCTAGAGTTGGTTGCCAAAGGTGATTACCACCAATGGGAGGTGGTTGTTAAAGGCAAGAGGTGGTGGTCAAAGGTGGCAGTCAAAAGTGTCTGTCAGCAGCCAAAGGTGGTCATCATAGGTGATTGCCATTAATGGGAAATGGTTGGTGGTAGTTGAGGATAGTTGCCTGTTATGGGAAGTGGTGGCTGAAGGTGGTAGCTTGAAATGGTTAGCGGAGAAGGTCATCGATGATGGTGGCCAATGGCAGTGGTGAGCAATTGGTGATGTTTGGAAAGAATGAGAGAAAGTGGTTGAAATCAACCTTTTTTTATATATTTTTAAAAAATAAAAATAGAAATTAAATGAATTTTTGTTTACAATTTTAAAAAATTATGTAAATATATATATATAAAAAAAAAGTATAAATATAAATGTTATCAAATTAGGAGAACTTATTCCATGTCCCTTGGCATGGATTAGTAGTGTCCTCATGATTTGTTGTGGAGGATGGGGGAGATAGTGAGGGCCTAAATCGACGATTGGTGTGTAGCATATGCCATGTAGTGTCCCAGTGGCATTAGATAATTTTTTGAAAATTAGATTTTAGAAAAGAGAAGAGATAGGAAAAGAAAGTGAATTCAATACTAAATTTTATTTCCAATCTTTTGTAGTTGAGTTAAGAATGTGAATTTATATTTTATCAAATATATATATATATTAGTTATATATAAACAAATAAATTTGTATAAGCAAATCTATTTGTCTTCATTTTCTCCCTTAATAAAAATCTAATCTTCAAACACCATTTGAATTCAGATTTTCTTTTATTTATTTAAAAAATTACCTTTATTTGAGATTTCCTTCTCCAATTTCTAAAATCAAATTCTTGTGCAGTAACTTTAAGTTCAATTTACAAACAATAATATAGAGATTTTGTGATTTCAGTTATGACCTGGATTCATATAATAAGATCAACATATTCTACAAAATTATCAACCAAAAAAAAATGATAGGAGAGAAAGATCTTGAAAAGAAAGTTTCAACTCTTTAATTCTATTTTAATGTGTTTATTTATTTAATTAATTTTACCATAGACTCATATTTAAATTCCACATTATCATATTCCAGTTAAAAAAATTTATTTGCAATTTGGTATTTCACCCTTACTTAGAGTAATGTTTATATGCTTGGGTTGAAGACAATGGTTTTGACCTAGTAGATGAAGTGCTTCTCTCCTATAGAAGACGTCTGGGTTCGAGTTTTACCACTATAAATACAGTTTTTCTTGTTGTATTCATCTCCTAAAAAAGAGATAATTATCAACAAGTCCTATTGATTAGATTTATTTACTTGTAAATCTTAAGTGATTTTTTCTTTTCTTTTCTTTTCTTTTTTTTTTTTTAATGTATTTGCCCTTCGTTTTGATAATGATAAAATTGTATGCATTTTAGATGTATTTTGTGTTTGTGGAATAATCATTGGTACTAGTAATGATAATGAGAAATTAACAAAAATGTTTTGGAGCTCTAATGTGTAGTGGAGTCCATCTGATGTGAAATTTTGACTTTTTTTTTTGTGACTTTTCACCTCATTAGAGCTCTAATTTTAGAGGGATGTATCATTGCTGAGAAATTTATGAGAGTGATAAATGATTGAAATATTTTTACTTTTATTTGCGAGTTTTTAATTTAATTTTAATTTACTTATTTTAGTTTGTATTGAAATATAATGTGGGAAATATAAATAGTTAAATTGTATTATTTAAAAAAATATTTTTATAGTAATAAATTTATCATTGAAAGTTATAGTAGGACTTTTTATTAAATAAGTCGGAGCCACAGGACTATCCAAAAGAAAAATTGGAATGGGGAATATGAAAATAGCTGAAAATTTTCTCTGTGGCCCATATATGTCTTGGCCCATCATAGGACCCGCCCAAGGGTAGCCCATACCTCTCGGGTTGGATCCGGGCCTGGCTATATGAATAGGCAACAATTTGACAACTCTTGGCCCACTTTGCTAATGTATCAACAGGCGTGTTTTTAACTTAAAAAGTAAAATATTGTTGTGTTCCTCTAAGTTTAAAATTGAATTTGAGAAAATTTGTGAGTCTGCATAATTCATCATATGTCTCATTTTTAATGATTTAAATTATTCATTTTATACGGTCTTTCGTGTATATCAATCATGAAAAAATTAAGTCAATTCGATAATCGTAACATTTTTATTTTATCGTGTTTATTTTTAAAAAATAGATAGTTTATTTTTAAAAATATACATGTCTTTTTTTAGAAACAAATACTATAAAATGAAAATGTTACAAATATCGGATCGATCTAATTTTTTTATAAATGATATATACAGAGAGTCTTACAAAATGAATGGTTTAGATCAGTAAAACGAAATTAGTGATAGACTCCACAAGTCTCTCAAATTCTCTCAAGTTTATATTTGAACTTAAAAGAAGTGAAACCCTTAAATATTATATTAGAAGGTGTAAAACCCTTAAATATTATATTAGAATGTGTGATACACGTGATATGATGTGTATGCATTTTTTTAAAAAATTAAATATAACTTGAAAAAACAAAAATCGAAACTATAAATTAAATTTATATGGTAGATGATGAAATTAACAAAATAATTTCACTCACTTGAATTTTTAAATTTATTGGGTTATAAATTATCTAAATGAAATTTATAAATAAATCTTTCTTAAAATAAAGTAAGAGCTTAATATATAAATAGTTTAATTTTATAAAGCTCATAAAATTAGTTACTTTTTTTAAATTCCATAGAAAACAAATTTAATTGTTACATTATTTTTTTTTTTAAGATTCAAAAATCAAAATCAATATATATTTTTAAATATTTTAAAAGGTTTTAAGAGTCAATAAATTTTGATAAGATTGTAATTGTGTAAGATTTTAAAAAGAGGTTATTTAATAGTTGTTATTTATTTATTTATTTAAAATTCAAATTCAGTTAATTTTAATCATGTAATTAAAATTCTAAAATAGTTTAGTCAATAAGTGTATTTTATTTTTCTAAATTCAAAATCAACACATATTTTTAAAATTTTCAATATAATTTGGATAAATTTGTAATCAAGTATGATATTTTTAAATTATAAGAGCCAACCGAATAAGATTTTATGGGAGATTAATCCAAGTCTTTTTTTAATTTTTTTTAAAATCTCAACAAATTTAGCTTTTAATCAATAAAATTAATTTCGTTTTTGTATCCAGGTAGGAATTTAAAGAATGTTAGGCAATATGTATTTTTTAATTTTTTTTTTAAATCTAAAAATTAACCAACTTAGTTATTATGCGTATTTTTTATTTCATTTTTTAAAATATAAAAATTAAAAAAAAAATTGTAAACTCAAATAAACAATTGTAGATTTGTTTTTAATTTTTTATAATATCTTTGTTTTCTTAGAATGAATTTTGTTGTATTTTTTTCTTTTTTTATTATTGAATTTTAATTGTTTGCAAACAATATAATGTATTATGAGTCAAACGAAGATGAGAGATGTTAGGAATAAAAAGGCACAAAACATGAAATAGATAACAACAGATAAAATTCGTGTGTAAAATTTGTTTCAAACCTGTAAAATAATAATATAAATTTCATAAACTCAAGTGTGAATCTTGCCTATTCTAACTTTCACTTTACCTACTATTCATTCATTTATCTCTTATCTACCAAATTATCTATTTTATATTTTTGTTAAAAAAATTAACATAAGGTTTCGTTTGGAAACAGCCTATTTTAGTAATTTTTTGATTTTTTACAAAAAGATGTGTAAAAAGGTAAAGAGAGTGATGTGACAACTTATAGTGACTTTTTACTTTTTTAGCTAAAATAGTTACTCTCCAAACGAAAATATCTATTGATTAGTTATGGATAGTAATGATGGCTAGTGGAGAAAGGAGAAAATAATACGGATTGAGACATAGATTAGTTACAGATAGTGAAACAGATATAGATAGATGTTGGATTTTTTTTATTTTATTTTATAGATATAAATAAATAAATGGTAAATTACACTTTACCTTTTTATATTTTGTCATTTTTTCATTTTAACTCTTAAAGTTTATTTTTATCCACTTTGGCACTTCATGTTTTAAATTTTTCCCATTACTCTAAAAGCTAACTTATATAAAAAAAAATTAGACAAAAAAATAACACATTAACAGTCACGTGTATAAAATATTTTATTACTCAAACCCAAATCTCTAAATGATAATATTTTTTTAAGTAATGTGGTAATTAACATAACATTTTTTGTCTAATTAACATTTTTTTATGTAATGATAATATTTTTTTGTCTAATTAACATAACATTTTTTATGTAATGTGGTAATTAACATAACATTTTTTGTCTAATTTTGAACAAAAATTAACTTTAAGAGTAAATTAGGAAAAATTTGAAACATGAAGGTCTAAAGTGGAAAATAATAAATTTTAAGGGTCAAAGTACGAAAATCAACAAACATAAAGGGGCATGGTGTAATTAACACTATTAAAAACTGTTAATTGTTTATTAATAAAATTGGTCATTTATTATGAAATGAGAAACTTCAAAGGGCGAGATGTAATTTTCAGAACTAGAGGGGCAATTTGTATTTGTAATTTAACAAAAGTTAAAAATGGTAAGAGTGAAAATGAAATTTTCTCTAATTTGAATCACAATGTGTGTGTTTACCTTTTCATCTTTGTGCACACCATATCTCAGTTCACACACTTATGAATTTGGTTATATATTATTATTCTCATTCCACATACCACACGTTCCAATTACAACCCTAACTCAAATCTTATACACATGCCACCTAAACAAGGTTTCCACCCAACTTGAAACACAACCACACACTGAAGACCTATTTTCTAATAACTCCGTTGAAGACCCACAATAAAGACAAATCTTCTAGCAAAACATAACTCCATTGAAGACCTACGTTGAGCTCCATTGCGCTGTTGAAGGTATATCTCCCTCCCATTTGAAGATTCGATTAATGTGTAGCATTGATTTTTTTGGGTGTTGAGCTTTATCTACCTAAACCATCTATCTCCCATTTTCCATAAACGATCGTTTTGTCTTAAAAGAAATTGGTTTTGCTCATTCGGTACTGATTTTTCGAATAGAAAAGGTTTATTCGGTTGTTTACTTTTGAATATTTTGTAAAGTTTTGATTCTGTAATACCGAATTTAAATCTTCTGTTTGAAACTTGATCTTCGAATTTGTTTAACATTTTCGGTGTTGTACTCCCGAATTTGTTATAAATTTTCGGTAGTTGATTTTCAATTTTTTTATATTTATTAGGTTATGTACTTTTGAAATTTTTGTACACACACTAGGAAATGGATAAACCTCAATGGACAAAGAATATGGGGTCGTTCATTTGGCTACCCCACCAAACCCAACATTTCATGTGGTTGAGTTCAATCTCAAGTTTCATAGAGCGTTTGAACATTTGTTTGTCTATGAGCACATGTTGTGAACTTCATGAGGTTCAAAATAACACAGATTTTTTTAATTTTCTTTTCTGCAAAATTTGATTCATTGTGAACTATATGAACAAATAATGTTGTTTATTATGCAGATTGATACTTGATCTCATGGTCGAACTCACAATGGAGTGTACCAAGCAATGGGGGACAATAGAGGAAGTGAGAAACAATGGAGAAACTAAGTTTTAGTTTTAGTTTTTTCAAAAGATGTGCACTGATAATTATTGTTTTGTAAAGAGATATACAAAGAAAATCTAAATTTAATTTGTAGTGTGTGTATTGATGCCCATTATAATCATTTGGTTTCATGGTAAAATGGTCTTTAAAATTTTCTTTTATTAAGTGTGTACATGGGAAATTGTATTTCCACGCATCTACTTATTTCTGTACACATCATTTCTCAGTGCACATATTTATTAGTTTGGTTATATGTTTTTGTTCTTATTCCATACATTTCATGTTTCAATTATACCCTACCTTGTATCCTTGTACACATACCACTCAAACCCTCCTTCCACACATCTGATGTTCAAACAGTTGAAACCCTCTTTCCACACACTGATGTTCAAACATTCATATCCAAAAATGGACCACTTTCTAAAACATTAAAGACACATATATTTGGCATTGAAGACACAATGAAGTCCCTCCATTGACAACTCCATTGAAGACCCTCCATTGCATTGTTGAAAGTGAGTATCTCCCATCCATTTCCAAACCTCTTCTATGGTTATCTGTTTGCGCTCCATTAACGAACACCATTGTTTGAAAGTCCCTTGTTTTTTCCTAGGAAGATTTCGTTTTTGTCCATTCGACACTGGTTTCCCGAATACAATTACATTATTCGGTTGTTAACTTTCAAAAATTTCACAGATTTTGGGAACTTGGTTTCCAAAACTAATTCTTTAATTTGAAACTTGAGTTCCGAATTTTGTACAAAATTTAGGTTCTGTAGTATTGAATTTGGTACATTTTTTCAGCAATTAATTTTTTGAGTGGGGTAAATTATTTCAGCTTTGAAATTTCGAATGAGATGTTTTTAAATTGTTTTTTTCTTCCTTCCCTTATGCCATTTGAAACAATTTTTTTGTTTTTCCTCGTTAACTTTTGTTTGGCATTGTTCATAGATAATTGGTTCCTTATGTTGCATTTCCCTTTTCTTTTTTTCTTTTTTCTTTGTTTTAAAGATTTTTGTTTTGGCTATTTCTAGTTTAAGTTACAATCTATTACTCATCCCAAAAAAAAAAAAAAAAAGTTACAATCTACCATTGTTGATGATACATTGAATGAGGACAGAAAAACAGGAATTGGATTCGATTAATGAACATGTCCTAGGGTTAGTTTTTTTATTGGATTCTTAGTCTATATTGGTAATAAAACAGGACCTACAGTCATTGGAAAAGGCACCACTTGAGATCCCCTAATATTGATGTAAAGTTGTTTAGAAAATAAACCCTTATACTTTTTTTATTTTTGTTCATTTATTGTTCACTTTTAAAACTCTTGTAGTATTTTAAAACAATTACCCCTTATGCAGATGGACGTTGGTCCCAGTCAACGTTGGTCAATAACAACTTTGAGCAAAAGACATCGTGAATTAGAGAATGTTGGACGTAAACGTGGACGTGGACGTCCACGTTGTCGTGGACGTGGACGTGCTCGAGTGCATGATGATGATCCTATATATGATGCACCAGTTATGGACGATATTGCTATGGATGATGACCATATTGGTAATGATGTTGATATTATTGATGAAGATATCCCTACTAAGCCATTTCTGGGAGGGCCAATTGATTCATCTTTGTGGTTGTGCAACTCATGTAGCAAATCACGCCTAACTTGAACCCAGTCATTCTCTCTAAGACCAAGTAAAACCATAATTCCTGTCACCATCTATATCCTTCATAAAATTTATGAATGATTTTAACATAGGTGGGAAGTCACCAACATATGCACTCGGTAAACTTGTTCTAGTACAATATGTCTTTGTCTTCACATTTTGTTTTTTCTCATTTTCCATTGCAGCTCACTTTTTCTTTGATTGACTTGAAGGTAATGTGCTCTAGGTACCCCTAGCTAAGTAACTATCATGCCCATTTTCAACCAACTCAAATACACACGGGTCACGACAACAAGATATATCAATTTTCTTATGTCCTCGACATGGATTATGCTTAACATTAGGCTCAATAAGGAAAGTGCTTGCTGGATTTGCAATTTCTTTCAATTTCTTCAACATATCCAATTGCGTGGCAATATCAAACTCGTTGAACTGTTTCAAAATCAACTCAAGTTTTGATATACAAGTCAATACCAATTTGTCAACCATAGGATTCACGTTCAGTGTACATGTATACTTCTAAGTGAAATAGGACGGCCTTGTCTCATGTAATCTACAATCTCATGAACATAAGGTAAACCATGGGTGCACCTAACAACACACCCACATGTTGCAGCATCAATACTAATTGAATTTGCTCTCTTATTCTCTGCCAACATTTACTCCAATGCATGAATAGACACATTACCCCGAAACTCTCTAAAATGAGAAGGTTTGAATTGATGTTGTACAACAGTCAAACTCTTCTCGAATGATGCTTTTACTTGAACGTGTCACAACTCAAGCAAACAATGTATTTTTTTTTTTTAAATGACATCTCAAATGTCATTTGACTTGAATCTAATTGCCTCTTCAATTTAGCATGAGCACTTTTAGCCCTGTTCATATGGATGTAAAGGAAAAATAGTCAAATATAATAATTAAAGATAACAATATGACTTATAAGAAAATGAAAAAAATATATATTACCGACTGGTTGTAACATTGCCGAAATGCATGCACATGTCTGTATGTAATGCAATGAATTTTTTTTTATACAGATCTAACTAACTCACAATAACATACTTGATTGCCTCAAAATAGTTACTGAAATCCTTATACAGTATAGCAAAGCGATCATTGTATTCCTCTTCAGTTAATGAGAATACTAAATAGTTCCATACGATGTTAAACTTTTCCTACTTTTCTTTTGTCTCAAACATTTTCTTGCATTTCGCCAATACATTCTTACTAATATGCCAACGACATAACAAATGTCAGCCATTTGGAAAGGTATTGTCAATGGCATTCATCAAGGCTAACTCTCTATTTGTGACAATGACTTAAAGTAAAATACTATTGTCCATAAGATCACGCAATGTTTGTAACGCCCATGCATAGTTATCGACCCGCTCAATTTGCAAGTATGCGAAAGCCATAGAGAATATGTTTGCACCCATTTTCGTAAATTTTCTATTAACAATTGGATCAATTGAATGATGACACATGGCAATAAAGTCAAGGTAAAAGTCTTTTATTTGATCAAAGAGACACAAGGCATGAAAGAATTGTTTAAATGCATGAATTGTTAAAAGTAGTCAAAAAGTAGTTATTAAACTATTGTTGACTTAGTGGGCTGATTGGTGTGAAGTCATGATTGTGAAATGGAGCGATGTTTTTGTGAATATAATGCTCAAAAATTTGAGGGATATGTGACATCATAAAGGAGAATTATTTCAACAGAGAAATGTGAAGAATTGTTGAAGTTTGAAGGCTTGGAAGTGGTGGAGCAGTTGCAACAACAGTTGAGAGGAAGTGGGTTACAGATTTGAAGGATCATGTGATTATGGGTTAGAAAAAGAAGGAAGACTATAAAGGATGGAAAATGAAAAAGGAAAAGACTTCATCTTCACAACAGCACATAGTTTTTGGACTTAGGGGTAGTTTATTGTAACTTAAGAGTAGTTTCTTCTATAATTTACAATTTGTAACTTGGTGAACTTCAGTAATTTCATTATGGAATTACTTTTTGTTTACTTTGAAATTATTAGTTGTTCCAAAGAAGATCTCATTCTTTTGAGGCATTCGAACCAATTCCACAATTGTTTGGTTGTTCTTGTTAAATTGTCATGTTTAAATTATTGCTTGGTTGTTGTCGATCAAGACCTACCATAATTTTTACTAACAAAATATCATGTCAGTTGATGTCATTCCCACAATTTCAAGAAGAGAAAGATGATATCTATTCGTCTTATATGTACAATACATAATCAATACGCGAGGGAATGTACGAAGCAAATCCAAGCTGACTGAATGTGCCCAAAACAAGTCTGTCACAGTCATAGTGCCTTCCTCATATCGATGATGCTCAATGTACTTATGCTTTGCTAATTCAACTAGCAGTTGTTGCATTTGAGATCTACTAGCTTTATGTAGAATCCTACATCGATGTCGTACATTGTATACTATTTTCATTGTGCTCATATTAAGGGCATCCCCTCTATTTGAGTGTAATTAATATCTCTTTTAGTCTTACCAGGCTTTTTAACATATCCACTAATAATGACTTCTCATTAGCTGACAATCTCTCTACATATGAATGTGCTTGGAGATGCTCTGTGGCTTGATGATTATGCAGTTTACAAACTACATGCAATGTCCATTCATCATTTGTTTTTGACTTGTATGCCCTCAAATGAAATGGGCATTCACACTTCTTCGTACCAGTTTGTCTCAACAAGTCTTTCGAGCCATCTTTCGACTTGTTACGTGATCTATACTTGCCATTCCTCTCACAAGTAAGGTAAATCCTCGGTCTCTTACGACCGCCACCTTAGTCTAACGTCTTTATAATAATAACAAAGATATTGGTCCTTTCAATATCGCATACCCAAGCCTGTATATAATGTTAAACAACTATCATAAGAACAAACTAACAAATAAAAAATTATTAAATTACAAAATTATTGTTAAATGTTGCCTGTTTAGCTATAAAATGACTAGTACAATCCACCATCATATCATATCGAACCTCAGTTTTCTTGAATACATGCAATTTGAAAAGGAAAAAAAATTTAATATCGGCACTTCAGAGCCGCATTTAACATATAATTTTGGCACTTCAAAACCAAATGAAACATATAATTTCGGTTGTTAACAACCGAATAAATGTAATATTATCAAAATTTTATTGTTGAATCTAATTAGTATTTTCGACAGTTGATATTTGAAAAGAAGTAAAATATTTCGGCATTAGTTTGTTGAATTAAAATCGCGAACGAAAAAAAAAAAAAAAAAACTTGTGCACAAAAAAACTAAGTCTGTGTTTGGTGTAGCTCTGGAATCCTAGTTTCACCCTCATATGCAAAGCCTCTGTTTGGATAGAGTTTTCAAAAATTGATTCTAACCTCACATTCAAAACACCTTTCACAACACATTTGGTAGAGCTCTTCTCAATCAGTTTGCAAAAAAATTTGGGTCTACCCGATCATCTCCTTGGACATTCGGCCAGAACAGTTTTTTTGGAATTGGCACCTGTTATCTGAAAAAAAAATTAAATAACAATTAATTTGTCACAATAATTTTTAAAAAATAAAAAAAACATTTTTAAACAAAACAATTAAAAAAAATTCCAACTAAATATACAATCAAAAGTAATTTTAAAGCACTAGCTGAATTTTTTTTAACAAATAATAATATATTTTTTAATATTTTAAATAAAAAATATTTTTGAAAATTTTTAAATTTTTTAAACAAAAAAATTATTTTTTTCAATAATTATTTTTTTGAATTGAATTTTAAAAAGATCTTGGTTATAAGTTTTGAATAGAATTTTCAATAGGTTTTGAGTTGTGTATTTGGTTATGAGTTATAAGTTTTTTAATTAAGTTTTAAATTTTTTTTTCAAAACTCATAACAAAACAACTTTTCTCATTTCATATGTCACATCAAAAATTCAAAACTCTTTTCAAAACTCATAACCAAACAAATTTTTTCTTTTCAAATCATAATTCCAAAACTCACAAACTCAAAATACAACTCTATTCTCAAATCATAATTCTAAAACTCTACCAAACACTACCTAACATTTTCATCACTACTTTTGCTGTTACCATCAATATTTTTATTTGAATTTGAACTTCCATTGGTTTACAACTCTTTCATCACAAAATCAAGAATAATTGTGGATTCTAATGAGAAAATGATATAAGTAATGGAGTTTAAACTTAGATAGTAAAGCAATATGATAGTTGCTATGAGAGTATTACTTTGCAAGTAATAGGAGGACTATGGAATATGTAGCAAGCAATTGATAATAGACTAAGTGAGAAACAATGAAAGAAGTGATAAACAATGGAGAAACTAGGGTTTAGTTTTTTTTTACTCAAAAGATGTGCATTGAGATTTTTTTTTTTTTTTTTGTTTTAAAAAGATGTGCACAGAGAAAATTCTAATATAATATCATGGGTGTGTTTTGATGTCCATTGTAGTAATTTTGCTTTAGGACACAATTGTCATTAAAACAAAATTGGGTTAATTACACTTTACCCTCTTGTGGTTTGACTCTGAAACACATTACCGTCCTATAATTTAGAAATATACACATAACCCTTGTAAAATGGAGTGAAGTGCAAAGTCTGACTTTGTTAATAGTTTTTGCAAAAAGTCTAAATTACTGTTATTTTTTTCTCTAATTTCCTTCTGAATGCCATTACAAACAAGAACCTTTTCTCTCATTTTTCTTCAAATTTTCTGTATTCTTTTCTTCTTCTTCTCTTATTTCTTTCTCATCCCATGGCAAACCACGCACCTCTCCAACTACATTACAAGCAACTTTCTATCCTCTATGTTTGGTTTCATGGAAAATAGTTTACGTTGCCCCATCTAAACCAACCATGAAGACCCACTACATTTATAATATAGTACATATACATACTTATTTGCTATAAAACTTAATTTCGTAAACCCACAACACAGTAGAGAGAGATTGTAGAAAGAGAAAATAAGCGTCAATATTTTTTGAGACATGATAGCAAAAGCTATTATTCTATTCGCAACCTACTACAAATACATCCGATCGCTAATTCAACAGGAACTCCATTCATCCGAAACCAGCCAAACCCATTTCCAACTATCCATGGTTGCCATAGGTTGTTGAAAGAAGTGAGGGAAAGAAAAAATGAAGGGATAATGTTACCCAAAAAGCAACCTAAGAGGGGGGTGAATTAGGTTACTACAAATTAAAATTAATAATACCCCAATAAAATTAACTACTAGTACAACAAATTATTAACAAGCACAATGATGAACTTAGCAGTAAATGATTAAGCAAAATAACAATGAAGTATAACTAACCTACAGGGTAAATCAAATGATTAACACATGAATATTAGATAGCTATAGCAGTAGTAGGAAAGTAAAGAAATTAGGGAAGAGGAGACAAACGGATTTATAGCGGTTCGGCTTCAACCAAGCCTACATCCACTCCACAAGCTTCACTTGAGATTTTCCACTATCTTCTAGTTTCACAGGGGTGCTAGCAACCTCTTTACAAATAGAGCAATCCTTTACGGATTTTACACAGACTTCACAAGCCCAAACCCTTGCAAATCTTAGGTGATTCACAATCACTCTCAAAATTTCAAAAATACAGTGTTTGCAACACTTTTACAAGATGAAATGGTATTTTTGCTTTCAAAGAAAACTTACAATAAATATCTCTCAAAGATAGATATATAAAATGAGTTTTTGATTTTTCTGTAAATCTCATACAGGAAAGGAAAAATGGCTTAAAGCTATAAGGCTCAGCGTATAATTTATGAGAATAGAAGTAAGTGATTATAGGTCAAAGAATATTTTCAGGTTTTTTTTGTAACTTGTTTATATTAGGGCTTTGGTATATATAATGAAAATTATAATCGTTTATAGCCGTTGTATTCATTTGAATTTATAGCCGTTTATAGCCGTTGTAGTCATTTGAATTTATAGCCGTTGTACTTCCATCATTACCAATTTGAATATTTTCCACTCCATTATTACAAATTTGAATATCTTCCACTTGAACCTTTTGGCCTTTTGAACCTTTATAACCATTTATAGCCGTTGTACTTCCATCATTACTAATTTGAATATCTTCCACTTGAACCTTTTGGCCTGCTGCTGTGCTAGACTGTTTAAACCTTTGTTTTAGGCTGTTTGAACTCCTGATTTAATCAAATATTAAATACATTCTAACAACATTTAGGATAAAGGTTTATGTGAGAAATAATGAGACAAAATAAATTTTGATTATATTTTTCTCTTTCAAATAAATCATCAAAATAAATTTTGATTCTATTTTTCTCTTTCAAATAAATCATCAAATTATATTTTGATTAAAATATAATTAAATCAATTATCAAAATAAATTTGGATTCTATTTTTCTCTTTGAAATAAATCATCAAAATAAATTTTGATTCTATTTTTCTCTTCCAAATAAATTAAAACATAATTAAATCATCAAAATAAATAAGTGTAACAATCTCCCCCTTTTTGATAATGGCATACAATGATGTTTTGATTTGATTTGGGAGTAAGAAAGGCTCCCCCTCAAGTCATGCTCCCTGAATTCATTTCTAAATACATAGGTTAGCACATGTATAATAAATAAGCTTTAATCAACAACGATGCAAGATTAAGCTATCAAACTATAAATACATAATATTAGATTAGTTTGAAAATAATACCATAATACATAACATCATATAACATAACATCATATAATTTTCTCCCCTTGTGACATTATCGAAAGGAAATTATGGCTCAGAATCTGGAGGAGGAGAATAATAGTGATAAATGACATCAAAAATATATATATATATATATATCAATCAACGGTCAATCAACAAATATATATATATATATATTACATATACAACTTTCCCACGACGCTCTCATTTTTCGCAAAACGTAGTTGCCATGCGGCCTGGCTTTTGCTTCATTGGCCGACAAAAGCAGCTCTCCTCGATTGCCGCTCGCCTCAGCTATCTCACCATCCTTGTCTTCTTCTCTTCAGCCTTCTTCTAAATCACACACTCTTTCATTTTCTTCTTCACCATTCTCTTCTATCTTTTCTTTACCACTCTCGTCTGTTTCGTCTTCCTCATCGAGAGACAAAATAAAAAAACTGAACGGAACAAAACCATGGCTTCTTCATCCCGTCCCCTCACTCTATTTCCGGACCTGAACGATCCCATAAGCTCTGTTAGACCGGGTGCCTCTACTCCTACTCTGCCTGTCATTCCTCTTCCTAACCTTCCTATGATGTCGATTGAGCAAATCATGGCATCTCAATCTGACATAGAAGCCAATCATTTCACACTGACGTCCTGTATGGAGACGGTGACGGCAGTCACAAAATTGGCTCACCGATTGCAGAACAGAACGAGTGAGCTCCATTAGGTCAATGCCCAACTCTCTCTGCTCCAGCGTATGTACAAGGATGCGCGAGCAGAAATAGGCGCACTGAAGGCCGAAAACAAAGAGCTTAAATGGAAGACCACTTCCATGGCCCGATTTAGAGCAACGTCGTTCTTGGCATTTGATAGTCAGCGGGGAGTCGTCGCTCTCGACGAAAGCACGAGGACAGGAGCGTCAAGGGTTGCCCAAGTGATAAAAAGAAAAAGAAAACGATGGAAGAAGCGAGTAAGTGAGGTCAGCGTATGGCCGGAAAAAAAAAATGAAGGGTTTTTGGTTTTTTTTTTTTTTTTTTTGAAATATGTTTAGTTTGATCGGCGTATAACCGTAAAAAAAAAAAAAAATGAATGGTGTTTTTTTTTTTTTTTAATGTAAATATTTGTATGTTAATTTGTTTTTGTTTTTATGTTTAACTACTGAAAAAAGAAATTAAAAAGCAGAAAAAAAATAAGAAAATTAAGTCCAAACAAAAAATAATAAGGAGAAAAAAAATAAAAATAAAAGAAATTAAGCCTAATAGTAAAATAAAAAAATAAAAAAAATTAAAATAATACCAGCAGAAATTAAACTTAAAGTATATGTGAAGCAATAAGCATGATCTAACAATCGATTTGAGCATGATCTAACAATCAATTTATGGCAAGAGCATACAGATAATTAAAAAAAAAATATGTGAGGTACAAGCTCATAAGTGATATAAAAAATAGAATAGAATCTGAGGGGATTTTTATTTATTTATTTTTTTAAACTAATTAGGTTTAAATTCTTCTCCTTATTCCATTTGGCAAAATCAATAGGAGATATGAACAATGAAAGCTCATAACTGAAATGTTCTCTTCAATAATATCAAATAGGATGCCAAATGTTACCAATAAGGATGCCAAAATGATACCAACATGCAATCTACCAAGGATACCAATATGCAATCTAGAAGATTTAACAATTATAGCTCAAGCATTATGTAGAATACCAAATATTGCTCATAATAGGTTAAACTCAATATAATCTCATTGAGCTAAAAAATGAAGCATGTTCAAGGTATAGCAATCCATATGCCAAGAAAAATCATGAATTTCAATATATAGCACACATTTTAAGCATAGGCATGATTTTTAGGCAAGAGCATCATTAAAGTGTATACATTGCAAATCATATCAAACATAATCAATCTTTTTCATATCAAAGTAATAACAGTATTAGCTCAAATGATATATGATAGAATTTTTTTACCTCAAAAGCTTAAGAGAGTGAGGAGGCATACCTTTGATTCAAGAGTTGGAAGGTTTTCAATCTTCAATTTTCTTTCATGAGGAGTTCATCTCAAAGAGGTTTAACAAGTATGTTAGCAAAGATGATTTCTCTTCCTAAATTGGTGCTTCCGTTTTCTATTGTGATCTTGTAGAGATATGGCAATTGTATAGCACCATCACATTTAAACTCATGAAGCAAGCATGGTAAGCAAACTCAAAAGATGGGAAATATTTCGGTATGAACCATGATCAATCAAGAGCTTGAGATGCTATTCTTCAAAAATTTTAAATTATAGCACATAGCATAATATGCATGAGAAAATATTGTTTTATGCTCTTTGTTCTATCAAGAATTGATGCGACATATAAAATCATCAAGAGGCATTTTCATCAATTCAATCCACATGCTTAAGTGTGATAAAACATTTTACTCAATATGGAACACATCATGAATGTTATAAACAATTAATTCAATAATTTATCACTCAAAAGCATTTCATGAGATATATGCCAATATAATCCATATTCAAAACATATTCAATAGATGCAATGTCTCTACAAACGTATGATACTTCTTTTCATTTAGACATTGTTGATGGATCATTATCAATAAATTTCATAACTCATTCAAATATTCCAATGTAAAGTATATAAGTATGAAATTTTCATATTGAGCATATTCTTGAGATCATAAATGTACAATTCAAAATATAAATAGTATATATCTCAAAAACATGCTATGACATCAAAATTGATTCTACAAGATATGACTAAAAAATGAATTAATATATTAGTATGAAGTCATAATAAAGATGTTGAAAAGTATGCTCACAAAAAATTTATCACTTATCTCTTTTTCATAGCAATGGATGAACATGATATAAAATGTTAATGAATACATAAATCATTCATATTCTAATAGGCATTCATCAAAATAATATAATTCTCATTTTTGAGTTCAATGAATGTTTGAAAGAAGCTAGCAGAACATGACTTAGCAAACTTAATATAATTAGGTTACATGGAAGCAATGACTAGACACAAGCTATTGTACACAAATGACACCTTCAAGAATATAGAACTTTAAGCTTAAAGGTGTGTTAGGAGTTATACCTTCATTTACCTCTTTGGAATCTTCACCCATATATTACCTCTATTGTTCATCTTGGTGATTTTCATTTCATCATTCTTCTTCTTGTAGGAGCTGATTTTGCTCTTTAGATTGAACACTCTTGTTGTGCATTTCCTCTCGAAATCCTTGGTGTTCTTTGAGATTTCACCTACAAAATATCTTGATTTCTTTCTTGGTACCCATACTTTCTTGGGTCCATGGGGATTAGTCTCAAGAACATTTAATCTCATAAAAGGTTTAGGAGGATCAAAACCAATGCCTACTTTATCAAAAACACATATTTTATTTTCAAGAAGCTTGTTGAGGTTTTCTTTTCCTTTTACAAAATTTTCAAGAGTTTTGTTTAAATTCTCAACATTGTTTTTCAAAATGTTTTTCTCATTGGCAATACATGTAAAGTCATTTTTTAAAGTAGCATTTTCCATTTTTAAAATACCCACATCATTTGAAAGAGAAGCAACTAATTTCTTTAATTTAGACTTCTTAACACAAACGTTTCTAAATATGTCATGTAATTCATTGAAAGCACTTTTAAGTTCTACATAATTAGAAATTATCTCATCTTGAGTGGATTCTTTTTCTCCAAGAGCCATGAGGCATAGGTTAGCTACTCTATCATTTTCTCCCTAAATGGCTTCCTTTTTGCTGCCATCTATCATTGTAAGTTCATGAGCCATGAGTGAGCCTAGGAGTTCTTCAATGCCTAATTTTGTCAGGTTTTTTGCTTCTTGGATAGCTGTAACCTTAGCTTCCCATTTATTTGGCAAAGACCTAAGTATTTTTCTTACAAGCTCATCATTAGTATAAGATTTACAAGGATTTTAGAGTATTAATAATATTGGTAAATTTATAAAACATCTCAAAAATAGATTCAAATGATTCCATCGTAAAAGAGTTCATAATCATGAATAAGCATGTCAATCCGAGGCTCTTTTATTGGCTAGTTCCTTCATAGGTGATTTCAAGTTTATCCCAAATCTCTTTAGCAGTAATACACCCAGAAATTCTATTGTACTCATTTGCATCTAATCCACACACAAGAATAAGCTTGGCTTTAGCATTAGCTGAAGGAGTTTATAACATCTTTTCATCAAATTCACCCTCAAGTTTGCACACTGATATGGTCTACTACTTGATAGGGATTTTAGGACCTTTAGTGATAATGAACCACAAAGCATAATTGGTAGCTGAAGATACAAAGTCATTTTTCCTTTCCAATGAATGTAATTACTATCATCAAAGAGGGTGGCATATTACTAGCTTGTCTTACAACAGTAAAGTAAGTAGAATACATGGTTGCTATGGATCCAAAAACTCAAAATTGTAAATCAAAACAGAACCCCAAACTCTAAACCAATTGTTACCTAAAAAGCAACCTAAGAGGGGGTGAATTAGGTTTCTACAAATTAAAAATTATAATACCCCAATAAAATTAACTACTAGACAACAAATTATTAACAAGCACAATGATAACTTAGCAGTAAATGATCAAGCAAAAATAACAATGAAGTATAAACTAACATACATGGTAAATCAAATGATTAACACATGAATATAGATAGCTATAGCAGTAGTAGGAAAGTAAAGAGATTAGGGAAGAGGAGACAAACAGATTTATAGTGGTTCGGCTTCAACCAAGCCTACATCCACTCCTCAAGCTTCACTTGAGATTTTTCACTATCTTCTAGTTTCACAGGGGTGCTAGCAACCTCTTTACAAATGGAGCAATCCTCTACGGATTTTACACAGACTTCACAAGCCCAAACCCTTGCAAATCCTAAGTGATTCACAACCACTCTCAAGATTTCAAGAATACAGTGTTTGCAACACTTTTACAAGATGAAATGGTATTTTTGCTTTCAAAGAAAGCTTACAATAAATATCTCTCAAAGATAGATACATAAAATGAAGTTTTGATTTTTCTGTAAATCTCATACAGGAAAGGAAAGATGGGCTTAAAGCTATAAGGCTCAGTGTATAATTTATGAGAATAGATGTGAGTGATTATAGATCAAAGAATATTTTCAGGTTTTTTTTGTAACTTGTTTACATTAGAGGCTTTGGTATATATAATGAAAATTATAGCCGTTTATAACCGTTGTATTAATTTGAATTTATAGCCGTTGTACTTCCATCATTACCAATTTGAATATTTTCCACTCCATCATTACAAGTTTGAATATCTTCCACTTGAACCTTTTGGCCTTTTGAACCTTTATAGCCGTTTATAGCCGTTGTACTTCTATCATTACTAATTTGAATATCTTCCACTTGAACCTTTTGACCTGTTGATGTGCTAGACTGTTTGAACTTTTGTTTTGGACTGTTTGAACTCATGATTTAATCAAATATAAATACATTCTAACATTTAGGATAAATGTTTAGTGAGAAATAATGGGACAAAATAAATTTTGATTATATTTTTCTCTTTCAAATAAATCATCAAATTATATTTTGATTAAAATATAATTAAATAAATTATCAAAATAAATTTTGGATTCTATTTTTCTCTTTGAAATAAATCATCAAAATAAATTTTGATTCTATTTTCTCTTCTAAATAAATTAAAACATAATTAAATAAATCATCAAAATAAATAAGTGTAACAGATAATGTGCAGTGGTGAAAAGAAAAAGGGAATAGGAGCGTGATTCTATCATTGTAATTAGTAGTATAAGGGAAGAAGAAAATAGAAAATTCTAAAATTTTTTAAAAAAATGAAAATTAAAAAGGGTAAAAATGTCATTTTCAGTTTATTTAGGCACTACTATGTTTGACCCTCTAATCACACACGCTTATTTAGTGCTTGCTACACACATCTTGTTAAATTTAACAACTTTGGTTACTTTTGCAATTCACCCCAAATTATAACGGGGTTATGTGTGTATTTCTAAATCACTGAGAGGTAATTTTTTTTAAAGTCAAACTACAAGAAGATAAGTGTAATTAATCCAATAAAAGGATAAATTACACTTTACACTCTTACACTTTGTACTAAATCTTATCTTGGCCCCTACATATGAAATCATGACAGTCAATCCGTTGCATTCTAGTCAAATCTTATTTTAGTCCCTACACATAAAATTGTGACAGTCAACTCATGTACTTTTACTCAAATCCTACTTGGGTCCCTATGTAAGTGTCAATGTCCCTCTTCTATTACTTTCTTTTTAAATCTTTAACAAAACATATCACTATAAAATGAGGGTAAGAGAGAAAAATCATTCATATTTTCCACCAATACACTTTGTTATATGTAATAAACACATGAGAGTTATATAATATAATATATATGTTCATTTGGTAAAAATAAGGATGAAAATGTAAGAAAGTAGAATTTTTGAAATAAAAAAATACGGCAAAGAAATCAAAGAGAAAGAAAGATGAATAGATAAAAAACTGTGTTTTCGTGAAAAATGAAGTTTAATGATTTTAATTTATGCAAAACCTCAGTTCATCTTTTTAATTATTTATAATCTGTGTTTTGTTTTAATCTAATACAGTTATATTTTGAGATAAATTGTGTATTAGTGAAAATGTAGATAATTTTCGTTTCTTATCCTCATATCGTATTCATATTTTTGTTATATGACTAAATTCTGTTATTAACTGTCATAATTTTATATATAAAAATTAAAGTAAAATTTGACCAAAAATATAGAAGTTGACTATTATAATTTGATGTGTAGGGACTAAGGTAAAGTTTGACATATATAAAATAATCCATCTTTTTATTTTTTTTCATCACATCATCTCTCTATTTTTCTGCACATCTTTTGATAAAAAGACAAAAAATACACTTATTTAGGCGTTGTTTGGGATGACCTAAATAAGTGTATTTTTTGTCTTTTTATCAAAAAATGTGTAAAAAAATAGAGAGATGATGTGATAAAAAAAAAATAAAAAGATAAAAAGTGTGTACTTATTTTGAGTTTGCCAAACTCGGCCTAAATCACCACCTAGTGTAAAATACAGTGTAAAATGAAATTTACCCCCATAAAATTTCAGTGTGTGTAAATAGAGGTAATTAGGTAAGCGGGAATAGAATTTCCATGTCCACACTGACTCGTCACTAGCGAAAAACCTTTCTCTCCAGTTGAACTCATAAACCCTCTTCCCTCTTCTTCTTCATCTGTATGTAAAACCTTGAATCATTTCTCTGTATATGTATGAATGGATGTATATGCATAGATAATCTGGAGAACAAGAGGTAGAATCTCTATTATTAGCAGCAAAGATGAGCACGGTGGATAAAATGCTGATAAAGGGCATCCGGAGCTTCGATCCTGAGAACAAGAACGTCATCACCTTCTTCAAGCCCTTAACCCTCATCGTCGGTCCCAACGGCGCCGGCAAAACTGTATTTCTCTCTCTCCTCCCCCCCCCCCCTTCTCTCTCTCTCTACATATATCTATATATCTGTATACATATTGATTGATTGATTGGTTGAATTTCAGACTATTATTGAGTGCTTGAAGCTCTCTTGCACTGGTGAGTTGCCCCCAAATGCCCGCTCTGGTCACAGCTTCGTCCATGACCCCAAGGTCTCTCTCTCTCTCTCTCTCTCTCTCTCTCTCTATATATATATATATATATATGTATTATTTTTAATAATGGGGTGAGAACTTGATGCTTGTGGTTCATGTGGGGTAAACTATTTTTTTTTTTTGAAACTTGTGACAACAAAATAGAAAAGGGAAATTTTATGGAAAGTGTTATAAGTTCATCGATGTTTTACGGGACAGATTGTTGGACAACTAAGAAAGAGCATGTGCATGAAATGAGTGCAGCTGAGAAAAGAATTCATATAGATGGATGTATGATAAGATTAGAAAAAATAAGAACTAAAGATGACTATGTTGATGAAATGGTAGGAGTAGTATTGTTTATCAAAAAAAGAAATGGTAGGAGTAGTACCTATTGAAGAGAAATTGAAAGACGTCAGAATAAAATGATTTGGTTACGTACAACAAAGCCGTATAGATGCAACAATAAGGAAGAGTGATAGGGTCACAATAAATGGAGATGCTAGGGGAGGGGAAAGACCTAATTAACATGGGATGTAGTAGACTAGTAGTTAAAAAAAGATATTCATTTATTTAATTTAACTAAGCATGTAGACCTTGCTAGAGTTGAATGGCGAAAAAAGATTTATGTAGCAGGCTTCACTTAATTGGGACACAAGGCCTAGTTTGGACACTAATACACACACATACAAATATATATGCATTTTTAAAAAAAATATAGAAATAGACATGTTTATGTGTGGGTGTGGCTTGTAGGGGACCATAAATAGTTTCTGTAATTTTCATAAACAGATGAGTAGTTTGGATTGTAGGGTAACATTTATATTTTTATATGCCTATATGTATATTGATAAGCCTATGCTTAACGTTCGTAATGGGGTGATTGTCGGAGTAGGTTGCAGGTGAGACAGAAACAAAGGGGCAGATAAAGCTCCGGTTCAAGACAGCAGCGGGAAAGGATGTGGTCTGTATAAGGTCATTTCAGCTGACTCAGAAGGCATCCAAGATGGAGTACAAGGCAATTGAGAGTGTGCTTCAGACACTTAATCCTCATACAGGAGAGGTACCACCTGTTTTGTTTCTATTGTGTTGTAGTATATGTTTCAATGTTGTAGTAAGATTGTCTACCTAGTTGAGTATTGTTCTCATTGCTGTATTATATCCAGCCATTGAAGTTGGAGTTTTAACTGTGTCCTAGAATGATCAGTCTTTTTTTATATTTCTAGGACGTGGTTGTGGTACTTCTAGTTCATTTTGACTTGGTGATTGTTAGAGATACCTGCCATTTAAGGGACTGGTACAGAAATTAACTAGTTGGGTTCAGTTTGGTTGTCCAGGCTGGACAGATCAAAGAGGCATCCTACATTTCTTTGTGAATAGCAGATTTCTTTTTGGCATATTATACATTTAAAACAACCATAATCTTTTTCCTATTTCAGTCAGTTTAGGGAATTGACATCAACGGAGGTGCTGTAATGAATAAGTGCATTTCAGTTAGAAGTTCGATAATAATTTTGGGCATGCGTATTCTGTTAACTAGAGTCATGCTATGATAATCTTTAAAAAAAAAGAAAAAGGGAATAGAAAACAAGAAAGGATTTGTGCCCTAGAAATGTCTCGCGATAATGTCAAAGGTTGAAAAAGAAGTTATAGCACTTGCATGCTTGAAATAGTGTATACGAGTTTTATATGTAATAAGAAAAAGATTGTGCAAATTGTTTATAAACGGTTCTAACATACCTTCCTATACTAGAATAATCATTTGATAGTGATATCTTAATGTGTTGGTTAAATTCTATTTGTATGTTGAAGCTTTGCTTATTTGATTTGATACTAGTAATTTTTTTCTAGTGACAGAAAGTAAAGAACTTGTGTCCCATCTATCGAAACACACACACACACACATTTATATTGAACAACAACAAAGAAAATTGTATTAGATAACGTGCCAAGGAGGCACAACCCTTTGAATTTTGGCTTCCTATAACAGTAGCACCATAAGCTTAATTGAAGAGTGCTTTAAAGACAATTTGGAACCTTTAAAAGGTGCCACAACATGTACCTAAAAAAAAAAAAAAAAAAAAAAAAAAAAAAAAGGTGCCACAACTTTGTAAGAGCAATTGAGTTGTATGCAGATGTCTCTTACATTTTGTCTTTGATTTTCTTAGTTGTGGAGTCATTAGGAACATGTGGCTTGTGTTACTGCTTGATCTATCATGGGTTGACAATTTCAGGACTTATATGTATCCTTGGATAGAAACCCAAACCATTGATGTGGGGAAGCACATTAGCAGACCTAGAAACCTCATGAGCTTTAAAGATTCATGGAAGAAGTCAAGGGGAATCTTCACTGACATTAAGATGGCTTTGACAAAGCAGGGACCAAGAAAACCGCGTAAACAGTTTAACAACCCAAGTAGCTTCGTCGATCAAGACCGTGTTAGGTCAATTGGCCAACCAAATCACATAGGTTGGTTGACCAAAAGAGGTTGGCTGTCCCTGTAGGTTCTGCAACCAAACTTCTTAGGTTGGTGGATCAAACTGGAATCCAAAAAGTGGGTTCGTCGTACCCATAGTTAAAACCAACTTGGAAAGCTTGGTCGTGTATACCCGTTGGAGGGCTTGATTATTTATATCCACACCCCATTTTGAGGTTTCTTGATGAGAAAAAGCTAGTTGAATGTCAACACCTCTACAACCTTACAACCTTTCAATCACATTTTTAAGAGTGTACTTACCCTTTGTGAATGAGTGTAGCTTTCATCCTTCAACACAAGTCTTCCAAGTTCCAAGAGTTTGCTCCATTGGAGTCTTGAAGCTCTTTACTCATGGAAGGTACTTTTCTCATCCTTAAAAAGTGTAGTTTGTACATTGTTGACTACTCCCTTTTCCCATATTGATAGTCTCTTTTGAAAATTTCAAACTTCTTAAGGAAACATAATCATTACACTTTGAATTCAAATTTTAAAGGGTTAATTCCAAAACAAGGGGTAATTTTGGAAACTTCTAAATTTAAAACTTTGACTTTTCAAAGTGGACATGCAATTTGGGAGGACAAAAAATGAAATAATGGACCAGCAAGATGGGACGGAGGGGGTATCACACACCTCACTTGTCTAACTTTGATACGTTGTTGGGCATAACCTTTGAAGTTCAATTTATAGATTTGTATATCTAGTGAAGTGATAGGTTTGTGGATTGGTGGTTGAGGTTTGTCATTTGTGTTATTGTATGTGGCAGAGGTTGAGGATGGATCCTGTTGAAAGCCCTTTGAAGTGAGTGATAAATGGTTTTGGTGAATGTATTTAAAACTCATTTTAGTGTAGTGTAGAGACACCGGTGAGGAACTGGGAGTGAATTTAGGTAAGTAGCTGAACTACTAAGAGATTTTGGTTCTTCTAAGCTCAATTTCTAGAGATTTATTGTCAATAAGTGGTTGGTCGAGTGGTAAAGACTTGAGGATAAGATTCAAGGTCTCGAGTTTGAGTCACTAAGAGGCCACTAGAGGTTTGCCTAGTCATTAACTCTAGGGCCCCGAGATAAGTCAAGGTTTGAGCAAGTTAGCCTGGACACCTAGTTACCAAATCAAATCAAACCAAACCAAGGCTTAAGTCCCATCAAATGGGGTCGGTTATATGAATCCTTCTTCTCCACGCGGCCCTATCAAAGGCCATTTCGTTAGTCAAATTAAGTAGATCCATATCTCTATTTACAATGCTAGCAAACGTTAATCTAGGCCTACCCTGCCCCCTAACACTCCCATCTACCGTTATAGTATCGCATCTCTTCACTACAGCCTCTATTGGTCTCCGTTGAATGTGACCAAACCATCTCAATCGATTCTCTCTCAACTTATCTTCTATCGGTGCTGCTCCTACCAATTCCTGAATACACTCATTCCTAATTCTGTCTTGTCTAGTCTTGCCACACATCCACCTAAGCATCCTCATCTCAGTCACACTCATCTTATCTACATGTTGTTTCTTGGTTGCCCAACACTCTGTCCAATACAATATCGCTGGTTTAATAGCCGTTCTATAGAACTTACCTTTTATTATAGTGGGTATTCGTTTATCGCACAGTACCCCATACGCACTTCTTCATTTACACCATTCCGCCTTAATTCTATAGACCACATCCGCATCAATCTCCCCCGATGTTGTGATAATTGATCCTAAATAATGAAAATGTTCACTCTTAGGCAATTCTTGGTTCTCAATCTTCACTTCTTCTTTACTTTCATTGTTACTGTTACTAAATTTACACTCCATATACCCTGTCTTAGTTCTGCTTATCCAGAATCCTTTAGATTCAAGAGTTTTTTTTTCCAAATCTCCAACTTTGTGTTAACTCCTCTTGTTTCATCCACTAGCACAATATCGTCTGCAAAAAGAATACACCATGGCACGTCATTCTGAATATTTCTCATCAACTCATTCATAACTAAAGCAAAAAGATAAGGACTTAAGTTAGATCCTTGATGTAACCCTACAGTGATAGGAAATTCATTTGTCTATCCAGAAGGCGATCTAATATTGGTCACCATCCCTTCATACATGTCTCTAATCACATCAATGTAACCTTTTGTCACCCCTTTCTTCTCTAACACTCACCGTATTATATCATAGGGCACTCTATCATATGTTTTTTCAAGGTCAATAAATACCATATGAATATCTCTTTTCTTTTCTCTTCTCTATACTTTTCTATTACTCTCCTCAAAAGATAAATTGCTTCCATGGTTAACCTGCCAGGCATAAACTCAAATTGATTCTCTGACACCTCTGTTATATCTCGTAAACGACGTTCCATCACTCTCTCCTACACTTTCATTATATGACACATTAGCTTGATTCCTCTATAGTTGTTGCAATTCTGGACATCTTCTTTATTCTTATAGATTGGCAGTAAAATACTCTTCCTCGACTCATCTGGCATGTTCCTAGTCAACAAAATTTTGTTAAACAACCTGGTCAACCAAGCAATCCCCTTTTTACCCAAACACTTCCAAGCTTCAATAGGGATATTATCGGGTCTTAAAGTCTTATTTGATTTTATCTTTTTAAGTGCAATCTCCACTTCGAAGTTCCTAATCCTGCGATAGAACCTATAGTCTTGGTTTATCGTATTGCTGGCTATTTCTTCCCTTATTGCCGTATGTACATCTTCCTCATTTAATAATTTCTCAAAATAGTTCTTCCATCTTTCCTTAATCCCTTCATACTTCACCAATACCTTAAAATCTTCACTCTTGATGCACTTAACTTGATTACAATCTCTTGTTTTCCTCTCCCGTATCTTAGCAAGTTTGTATACCGTCTTCTCTCCCTCCTTACTATCTAGTCTAGTGTATAGGTCATCATAAGTTTTCAATTTAGCCTCTCACCACTTTTTGACCTCCTTAATTAGCCAGTCTAAAGCTCTTAAGGTTTTCCTCAGTTCTATCCTTCTGTCACTTTTTAAAGCACTCTTTTTTTACCTTAACTACCGCTTGAACCTCTTCCCTCCACCACCAAATTTCCCTAGAGCTGGGTCCCGTCCCTTTCGATTCTCCAGGCACTTCCCTTGAGATTCTCCTCATACAATTGGCCATCGAGTTCCACATAGTGTTAGCATCATCTTCCAAGGCCCAAGTACTTTCGTTATCTATTCTATTCTTAAATATTTCTAGTTTATTCCTTTTTAGGTCTCACCATCTCGTCCTACGATACCCACCATCCTTCCTAGCTTGGTATTGCTCTCTAAAACATAAATCTAGTACCAAAATCTTATGTTGAGAGGCCAGGCTCTCTCCAGGAATTACCTTACAATCATTGCATTTTAGGCGGTCCACCTTTCTCACTAAGAAGTAATCTATTTGGCTCTTAACTGCCCCACTCTTAAAGGTTACTAAATGCTCCTCCCTCTTCTTATACATAGTATTGGCCACCACCAGGTTAGAAACCAACGTACTAAGATACTCTCTCCAGCCTCATTTCTGTCACCAAAACCGTATCCACCATGCACCCTTTCATAGCCTAGTTTATCTATGCCTACATGGCCATTAAAATCTCCACCTATAACCAGGTTCTCTCCTACGGGTATCTCTTGTAAGATCTCATCCATTTGCTCCCAAAAATCCCTCTTAGTCTGGTCATCTAATCCTACTTGAGGGGTGTATGCACTAATAATGTTCACTATATTCCCTCCAATAGCCTGGACACCTGGTTATGAAAAAAAAATAAAAAATTCTGTGGAATAGTATGGTATGTGCTATGGTTGGGGTTATTTGGATGGAAAGAGATGCGATAATTTTGTATTGTCAATAAGGGGTTAGTCGAGTGGTAAAGACTTGAGAATAAGATCCAAGGTCTCGAGTTCGAGTCACCCAAGGGGCCACTAGAGGTTTGTCTAGTCATTAACTCTAGGGCCTCGAGATTAGTCGAGGTGTGAGCAAGTTAGCCTGGACACCTGGTTATGAAAAAAAAATAAAAAATAAAAAATTCTGTGGAATAGTATGGTATGTGCTGCGGTTGGGGTTATTTGGATGGAAAGGGATGCGATAATTTTTTATGACAAGTTTGAAGATATTGATGACTATGGGACATGATTAGTTATTTGTCTTCTTTTTGGGTTTTGGCATCGTCCCACTTTAAGGGGGTGCCTTTGGTTTTGATTTGTAGAGATTGGAAGCCTGTTTTTCATGTGTTATTGTGTTACTTTCTATTGGCCAAAGAGAATCACCAGAAATGTAATTGTGTTACCTTTTTCTCTCCTTTCATTTCTTGATGAAAAAATTTATTTATTAAATAAGACAGTAGAACTGAACTTAAACCGAAGGTAGGACTGAAATCTTATAAATTACAGCCCACAATATCACACTTTGAAGGCAATCTCGAATCTGAATAGTAAAGGAATGACGGCTGATTGCTGGCTCCTCGTGTGCAAATGTAGTGGTTGAAGGATTAGAAGTAGCCGCAGGGCCGATTCCTCAAACACGAACTTCCTATGCTTAAAGCACTCATTAAGATGGAGCTTTATCAAGCTCTGTTATTGGAATTATTCTCTAAAACTCATCAGAGGTAGGCTGAGAATGCCACTCAACGCTACTAATTGTTGATACAAGTCACTCGACCAAGCCATGTGCTTGATTGTAGGAGGAATCACTCACTCCAAGCAAGACACACTTGCACAAAAATTTAGAATCAAAATCACTTTTTTTCCCCTTTCCTTCAGATATATTTATATTATATATATACATACATTATAAAGATTACTTCATCCAAGGCTCCTGTTAATTTTTGTATAACTTTCAACAAAACTTTCGGTTACATAGACAACTTTTTAACTTGCTAGGCAGTCAAATCACAACTTCTAAGCTATAATAATAGGCTTTATTTAACGTCATTGACTAATAAATACTATGACTAGAAACTAATAAGACACTGAATATTGGTAAAGTGACACGTCACCCATATGGCTGTCACATACACTGCCTTGATAGATGCCACATCAATGAAGATCATGCCTCTGCATCATACTCCCCATCTAGACCTTGAGTTTGGTTTTTCTTTATTTGTTTTTCTATACTTTGGTTTTTGTCCAATCCAAGGTTCTATTATTTGATATATTCAAAAAGCTTGATCCTTGGGAGCCCAACAAAAGAACGTAGGATTTTCATGACACTTGTCTTGAACATGTCCACAACTTCTCACTTCTATAAGCCCCCATTGTTAATAGTATTTTCTTTTATCAAGCTGTTGATACATGTATTTGGTCTTCTCATGTTGCAAGCCATGTCATCGTTAGGGTTTGTCTCAAACCAATTCTTCACAATACAAGGCGTAAGTGAACTTTAGCTTAGTATCCAACTCGGCCAGCTTTGGTTGCCTGCCAGTGGCGACTCTAGAAAATTTCGGGAGTGGGGTCATTCAAATTTTTATTTTTTTGATATTGTCATATTTTTGATATTTTATTTTTTCATGTTTAAAGACAAAAACAATGAAAAGTTTAAAAACACTCAACATTTAATATCTTTAATTTTTTTTTAATGTAAAACAATGTTTGAAAATTAAAAAATAATTCTTAAAAGGAGTATTATTTCATTTTTTCCCCAAAAATAGTCTATCAAGCAAGATTTTCATATTAGTTTCTGTTTTTTTATTTCTAAAATAAAAAAACTTCTCAAATTATAAATTAAAAAACTAATATTGTTTTAACCAAAAAGACAGGAACACAAGTACTTTTATGAATTTGGATCCTCTATAATGGACTCTCTGTAGCACATTCTATAGTACTTTGAATGACAATATGCCACATCAAAAAAATAGAGGAACTAAGTGTTGAGATTTAAAGTTAAAAATAAACTATTTTTTAAAGAGCAATGACATACATAATCACTTTTCTTATCTCATTTTCGAACTCATTGACAAAACAATGTGACTCACATAAATAAATAAATATGAAATTCATTCCCTTGTATCTAGGGGTATAAAAATAAGATAAAAAATAAGGTTATATGTAATATTTTTCTTGGTAGTGTAAAGGCTTGAGGACAATAATAAAGAATCAGAGAGAGGCGATAAGAAAGTGGGTAGTAAAGTACACAGATGGTTCAATCAATAAAATGAGAGGGTTCATGAAATACGTATAACTGACTTTCAATAATAAAACTTGTCATAACTAATAAAAGATTTCAAATCTTGGAGGGTTCAAGTGAACCCCCTTGCTTGAACGTGGTGTTGCCAGTGTTGCCTGCCTTTGCTCATTGAGTTCCGTTCATGCTGCTCTTCATGGAGCCTGACTACTCGACTAGCTCCGCTTGCCTTGTCACTTTGTCTGACCATGGTAAGCTATGATTGAAAAAGATATCTTGTGGCTGGCATGCCAGCCTAGACTAGGAGCAGGGCCTAGGAACCCCATTGGGCATGGTAACTTTGTCATAGGATGCCCAAGTGAACCAAATAACCCCACGTGGTATGATAAGTACTTGTGGATGGGGTGATTAAAGTTGAGGGATTGTCAGAGTTGCTTGGCTCACCCCCTCAGACTGGCTCTACTTTAGATAGTCTTAGAGAAGTGAGAGATGCCTTTAGAAGAAAGCCATAATTTGACCAAGTCATCTGATACCTTGTGAGGAGTATCATACCTACCACCCACAAATCTTTGATACAACCCCTGAGGTCTAAGCATTGGTATAGTTGGGCAAAGGTGGATGAGCCACCTCTCTCCAAGCATGCAGCACCATGCAAGGGTAAGTGCACCCCATATCCCAACCCTATACAAAAGGATGCTTCCACTCTTGTTCTCACTTATTGCCACTCTTTGTCTCCACTCTAAGGTTGTTTCAGCTTTCTCCCTGTCCACCTTGTTGGTCATGCTCCGTTTCAGTGCTATCGTAATTTCCAACGGGCCCATGGTCTGTCGACTTGCCAATGACCTCCTTCATAGGCCTTTCTTTATTGAAGTTCTTTGCTGTACTGCTGGTGCTTATCTAGTAGTTTACATGCACTGTTCTGTTCCTTATGATTTTTGCTTTTCCATTCCAACCATCTACAACCCCTGAGAAAAAAAGTGAAGAACAAAAAAGGAAGGGGGGGGGGGGGGGGGGGGGGGGGAGGGAACAGATGCAAACACATGCAATGCACACTAAATCCAACAGTTGGATCCAACTCTTGGTTTGATGTCATTGTGTATAAAACTGTACCTATTTTGAACTCATTAACAGTTCATTTTTTATGTATTTAAATACATTGCTGAAAATGCATGGTATATAATATATATACATATGTATACATGGGATATGTTGAGTGGCTGTGTTTGGTAGAAAAGGAAATATTTGATGACTGAGAGTTTACTATTTATACTTGTCTGAAATAGATTTATCCTTCATACAAGTACAAAGCAATGTGGGTTAACTAGTTCCTGACCAGGTATGGAATGATAGAATTATGTGTGTCTCGTGCATGTGTGTCACTCAAGAGTCATATGTGGAGGGAAATTTAGAATGATTGTTGTGCCCTTTGTGACTTTGCCTTGGAATGGAGAGTGTTCATTTTTCATTAAAGTTTTTGATCGAAGTTGTGATATATATTTCTCTATTATTATTATTTTATTTTAAATTTCTTTGGGGTGCGGTTTGCTGCTCTCTCCTATTTTGCTATTTTGAATACCATGACCATTATGTTATGAAGCATGGGTACTTTGACAAACATGCCGCACCCGTACCGGGTACTTACCGACATATGGTACTTTTGCATCGTGTGCCCAAATTTTTCTTCTTTAGACGTACCTAGTATATAATGAAGCCGTATTGTACCTTAGTCGAAACAATATTTTTTTTTTCTATTACAGAGATAAAATTCCTTTCACTAGACTTTTTTATTTTTATTTTTATTTTTAGTTTTATGCTTAGTATGATTTTAAAATTAAGTTATGGTTTGTAAGTTATTAAATATAATGACGTTTAATTTTGGTTTAGACCTTTACTTTTGGCATTTAATGTTAATTGTAGGTTGGATCTTAACAAATTAAACCATTTGATCAATTTTTACATTACTCCAAATTAAAAATAAATATTTTTTTTACAAATGTACCAAGCCATACCCGTATCCTACATTTTTTGGATTTTACTGTATCGACGTACTCATATCATACCAATACTAGTACTCGTATTTGTACCCGTGCTTCATTTCGTTTCTATTAGCCAAAGTAGTTGTTCGTGTTGTATTTTTTCTACACTAATATTTGTGTCTGCTGATTGTGAAATTTGGGAAAATATCTGCTTCATATTAATTTTTGTTATTGTTTTTGAACTGCAGAAAGTTTGCCTAAGCTATAGATGTGCTGACATGGATCGTGAAATCCCTGCTCTTATGGGTGTCTCAAAGGCTATCCTTGAAAATGTTATATTTGTGCATCAAGACGAGGCCAACTGGCCTTTGCAAGATCCTTCTACATTGAAAAAGAAGTTTGATGATATCTTCTCTGCTACTAGGTATTTTTGAATGTGCTCTGAAAACTGATCCAATTTTGTGTTTTTCTGACATGAGATTTACCACTGTAGTGTGTTTTATTGTGTATACTGTCCATTTGTTTTTGGTAGCAGGCTCATCTTAACTTGGATTACATTGCTGTTAGATGCATATATATATAGTGTATATCCATGAACAATATAGAACATCTCTTGAAGTATTGCTGTCCACAAAAATTTTATTACGTAGCACCAATGGGGGAAAGAAATCAGTCAAGCAAAGAATATAATAGGGAAGAGTAGAAGAAGAGGAAGAAAATAAGAACGGGTGGAGAGAAGAATTTGTAGAGAAGAGAGGCATGGTATACTGAATTCTCAAATTCAATAGTAAGGCAATATAAAAAACATAATAGTCCAATACACATCAACCTATAAGTTAGAATGTAAAATGAAGGAATTTAGGGTTGGGAATTAGGAGGAAGAAGAAGAAGAAGTTTTATATATATTGAATAATCATTGTTCCTCAACTTTACATCAGTCAAATATATATAGACAAACCCTAACATAGCAATATGACCATTGTACCCTCAACTTAAGTAAATATTAACAATAGAACAAAAGAACATTCTAACACTCCCCCTTAAGCTGGAGCATAGAGATCGAACATGCCCGGCTTGACGGATAAGCGATGAAACGAAGGCCGAGCCAAAGGCTTGGTGAGAATATCACCAATTGATCCTTAGAACGAACATAAAGAGTCACAAGTTGTTTGCGGAGTAATAGATCACGAATAAAATGGCAATTAACTTTGATATGTTTGGTGCGTTCATGAAACACATGATTATTGGCAATGAAGATAGCAGTCTGATTGTCACAAGACATGGTCATAGGAGTGGGAACAAAAAAGCCAAAATCTTGGAAAAGAGATTGAACCCAGAGCATCTCAGAAGCAGTATGAGTCATGGCACGATACTCAGCCTCGGCACTAGAACGAACAACAACAGTCTGTTTCTTGCTACGCCAAGTAACAAGATTACCCCCAACAAACGTGCAGTAGCCCGAGGTGGAACGGCGGTCAGTCTTATTACCAGCCCAATCAGCATCACTGAAGCCAGTGACAAACAAAGAGGAAGAGGGGCGATAGAGCAAACCTCAACCGGGAGCACGTTTTAAGTATTGCAAGATACGACACACAGCCACAAAATGGGGTTGATGGGGAGCATGCATAAATTGACTGACCACACCCACGGCATAGGTAATATCTGGACGAGTGACAGTGAGATAGATTAACTTCCCAACCAACCGACGATAACGACCAATATCGGGAAATAAGTCACCAGTGTCACCATCAAGCTTGACACTAGAATCCATGGGAGTATCACTGGGGCGTGTGCCTAAGAGGCCAGTCTCAGTAAGAAGATCAAGAACATACTTCCGTTGAGAAAGAAACAAGCCCTGAGGAGCGGGCAACTTCAATTCCAAGAAAATACCGAAGAAGGCCCAAGTCTTTGGTGTGAAATTGTTGTCCCAAATATTGTTTCAAATCAGCAATACCAGTGGAGTCACTCCCTGAAATGATGATGTCATTCACTTAGACAATAAGAACAATACTCCCAGTAGACGAGTGGCGAACAAAAACAGAGTGATCAAAGGTGGAACGGTGAAATCTATAGGCAAGCACAACAGTATTGAAGTGATCAAACCAAGCACGAGGGGACTGCTTAAGACCATACAAGGCCTTCCGCAATCGACAAACAAGATGCTCTTGGCCGGGAACAACATAGCTAGGGGGCTGATCCATATAGACCTCCTCTTGGAGATCGCCATAGAGAAAGGCATTCTTGATATCAAGCTGGTATAAAGGCCAAGACTGATTAACTGCAACAGAGAGAAGAATCCGAACAGAATTAATACGAGCCACAAGAGAGAAGGTCTCCAAGTAATCAACACCATAGGTCTGGGTAGGCGAGCCTTAAGTCGCTAAACAGTTCCATCAGGAAGATACTTAACAGTATAGATCCAACGACAACCCACAATAGATTTGCTAGACGGTAGAGAGGTAAGTTCCCACGTCTGATTCTGATAAAGAGCATGCATTTCTTCATTCATGGCATGCTTCCAACCAGAGATGGACATAGCCTGCTGATAGGTGCGGGGAATGGAAATGCTAGACATGCTACAAGCAAAAGAGTGAAGATAGGAGAGAGGCGATCATAAGAAATGAAATGAGCAATAGGATGTTGAGTGTAAGTTCGTTTACCTTTGCGGAGTGCGATAGGAACGTCATCAGATGGCATAGCAACAGGTAGAACAGGGGCCTCAGACGAAGGAGATGAACTGGTCGGGTTATAAGACACAATGCGATGAGCTTGAGACAGTTGATAAACCTGCAAAGGAGGGGTAGAAGCAAGAGGAGATGGAGAGGATATAGGAGTGGATGTGGAAGGAGTATAAGAGGGAAGAGTAGGAGAGAGAGGCTGGCTCCCTCTCACGAGAAGAGAGAAGATCAATAGATAACTGTTGCCCAGAGGAAGAAAAAAATGGAGTAGACTCGAAAAAGGTAACATTAGCACTGACAAAGTAGCGACGGGACTCAAGATGATAACACCGATACCCTTTTTGAGTGCGAGAATAACCTAACAACACACACTTGCGTGCGCGAGGAGATAACTTATCCAAACCAGGGTGAAGAACATGGACAAAGGCCACACAACCAAAAATGCGAGGAGGCAAGGGAAAAGGAGATGTTGTGGGATATAGCAGAGAATAGGGAGATTGATAAGTAGAGAATAGGGAGATGTGTATACAACACTAGAGGGCATGCGATTGATAAGCAAACAAGCAGTGAGAACTGCATCGCCCCAAAACTGTTTAGGGACATGCATATTAAACATCAGGGTGCGAGCAACATCTAACAAATGGCACTGTTTCCGCTCTGCAACACCATTTTGAGGGGATGTATGAGAACAACTAGTTTGATGGATAATACAATGAGTATCACAAAAGGTAGTTACAATAGATTGCACATATTCTAAAGCATTTTCAGATCAAAATATCTTAATACGTTTGCCAAATTGAGTGAAGATTTCATTATAAAACTTAGAGATGATGGAAGGCAAATCAGATCTTTGTTTCATTAAAACAACTAAGTCATCCGAGAGTAATCATCCACAAAAATAACAAAATAAAAGAACCCATTAACAGTGGGAGTTTTAGAAGGACCCCAAATATCTGTATGGACAAGAGCAAACGACTCAAACACACGACTAACACTACGACTAGGAAAAGAACTACGGTGATGCTTCCCAAATTGACAGGCTTCACACTCAATCTGAGAAACATGACTCAAGTCCGGAACAGCTAACTTGAGCTTGGCCAAGGAGGGGTGACCCAAGCGAAAATGCCACTGAAGAGGAGATACACTAGCACTCAACACAGCAGATGGAGGATGAGGAGAGGTCTCAGTGTCCAAAAAGTATAAGCCATCCTTCTAATGCCTCGATTTAATCATCCTCTTGGTCTGGAGGTCCTGCAAAATACATGAAGTAGGAGAAAAGGTTATCGAACAATGGAGAGCTTGAGTCAATTGGCTAACAAAAAGCAAATTAAATGAAAATTTAAGAACATAAAGACCAGAAGGTAAAGAAAGGGATGGAGTGGGCACGAGTGGACCTTGACCACAGACTGGCCGAGAAGATCCATCAGCAAGTATAATGGTATGATCAACAGGTCTAATAGTATCAAAAAGAGAGGAATTACCAGAGACATGGGAACTAGCACCAGAGTTTAGAAGCCAAGGTTGAGGGGACTTAGCCACACATGCAATATTACCTGAACTAGCCATGGTAGCAGTAGAGGATGAAGGTAGGCAAGGCCGGAGAGACTAGACAAGAGCAGTAAGCTCACTAATCTAAGTAGTGAGTGTCTCATGAGAATTAACCGGAGAAGCATCCGAGCCAGTGGACAACAATGAAGACTGTAAGGATGGGACATCCATAACATGATGGACATGATCAGGTTTGCTATATTTCTGCCAATACCAAGGTTCAGTATGACCTTAGGAACCACAATGAGTACACTTGCGATCACCACGTGTACGAGAACCAGGTCCACTATTACCACCACCACGGAAACCACCACGTGAGCCACCACTACGAGGTTTACCTCCACGAGAGCCCCGTGAACCAGAATAAGAGCCCCGGGAACCAGATGAATCATGAAAACCCCCACGAGTAGACCCATGATCACCATTACTAGAAACCAATACAGAAGATGATAAAATAGAGGACCTGGAAGTGGATTGTGCTTGTCCCAATGAAGAGCGTAACAACCTAGAATAGGCTTTGGTAGCTGAAGGTAAAGTCTCACTGGCAAGAATCTAATCCTTGAACCCTCAACTCAGGATCTAAGCCAGAAAATAAAGAAGCCATCATAAACTCCTCCCAATGTTGCTTCTGCTTGTTCACATCAGTAGTGAAAGGTCAATGCTGTAGTAACTGATCCCACAAAGTCTTGAGACTACTATAATAATCAGGGAGAGACCGGCCAGATTGACGCATAGCAAAAATCTGTTCATATAATTTATAGACCCGAGAGACATTACTTTGATTTGAAAAAGACTCGGCAAGGGAGTCCCAAATGTCCTTAGAGGTATCACAAAATTCTACGGTAGTAGCAATATGTGGTTCCAGACTATACCAAATCCAACCCATAACACAGGAATCCTCACTACACCAATCATCACTACACCAATCATCATAAGCTTGATCATCAGTAGGAGGAGGGAGTTCGCTAATGAAGCGGGACTTCTTACCACGTAAGAAAATCTTGACGGCGTGGGTCCAAGCCAAATAATTGGTACCATTCAATTTCTTGGTAGTGATAGATTTAGGCATGTCATCATCCTTACCCATAGTTATAGCTTTAGCCTCAATCTCAACCATAATGATCAATCACACAAAATTCTCAACACGAGGGGCAAAATACTTGCAAACAAATACCCACAACAACCAGTACCAATACTTGTGGGCCCAAATTACTTGCAAACAGACATAAAACTAGCTCAAAAAACAAAAATCTACAGCAAAAATAGGCAAGAGTGAGGAGAACACAGGTCTGCCACCAGATTTGGACCCAAATTAGACCAACACACCAACTTAACAGTAGAAATCAAGAAATAGAGGACAAATATCCCTTGCTAGAAGGATTTCAGCCCTTATATAGGAACCTGCAATAGGTAGAATTGAAGAAACAGTGCTGTTGGACCACAAAATAGGCAATAATCGAACAAAACACCAACCCAACAGTAGCAAAACCACAAAATAAGATCAAGGACCCCTAGGGTTATGAGTTTCGGCTCCTAGGGAAGAGATTCCAGCAAGAAAAAAGAGCAAAAAGTAGTCCCAAGAGTAGATTTGAAAAACAGTCCCAAAAACATGAAAATACTTTCAAAAATCGAAAACTCACATGAGGGATGATCAAAAAATTCCACAAAAATCACCATAAATCTCAGGAGACAATTTCGAGTCTAGGAATGAAGGACCCGTCCGTACAGTGCTTACGTCATGCTGATGTCATCGTACGGTTGATGACATCAGCACGTCTCGGTTACCTCAGATCGATCTCCAGAGTTTGTAGAAACCTTTTTGATGAAGAATAGGTCGCTCTGATACTAAGTTAGAATGTAAAATGAAGGAATTTAGGGTTGAGATCTAGGAGGAAGAAGAAGAAGAAGAAGTTTTATATATATTGAATAATCATTGTTCTTCAACTTTACATCAGTCAAATATATATAGACAAACCCTAACATAGCAATATGACTATTGTACCCTCAACCTAAGTAAATATTAACAATAGAACAAAAGAACAAATTAAGTATTCTAACACTATATATATAGGCTTATAAAATCAAAACAAACTATTAATATTTACTTCAATTAGGACCTTTATTCTATGGTCATTGGAGAAAGCTTGTTGTGACCGTCTAGCCTGTATTGTGTCTTTAACTTTTGGTGGCACTCAACAAGTGATACCTCTCTATAAGACATGCTATTTTATGAGTATCATCTGGTGCTAATGACTCGAGCTGTATGTCAAATGATGCTAACAGATGTGACCTAAGTGTAGAGCCAGATACTTGCACAATATACAATGTCAATCAGCCTTAAAAGTTTGTTTAAGAGTTGTTTGGGATGACCTAAATAAGTGCACTTTTTGTCTTTTTACGAAAAGATGTGCAGAAAAGTAGAGAGGTGATGTGATAGAAAAAAAATAAAAAGATAAAAAGTGTGTACTTATTTTGGATAGCCAAACTTGGCCTTATTCTTTTTCTTCTTCTCATCATAACTAACAATTGTGATATAAATTACTTGAGAAAATAAGCAGCAACCAGTTACATGAAAGTTAGAAATTCTAGCCTTGGAATATACAATATATAGACATGTATATAGAAAAACAAAGATGATCACTAAGAGGCAATAAAAGATGGCCTACAACAGTTGTACATGGAAATTTTACATGGGCCTATTCACTCCACAAGAGATATATTATCAAGGGTAAATAACATCATTAGTCCCTGTAATTTAAGAAAACTCACTTTAGTCTCTGCAGTTTCAATTCAAACAATTTGAACCCTATACATTTAATTTTTTTGCAATGTGGTCCCTCCGTTATGTGTTGTTAACATTTTAAATGGAAAAAAGACCATGCGCAAAATTAGAGTGACCAAAGTGGAATTAAAAGGATACTATGAGGACTATTAGTGTAATTTATTTATTGCACCGGTTGTCCCTATAGTTTCTTTTGAATTCTATTTTGGTCCCTCTAGTTTTGCACGTGGTCTTTTCTGTTTAAAATTCTAATGGCAAGTAACGGAGGGACCAACATTGCAACAAAACTAAAAATGTAAGGTTCAAATCAGATTGAAACTACAAGGACCAAAGTAAATTTCCGTCAAAATAAAGGGATCAACGATGTACTTTTCCGTATTATCAATGAAGTCTAAATTTATCTCTGTGAATGGAATAATCTTCCCGCCACCTAACTATATAAACAACTCAAGACTGTCTATTTAGCCTATATATGGATTGCTCCATGTCCTTGAAAGATTGCTTGTGATCTTGAAGTCATAACAAGATCTATCACAAGGCATTTTACCCCGATTTTCAATTGGTTGTAAAACAAATAAAGATGAGCGTGATGCCAAAGTTACATGTTTAGAGTTATGCTCAAGTTAATCGATTTTTGTTCATTGTTTTGTTGATTTTTTATATTATTAATTTGATTTTCTATTTTAGTTTGTAAACATGATGATCATCATAATTTAAAATGCGATCACAAGGCTCCACTAAAAATGAGAATGACAAAGGCGCTGTTTGGGAAGGAGGTTTTTTGGTTTTTTTTCACTAAAAGACAAATTGGTTAAGAAACCAAAAAAAACAAATCCAAACAAAATATCACATCAAACCCCATAATCATTTCACTTTTTCTCTCACAAACATTACATCCAACCATAAAAAAACCCAACTATCTTCCCAAACACAAATTTTTTTTTTCCCAATAATATCCTACAACTAAAAAAACCTACAAAAAAACCTACTTCCCAAACACCCACAAAATTACACCAAGACATGCAAAAAATAAAAAGTGTGAACGAGAAAGAAATGAGGGTGAAGAGAAATAATATAGAATTTATTAGAAAAGATTTTAACAAAATTAAACATTTAGAATGGCAATTTGCTGGGATTTTTTTAATGAATGAATGGCTTTACAATGAAACTAATGAATTATAATCATAATGAAAATCAATACAACATATAACTAATATAAAGAAACTCCCTAGGTAAGAGAAAAAAACCCAAATAAGTATATCGAGATTTGAGAATATAACCCACTAACAGATTGGGAGATTTGAATCTTTGACCTCATAGTGAAATGCAAGGATTTTAATTGATAGACTAACCTCGTTGATTTTGAAAAAGATTTTGTTGAAAATAAAAGAGGTCCAAAGATTTAAGGGGAATACTTGAAGCTTTAAAGGAGACAATTAAAAATATTTGGGTAAATTACATTTTGCTCGTTTATTTCTAGTCACTTTCTCACTTTGGCCCTTCATGTTTCATGTTTTTCTCACTTTACTCATAAAGCTAATTTCTGATAAAAATTAGACAGAAAGTGTCACAATAACTGTCACATAATATAAAAAATATATTATTATATTGGTGTTTAAGTTTATGTTAGAGATGTAAGTTATATATAATAAAATATTTTTATGTTACGTGACTGTCAATGTGTCATTTTCTATCAAATTTTTAATACAAATTAGTTTTAGGAGTAAAGTAGGAAAAATTTGAAACATAAAGGGTCAAATTGAGAAAAAACAAATTTTAAAGGTCAAAGTGGGAAAGTGGCCAAACATAAAGGGGGGCAAAGCGTAATAATTTACCCAAAATATTTATTGAGGGGTGGCATGTGCCCCCCCGGTCCCCGTGTGGCTCTGCCCCTGGCTGGGGACACTCCTATCAATCCAAAATTAATATATGGGAGCAGAAAAAGTAGACATTTAAAGCTAATTTAATTGGTTTTGTGGTTGAAAGATTAGTATGAATGTAGGGTTTTCAATAAAGTCTAAATTTGTCTCTAGGAGTGGAATAATCATCCTACTGCTTTACTACATAAACAACTCAAGACTGTCTATTTTAGCCTTGGAGGTGACAAAGGATGAGTGCAGTGAACACTCTTATTGAGACCAAAACTAATGTATAGCAGCAGAAAAGAAAGGTTTTGAGTCTGATTTTTAATTGTTTGTTTTTCAAAGAATGGAAATGTGGTAAAATATGGGATTCTATGATTTCAAAAGGTGCAACAAAAGGGTAAGAGTTTGGGAATGAAAAAAACAAGGTTTTAGGGGCTGGTTCTGGGCATTGTGAATGGTACTCGCTCACAACAACTTTCTTGGTTTAGTCATCTTTTGCAAGTTAAGGTGCTAGATTAAAGAATTGTGATGCTTGAGGGTTTGACAGGGATTAATACAGATCCGGTTTTGTGGTTTTAGAGGCTAAAAGTACATAAATTTTTAAAAGAAAAAGAAAGAAAGAAAGAAAAAAAAAAAAACCCTCTAGGCATCATTCCTAGATTCCATCGGCATCACAAATAGGCTAAGAAGTATGGACATGGACGCAGACATGTTGATATGAGAAAAACAGGGACATAGACATGGTAGAGAGACGACAATAATATATATACATTTGCTATGGAGATTATTACATTCACAAACAATCAAAATTAAAAATCCCACTCTTAAAACTCTTATCGTTTATTTTTTATTTTTATCTTTATGGATACCTATTAATTATTTAAATCTAAGCAAAAAATAATAAATATTCACCATCCAACATTTATCAAAAGCACCAAAGAGGGGAAAAAAAAAACTAGTTAGTGTGTCCCCGTTGTGTCCCTGAAAGCAAATTAATTAAATAAAGGGACATGCCACGTGGCGTGTCCCCATGTCTAACACCGCTTGTTTTGGAGTGTCGGCGCTTCATAACAAATAGGCTTAGAATATATCCAATTTGAAAGAACATTCAAAAGCTCTAAAGATTCTTTTATCCATATTCGTCATTGAATCACAAGTATAACATGGCGTTTATCTAGAATCCAAAGGGCTCCTTGTCGTAATAAGATTTGACTTTTATTTGGAAACTACTATTCTTGACTTCCAAAACTCTCTAAACCTAAATAAGACCACAAATAGAAACCTTATTACATTGACTCATATGACGACTCATGGACAACGCTACAACCCACATCTAGATGCTTTGTAAATTATCAAAATACTCCTGACATGAAGTTTATTAAAAACTAGCTACTATTTGAACCACAAATAGGACTCTACTAGAACTAGTAACTTGACTATGCGTGGTTTTTATAGGCTTCACGATTAAGTCATGCCTATTTCCAAATATTTCTACATCTTTGAATTTACTTTTCTTTGAGCTTCTTGTCGCCTGCATCATAAGTATTATGGGGACATGGTAAAATATTTATATTTCATACTATTATTCTTTTATTTTTTGGGGTAAAATGGTGCTTACATGCTGGTAAAGATCATTTTATGCATAACATGAGAGTTTTATGCATAGTTTTATGGTAAACTTGAATTGCTAGATGTATTTACTAGGGGAATATCCAACTGCACATGTACCTGCCGATGTTTGACACAAGTACTTCAAACATTTAGAAAAGTCCATGTAACAAACGTTAAAAGTAATACACAATTTTTTGTTGACTTTATATAACTCATTATCCTAAAATCAATTTTGATTTTCTATTTGAAAACCTTGACCTCTAAAACCTAACTAAATCTAATTAGAAACCTAAATAAAAACCTAATCACATAATTTGACCCTCCATTGAGGACCCCTACAACCCATGTAACCTAAGGCTAATAACTTGACTACTCATGATTCCAATTAGGCCCAACTGGATTTGGCTGGAAACCAATCAATTTTTGAACTTTATCATTCTTTTAACTCTTTCTTCTTCTTATCGTTTGCGTTCCTTTGTTTCTTTCTCTTAGATACACCAAAATGCAAATTGAGACTTGTCCTCCTACAAGTAAATTGGCAACCATCCTTTGAAGCAATTTAAGAATAATGCCGATGTAGGTACAGGAGTCCTGACCACCATGCCATTGTTATGTTATAAGACATGTTATACCTCGGCAACTGTATCATTCCCCCTTTGAGCCGCTATGACACCTCCAAAAAGGGATGCACCATATCTACCATTTGTCCATGCATGATGCATCCCTTGGGACCTACACCAAAGGTTGCAAAGTTACCTTAGTTTTCCTTTATTTCTTAACAATGGGGGTTCCTGTTTTCGATTGGGCTAGATCCCTTAGGCTCCCTACCCTAATGTTTTAAAAAGCTCTAGGCGCTAAGGTATCTTGGAGCCTAACCATGAGGCGCAAGGCAAGGTGCGTGCCTCACCAAAGGAAGGCACAAGTTGTAAAGATAAACAAAATTTTAATATAGGCAAAGTTTTCAACATAAGTAAATGTTTCAAGAATTTCAAAAAACATAGAACAACATTCAATATTCCAAAAACTATAAAAATAACATTAAACATTCCAAAAATTTCTCAAAAGTAACATTCAACCTTACTTTACCTAGTACTATTTGTCTGCATTCATCAATTTATTGATGTGATTCTTTTTCTTTTTTTTTTTTGATAAGACTCGCACCGTATAGTATCTTAGTGGTTTTGATTTTAAACCGAGACCAAATTGTGTAATACCTTCAATCATTGGCCCAAAACTATCATAATTCACTATATGGAAAGGACTCTCACATGTCGTATAGCCATCTTGCAATCCTAGAGCTTTTGCTCAATGCCTAGGACTTTTTTTTTTAATATGAAAATTGGGTCTACATTTTATATTAATGGGGTTGTGATTCCTTGTGGCTACATATACAAAGAACAAGGATGGAGCAAAAATTTAAATGAAGCACATAAGGCGTGCGCCTTGTGCCTAAGCCTAAGGCGCACGCCTCAAGCACCTCAGATGAGCCTTCCCTACAATGCCTCGCCTTAAGCTGCCTGAGGTGCCTCAGGTGTGCCTTGGGCCTAAGTGTGTGCTTAGGCTCACCTTTTAAAACACTGTGCTATCCTATATGAAGTGGTTCACCATGCATTGCACAACACAATTGCATATCCTTACTCCTCTAGCATACACGTCTCCGCAGCCACCCTCCTGCTAAGGTTGCTTTTGGCTCTCTTCTCTCAAACCTCCGGTGGTCTCCGGCCACATCAGTTCTTGCCATCTTTCCAGAGGGCACTCCTCAGCCCCCCTCACCGTCTAGAACCTGCACCTCTTTACCAACTCAAGTAGTATGATATTTTAAGCTTAAGAGGCATTTGAAAGTCTTTGTGAGGTTTATTTGAAGGAGAAACAAATTGAAAAAATGGTTTTTACTTTTGTTGAATTTGAAAGACTACACCAAATCACATGAATCGTATAATAATCATGACTCATAAGATTCGAGCACAATTCTGATAGATTCATTAAGATTTGTTATCATATGAGATTCAGGCAATATATTTGAATTGAATAGGGGTAAAATTGAATCGTCATAATATTTGAATCATGAATCGTAAGATTCTTACAACTAGGGACTTGACAATTTGACCGAAAACTTGCTAAACTCAGCTATTTAATTCTATTGATGTTTGTTATTGCTTTTGACTTTCTGTCCCTTGCTGCTCCAATTTGACAAGCTCATTACATTTTCATGTTTTAAAATAGTACAGTCTGTTTTTCTATAGTAAATTAGTTTTGTTTTGCTTCTGTATTATTTTAGATAAATTGAGTGACATGGTTTTGTACCCAAACTTCCACGGTATCACAAATATTTGATTATGAAAATTTTCATTTATCCAACTTTTTCTGTATATGATTGTCTTCTGTGATGCTTTTGAAATACAGTATGTATTTATTTCATTCTTAACAATTCCTGAAATTACTATGCAATTTTCATATTTTGCCTTTTCTCATTTCTTATCGAGTTTGACATTGTTATTTCCAAATTTTGGAAGCTTTCAATTTGGTTTCAGTCTAAATTAAAATTCTAGTAGTTTTTGTAAGAGCAGATTTACAATTTCTCTAGAGTAGTTGATGACATTTGGTTAGTTGGAGCAAGAGATAAAATCTCTGAATAAGATCCAGTGAGCTATGAATTTCATTATTTGGTTAACTATAGCTTTATTGCCATCCATAGGAATATGTAGATATTTGTCATTGTGTTTAAGCATTGCTTGATACTGCTTGTATAAATAATTAATTATCTTGAGCTAGTATACTGTTTCCACCAGCTCTTGCAATTAGGTTGTTTTTCTTTCTTTTTCTCTTCCTTTTTTCATTTGGCGAAAAAGGATTCATGTAGTCAACCCTACTTGATTGGGACACAATACCTAGTTTGGTTTGGTTTTTTGTTGCAGAATCCATTCATTAATACCTTCAATTTCCCTTTTGGGGGTATTGAACCTTTTAGAATGTTGTCACATATTGCATAAAACAATTTCGACCGTAACATAATTGAACTTGAGAGGTTTATACATAATTTGTCATGAGTGTACTATTGAAAGGTTTACACAAAGCTTATTTGGTAATATCAATGTCTCACACCTAGTAATTTGGAGAATTTTTGTATTCGACTTGCTTGAAATTATAAAATTTTGATGAAACTGGACATAAATTCTTTGGGTATTCTTAGCAAAATGGTTTGTTGCATTTAATGCCTTCAGGGATAGCCTATTTATCAATTGAAAAAAGAAAAATAAAACGAAACCTTATTAACATTATCATATGTGATAACATTATTATTTTGGACCATTGTTCTTGTTTAATTCTTACTATGCTTAAGTTTCTTGAATGGGCTACTGCTAATGAGTTTAGCTAAATTGGTTTCTATGTGTATTAATTTTAAATCAGGTACACAAAAGCCCTCGAGGTTATCAAGAAGCTTCACAAGGAGCAGGCTCAAGAGATAAAAACGTATAAGCTAAAATTGGAGAATCTTCAAACATTGAAAGATGCTGCATACAAGGTTTCTTTTGTTTGCTTTTTTTATTTTCATTCAACAGATTGTTGAATGAAATATTTGTGCACATAATGCAATCTTGTTTTTGTTTTTCATGTTATAGTACAAGTTTCTTATAAGTGTGTGTCTAAGTTAAGTTTTTATAAGGCTAGTTGCCTTTTGTTGGCTGTAGTGGAGTTAAATCAAGTTTCAATGTACTCTATGGAGTATGGATCGTGATTGCATTCTTCCTAGTCTTGGGGGAGCACATAAGATTTGGGAAATCCTTGTTCTGACCTTACAATAGGAAGAAGTATGGTACTCAATATAGTTCTTTTGTCCTTTCTTCATCCAACTACGGGATTTAATGTGGTTCACAAACATTTCACAAACAGGTGATCCCTAATGTTTGTAACTTTTATGTTTTGGCTAAGAGATCCTTGATATCGTAGCTTATCCTAAAGAAAGTAAATTTATTACTTATTTTTTGGTTAAAAAAATTTGCAACAGCCAGAATATTATGAACTGATTAGCTAAGTTGTTTGTGAAAGAGTCAGAGATTTGAAATGGAATTGGAAACTTTAATGTGGATTTGTTTCAAGAAAGTGGGGTACATGGATGATATGGATTTTAACAATATATCTTAGGAGGAATCAGAGCGGTTGGAGAGGCCTTTCACGAAAGAAGTTGGTAGTTCCCTTAATGGCCTTAATGGGGATTAAGTTCCAGGATTTGACATGATGACATTGTGACTATCAGTTTCTTTCAAGCACATTTACTTATTATCTCTCTAGCTGTTCTATTTAGTCATAGAGGCGCTCAATTGGATGATTAGGTTATGATAGTTGATGAAATCAATCTAGGGAATGGATTTCATTAGAGAGAGAAAGTCCCAAATTGGTGTAAAAAGCGCCAAAGCTCTAATTACGATATCAAAATATCATCAAAAGTGACTATCAAAGACCCTAACCACCTATTTATAGGCTATTGACAACTACGCAGCCTAAAAACATAACAACCATACTAATACTAACTGCATCAGACTCCCCCTCTAAAGAAAACAACTTGTCCTCAAGTTGGGACTTCAACAAAGTGACTCAAGACCACGACATCAACAAAATAACTAAAAAACACTGACTCATGGAAGCATAATGGACTTGCAATGAATAAGACTACTTAGTTGCAAGTCCTTATTCCAAAATGCTCCCTAACAAATACCCCTACTTGAAAGTGAGTTTTCGTTTATGCACATCCACTGAAGCCATATTCAAATGCAAGTAGACCACCCATATAGCATGCCTTTTTGGAAACAAGATGTCATCAAAATAGTTTTTCATACTCGCTTTCAACATACACCAAGACCCATTCTTCCTAGAAGTTAGAGCAAGCACTAGATAACCACTTAAGCTATTGTCCCATGAGTGTTTCCCCTTGGCAAAATTGGCTTAGGAAACAAAGCTGGCCTAAAGTCCATGTCAACACAAAGTGGAACAACTTGCTTCAGAAGCAACACAAGATGTACTTCTCGAGAGCAAATATCTTCAAACCCCTTTTCACCAACTCTATCACATTCCTCCACAACCTCATTTGAAGCTAGAAAATAAGTGGAAAGTTGGGTTTCCACCACATCTTGTTGTATGGGAAGCGACATGGGAACAAAACTTGCTTCATTTTCAATAGCATCTTCACTCTCTTACAAGGTCATCCTCATCATCATAATGTTCTAAGATTGGAACTCCCTCTTATTCACAAACATCAACTTCCTCTTCATATTCACAAGCATCAAATTCCTCATAATCCGGTTCTATGTTACTTGGAACATGAAACGGGAACAGGAACGCAATATGCCACATGCTTTAAATTATGATACGATAGGGGTAGACTTCTATAGTTTACATTACAAGAATTTAAGATACTTCTAGTCCAGAGAATTTTTTTTTTAACTTTTAGACATCTAATAAAATGTAGCTTTTTTTTTTTGTTTTTTCAAATATCATATAGCAACACATTTCTACGAGCATTATAACCTGTTTTTGACATTTTTTTATATCAAAATTTCACTCACCTTATATTGTAGTTCATTATTTTTGAATTTTGATTTTTTTTTTTTTTAAATTTTTTTGATTTTTTATTATAAACTCCTAATGGAATCCTAAGGAAATATATTGGGAAGGAACTTTTGGAATCCCTTTGAATCACTAAATTTACTGCTTTGGAATGAAAGTGTACCATGTTTTAGAACATGCATTCCAAAACGTAATTCGCTAGGGTGTTAACATTTTTTGGTAACACAGATATGGTTCCCCTTCACTTGGCGGGTCGTCAAAAATGGAAACATCTTGGTTACAACTTGGTTGGCAACATCTTGATCACAACTTGGTTTCATCTCTTCTCCACTGAAAATGGAAACATTACCATCATCAGCTTTGTGGCTTAGTCTCCTCACTAAAGAGTACTTGTTGACGCTCACCATCAAAAGACTCACTCAGTCCTACACTAGTTGCATAACCATCTTGGATATAGTTATAGAATGGTTGGCCAAATTCAAAGATGCCTTGGTAACGATGCACAAATTTTGAAGCACATCATGATACTCCCAACAAAGGTTGTATGTGAGTGAATGGTGAGAATTGCTCATGGAGCTTCTTTTTCATTTTCCTCCACTCTCTAACCTTTTCTTTGCCTACCAATTTGTAATTGTTTTCACCAATCGGAGGCACTAACTTCAAGCCATTGAGAGATGAATTTCACCTTCCTTTCAGCACATCATGATACTCCAAAAGACTCTCAATCTTGTTCAACCATTCTTCAAACACATTTGAGAAATGGCTCCCATGGAACTTGGGAAGCACAAAATCTTTGACAATGTTTACCTGTTTAGATTCAAAATCATGTAGAAATATTCTTCACCAATGCAAAACACCAAGAATTTGATGATCCTTGGTTCAGTCACTACCTTCGGTGAGAAACTGAAATTGTTGCATTCTCTCAATCAAGGTAGAAACTTGTTCACTCAACTCTTCGATCTCATTCTGTTCATTTCGGCTTATCATTGTTCCTTCCAAGCCAGCATTCTCTCGGTTTCGCCACCCAAAGTCATAGCAAATTTCCTACCTTGGCCTACCTATCAACCTCTACCTCGTTGAGCTATCAAGTCACAATCAACAAAAATTTAAAATATTGGTCACAAATGCAACATTGGTCAGTATAAACAAGCCACCAAAAACACTAACCAGCACTTGTCAGAAGCAACACAGAGAAATCACCAAATTAACTCATAGACGGACTCAGTAAGTACAAATAGAAGATTGCAAGTCCAGCAAAATCAATACAGATCCGAGTCAAATTGATAATCAAAATCAGAAGGCTAACCAGATGAGATCAGATCAAAGATGAGAAGCAAGGATCAGAATCGCATTGCAGAATCAAAGACCAGAACCATAGTTCAGAATTGATGAGTAGAACCATAACTTGAAAGACAAAACGAGTTGCAGAGTCAAAGCACAACAAAATCAAGATCGAATCAAGATCTCTCTGAATTCTCTAATCAAGTCGAAGCAATTGGTTGATTCAAAATCTTACTTTTCATTCCTGCCAGGGTTCGAGTCTAGGTCCAGGTGAAAACATCAAGTTGTGAAGTCGAATGATTGAGGTCGAGTTGCAATTCAATCATATAGACCTTCAGGTGAGCTCAACATAGATCTTCAAAGTCATGTAAAGGGAGCAAAGTCGAAGTTGAACTTCAAAGTCAAGTGGAGAACCAGATTCGCGACTGTAACCCAAGGTTTCGAATCACAATTGAAGTTTGGACTCAAATCAAATTTGAATCTTAACCGGGGGGGTTGATTCGAATTCGGATCTCAACCAGGAAGTGGATTCGAGTTCAGATCTGAACCATGGCTTCGGATCAAGGAAAACTGTCAACTAGGGTTTTAGATTTCAAGATCGAATCTCAAAATGTGATGGCAGATTGCAACTCGAACTGGAGATCTTTTACAAATGCAACATGCAAAGCTCAACCATGGCTCAAGAACTCTACTCAAATTATAGGTAAGCTGCAAATTGATAAATGACAGATCGTAATTCACAAATGTGTTATACCGAATCAGAATTGAATAGCACCAAATAGAAATTATGTCTTATGAGGAAGTCGAATCTCAACTATAGTTAGGGTTCAAAAGTCAAGTTTGCTATTGCCTTCAATTCATTCAATTGATATATGAATTATAATCTAAACTTGAAGCTCTAATACCAAAGCTCTATTACAATATCAAAATATCATCAAAACCGACTACCAAAGACCTTAACCACCTATTTATAGGCTATTGCCAACTAAGTAACCTAAAAACGTAACAACCATACTAATTTTAACTTCATCAGCAGGATTTTTGGAGGCTCTCTAATGGTGTTATCCCATCTATTATATATAGTTGATACAGTGATCCTTTGCAGTATTGATTTGGTATTGTTGGGCACCTTTGATGTGCCTTATGCTTTGAGGTTGTCTTTGGTCTGAAGTTAAATTTGAAAAAATTGGAAAAACCGCAGATGGCATACGATTGGTAATAGTGCAAGCAGTGAGCATAACATCACCCCAGAAATGTTTGGTAACTTATTTGTTAAACAATAAGGTATGGACAACATCTAATAAATGGCGATGTTTTCTTTAAGCAACGCCATTTTGTTGAGAGGTGTGAGCATCTATGTTATACGGACTCGACACTTTGGGGTGAAGTACCCTGTGTCGACACGACATGACTCAGGTGCGGGTGTGGGATCTATGTCGGATTGGCCTCTTCTCTCTCGGATGTGACTAATCAAAAAGGAAGAAGAAGGTTGAGATACTTACATTGATGTATAGGTTCAAGATCTTGATCGTGTCTTTCGATCTTCTTCTCTGTCTTGATCTCCTTTTCTCTCTCTATCACAATCTCCTCCTCTCTCTCAATATCTCTCTCGATCGTGCTATGCGTGTGTGAGAGAAGAGAAAAGACAGATTCCATCGTGTTGCGGTGCGTGTGAGAGAGAAGCAAAGAGAAGGACAGACTGCATCGTGCTGCTACTGTGTCTTTCGATATGCTTGTTTGTATCAAAGTTGTTGCTGCCGCTACTGCTGCTGCTGCTGCTGCTTCTGCTTTTGTTTGTATCAAAGCTGCTGCTGCTGCTGCTACTTTTGTTTGTATCAAACCCTAATGGTTTGGACCAAATAAACAAATAAAAAGCTTGGGCCTATTGGCTAGTTAATATCCTAATGGACTGGACCCAAATAAATAAATAAAAAGTTTAGGCACTGGTTTGTATCATAATAATTAATATTATAAACCATTATGGGTTGGACCCAAAAAAATAAAGAAAAAGTTTGGATCTATTGGTTGGTTTATATCATAATAAACCCTAATGGATTGGATCCAAATAAATAAATAAAATATTTGGGCCTATTTATAAACTTTGTTCAATAATAACATGGGTTATTCTATGACTTATCCATATGTTTGATCCTATTTTAAAAAAAAAATTGTTGGGTCAACTTTTTTTTAACTCATCTTCATATAATAAATTTATTTAAAAAATAACTATTTAACTCATTTTTATATAATAAATATATTTTAAAAATAACTATTTGACGTATCCATGTACCTGTATCCACATTTGGATCCATCACGTATCCTCAATTTTTAGTTTTGAAGTATCCGACCCCCATATTTGCACCCACACCCGATACCCACAACCGACTTCGTATAACGTAGCTGAGCATAATTCGTTTGATGAATAATGCCATGATCATGTACTCTAAAGTATTATCAGATTGAAAGACTTTAATATATTTGCCAAATCGAGTAACAATTTCATTATAGAACTTTAAAATGACTTGGGTTTACTCAAGCCTCTGTTTCATTAAAAACAACCATGTCATCTGAGAGTAGTTATCAACGAAAATAACAAAATAAGAAGTTGGAGTACGAGAAGGACTTCATACGTCTATGTGGACTATATCAAAAGACACATACTCATGACTAACACTAGCAATAGAACTATGATGATGTTTTCCAAACTGACAAGCTTCACACTTGAGATTAGATATATGATTCAAACTAGGTATTGCTAACTTAAGTTTCGCCATTGATGGATGACCCAAGTGAAAATGCCACTAAAGTGGAGAGATAGCGCTTAAAGTGGACAAAGTGCTGGGAGGAGAGCAATCAGGATCCAAATATTATAAGCCATCTTTCTCATGCCCTGTATTAATCATCTTCTTAGTCTTGAGGTCCTACAAGACACGAGGTAGGAGAAAGGATTATGGAACAATGTAAAACCTTTAGTCAATTGACTAACAGGTAGGAGAAAGGATTATGGAACAATGTAAAAGCTTTAGTCAATTGACTAACAGAAAGCAAGTTAAAGGGAAAATTAAGCGTAGAGAGGACTTTGTAGGATGAAGATCACCGATCCTACTAACAGGCCATGGGACCCATGAATAGGAACAATAGTATGTGTAATAGGCTACAAAGTAGTGAAAAGAGATGGATTACCATAAATATGAGAACTAGCACCAGAATTGAGGAGACAAGGTTGGGGGGACGTTGCCTTACATGCAATATTACTTGAACTACCCAAGGTGGCAACAGAAGATGAGGGTAGGGTAGCATGAAGGGAATTGACAAGCTCAGTAAGCTCGTTAATATGAGTAGTGAGTGCATCATGAGCATCAGAAGGAGTTAGCGCCTGCTAAAAAGGAGAACCCTTATCCACAACTTGATCCACAGGCTATGTTTGGCATGAAGGTTTGGGTTGAGTGGGGGCTATTTTAGCCACAAAAAGACAAAATAGGTCTTTTAGCCCAATAAGACAAAATGTCACATCCGAACTATAATCATTTCATTTTTTCTCTCACAAAAGTCAAAAAAGCCAAAAAGTCTATCCCAAACGAGACTTTTTAGCCCCAGGCTAAAATAGTTAAAAAGCTAAAAAGCCAACCCACATCTCAAATGAAGGCATAGTCTGGCTTACCATACTATTTCCAACACCAAGGTTCAGTATGGCTAGTGGAACCACAATGATCACACTTCTTATTACCACGAGACCTCTGTTATCAGAATCTTACGATTCACGATTCGATTAGCAATTTTTGCAAAATTGATACAAATCTATGTGTGAATTTGTTTTGGAAGCGAATCTCTATTGAATCGTATGATTCATAATTATTTCACGATTCAATTCACTTTTTATGACTCATGCAATTCTTGAAACTATCATGTTCGATATATTTCGATAATTACCTTCAATATGAATTATTTATTGCTATTTTATTGAAATAAATATACTTCAATATTACATGGGTGAGATCAGTTAAACCTAATGGTTATGCACATTTTGTAATTTTTTTAAAATACTTTTTTTGAACATTAATCATATATACTATGTTTTAGAATAAAAGATTCCAATTAATTTTTTCTTATTATTTGGTCATTGTTACTTGTAAAGGTATGTATGCTTATAAAATATCAACATTATTGTTAAGTTATTGTTACTTGTAAAATGAGAGTTTGTCTTTGTTTACTTTATTATTAAAAATGGTTGATACGCAATATCTAAAAAATGGAAAAAGGTAAGATGGTGCTTTTACATGGGAACCTGTGTTAACTTCTTATTTATTAGACTACGTATGATCATCATTCGAAACAACATTTTCATTGATTTAAGTCTAATAGTTTGTATTTATAAGATATATTAACATCCAAATGTGTATATCTACATTACACGGACTCTTTGAAATTTTGGAGGTACCCGTGTCGACATGACACGACACGGGTGCGAGTGCGGGTGAGGGATACAACCGGGATACGGCTCATTCGAAAGGGATACGGCAGAAGAAACAATAGAGGAGAGAGCAAGGAGAGAACCTGGTCGTCGACTTCAATCTGACTTGGTTGCAGAGTTGATTGATCGATCTGCGAAGCTTGATTTGCAAAGTTGATCTACTGTGTTCCTTCGTCTTCCCCTTTGAGATCTCTCTCTCTCTTGATCAGTCTCTGTCTCTTCTTTTTAATATAATTTGATTTATTTGTAATATAAACTATATTAATATAATATTATTCATATTGTATAGTATTATTTACCCAAAAAAATATTATATTATATAATATAATATATCATAAATAACATAATTTTTATGACTAAAATTAAAATAATTTATTTTATCATATATAATATAATTTATTTTATGTCTAAAATAATTTTTATTTATTATTTATTTATTTTTTTTAATAAAATTTGTTATTCCTTAACTTTTTTTAAACTCATCTTCATATAATAAATATATTTAAAAATAACTATTTAACGTATTTCCGTACCCATATTCTAATTCGGATCCATATCCACGTATCCTTAATTTTTAATTTTAAAGTGTCCGACCCTTAGATATAAATCCGCAATCGAGTCCGTGTAATGTAGGTGTATATATATTTTTCTAAGTAATTTAGAAAAAGTTACGAATCTTTACGATTCATGATTTTATTCACGATTTGACAACTATGCACGAGACGTGTAACCGCTACTACGAGAGCTACCCCCACGAGTGCCACTATAAGAACGTGCACCTCATGACATATTCCCACGAGCACTATGAGAACCACAGTTACCAGATCCACCATGGAAATCACCACGGAAATCACCACAATTAGTACCACGGCTGCCACTACTAGAAACCAAAGCAGAAGAAGTGAGAGATGAGGTAGTGGAGCTTTGCCCTAATGAGGAACATAATAAGTGGGAGTAGACATTAGCAGCTGTAGGCAAAGTCTCACTAGCAAGAATTTAATCCTTAGTGCCCCATAAGTCAGAATCCAAGTAAGAAAGTAATGATGCAATGATAAACTCTACTCAATTTAGCTTTTGCTGTTCTAAATCAGTAGTAAAGGGTTGGTGCTGCTAGAGTTGATCCCACAATTTCTTAAAGTGTGTTGTGATATTCAGACAACGAATGGCCATACTACTTTGTGGCAAAAATTCTGTCATACGATTCATACACACGAGAAACATTACTTTGATGGGAAAAAGACTCAGCAAGAGAGTCCCAAATCTGTTTTGTTGTAGATGAAATTTGGTTGTGATATGCTTATATTGAAGGTGAAGAGTTGTTAGAATCCAGAAAATATGTTGTTGCTTGAATTTGAAAGAGTAGCTGATTGAGTTCTGTGGTGTTGAACATAGGGTAGGATGATGGCTGGGGTTCTAGTGGGGAGTTAGGTTGGATATATGATGAATATAGAGTCAGGTTACAATCACAGCTAAAATCCCTTATGCATAAGATGTGGGGTTTGGGTTGCATGGCACAATTGGTTGAGAGCTCTTAAACTACTCATAAATTTGGTAATTGATCTTTGTTGGATTCAAAGAGCATGTAGAGATTTATATAGGCTGCTCTACATCATATGCAATCACAGCTAAAACCCCTAATGCATCATACGCGGGGTTTGAGTTGCATGGCATACTTGTAACTTTGGTAGATGATCTCCAATGGATTCAACATGTTCAGATATATACAGGCTGCTCTCCTTAGTAACTTCCCGAGGCTGAAAACCAGCATTAGAAACAACATATTTTGAACTGAAGTATAAAACTTATCTAAAGGCACTGAAGGTGGCTGGCTGCAGATGAAGGCCCGTTAGCATGAAGAAAATCCACCGGGTATGAGACATGTGAAATACAATTGGCATCAATAAAACATCAAAAGAAAAAATTAATCTGAACAGACAGTGTTCTGTACTAAGATAAAATGATGTAAGACTTGGCTTGGCTGAAATTTTGATTAAGCAAGGTCTTCATATGGTCCTCAGTTCTCTGGACCTTGGGAGCATTTTTTTAGCCCTTTATGCAACTCTAAAGGATACTTTAACAAGTCTCCATCAGTTGCTTTTATTAACAGTCCTGGGGATCATAGTTTTGGAATTCTATCCAAGCTTCGATTGTAGAAACCCCTTCATTTTAGTTCACTAGTTTTGCAACTTAGTTGATTGTAGAAACCTCTTCATTTTAGTTCACTAGTTTTGCGACTTAGTTGGATTAACTATCCACTTAGCATTTTCTTCTATGACTCTGCACACAAATGTGAGGAAGTGGACATGAACAACTTTCTGTCTCATTAATATTAATTTGTATTCTAAGCATAAAGGTTGAATCATTAAGTTCTGGGCAGCTCAAGGTTTTTCAAGTACTTTATTTTTGGCTTTCTTCCTCCCCCCCCCCCCCCCCCCCCCCCCCCCCCCAAAAAAAAAAAAAAAAAAAGGAAAAAGAGAAGATTAACAAGATGCTCAAAATAGTATTTTGAAAGCAAAGACAAATGATTTTCTTTTCAATTGAAGGAAAATAGTTTTTGCCAACTTATCATTCTCATTGATTTGGGGTTGTTCATACAGCTTCGGGAAAGCATATCTCAGGATCAAGAGAAAACAGAAGCATTAAAAAGTCAAATACAGGAGCTGGAAAGAAACATTCAAAATGTGGATGCTAAGATCCAACACAATGAAGTAACATTAAAAGATTTGCGAAAGCTTGAGGATCAGATATCAACCAAGACTGCTAAGAGAAGCACATTGTTCGAGGAAAAGGAGAAACAATTTGCAGCTCTTGCTGAGGAGAATCAAGGTCTGCTAAACAATTGAATTATTATGTTAATTTCACCATACTTTTCTCTTTGTATGGTGCTGATGCTTATCATCTGAATTTTCATTTCTATGGGCACTCTCTAGTTGTTGTGTACAGCAACCATTATTTAAATCTTCAATTTAACTGTTCTTACTTAATTATCATATTATTTGCCAGACACGGATGAACAGTTGGAGGAATGGAAAATCAAGTTTGATGTAAAGATTACAGAATCAGAATATAAAATTAACAAGTGGGAGAGGGAAGTGAATGACACAGAGACAAAAAGTTCTTTGCTTAGGAAGAAAATTAATGAATATATCTGGGATATCAGCAAGCTTCAAACTGAGGCAGAAGTAATTTTCTAGAATCTAAGCGCATTTTGGTAACTACAAGAGATCCAATAGATATGGCATTTTTTACTAATTGGATCTTATTTTTGGCTCCAGGCCCATGTCTCCTTGTGTAATGAAAGAGATTCAATGATTCAAAATCTTTTTGCAAGGCATAATTTAGGGTCTCTTCCAAGTACTCCATTGAGCAATGAAGTTGCATTGAACCTCACAAATCGCATAAAATCAAGGCTAATGGATCTTGATAGGGACTTGGAAGATAAAAAGGTGATGATTATTTTGTTTTAGCTAGTTGTTTCCTTTTTTTACGAAAATATGTAGAGGCTGAAGGTTATCTCCAGTTATAAAAACTGCTTTTGCTAGCTGGAAAGTCTTTTATTCTTCTACTTGATGGTTATAGATGCTTACAGTAATCCATGTATTCATCATATATATTTTTTCCCCTTAAATATATATATGTGTATGAAAGTCTTCTAGATATCAAATATTTATGTATATGTATATAATATTTTGTTTTTCGTGGTTTAGGTGGAAGTTGAGGTTCAAGTCTTTGTTGGCTTGAATTCAAGTGCTGCATTATCAGATTTTCATCCTTTTTTCCCATTTAAAATGCCTTCTTTTTTACTGTCTTTCACTTATCCCTGCTGAATTTTGAAGTTATTTGCTCATGTATTTACCTTTGGATTCATGCTAGTTCTATTTCCAGCTTATTCGCCAAAAGTAGTATAAAAATTTCTCTGCCCGATCTTATGTAGTTATCGTTGGTGTTTTTATGCTGGAAAGGGAATTTAATCAAGCATTTTAGGATGTCCCACTGTCAGCTTTAATGAGTTAGGGACTTTAATTCTTGGGCATTGTGGTTGGGAAAGTAAAATCAGGGTTAAATTGGCTGAGATTTACAGCTGCTTTGGGACTAAAAGCAAAAAGGTTAAACTTGCTGTTTTTTGGTGGACAAAGAGGATTGTTCGAGGCCTTCTAGGATTGTCACGTAGAAGAGTTTAATAGAAAGTAAAATTTAAGTGTTATCAGTCAAAACTTATATAAATGTTTCTGCAAGGCTAGCTTATTTAAAAGTTTTAGGCTCTCCTGCTATTTTAAGATTTTCTAAATTTTTATTTGGAAAGATTTTCCAAATCCAATTAGGTCAAATATATTCCAAATAAGAAAAGGACTTAGGATTTAATAAGATTACCAATTACCCTAGAATCTTTTAAAATACAGAAGTAGCCCTTATCAAAGAAATTTACCATTTGTTCCATCTTCTAGTGTACAAATTAGGGCTGATCACCATTAGTTAGGATTGTTCAAAAATCCGAATAACTTGTAGACTCGCCCGGCCCAACTATGGCACAGATAGTTTTGCCCATCTACTTGGTCGGCTGCGGTTGTAAATCATTATTTTTCTTTGATTTTCAGTCAGATGTTGGGCTTAATAAAAAAAAATTTGCCTAACCTGACCTGACAATATATATATATACGTACTTCAACAATTGTGTAGGATTTACTTGCTTGGGAAAATTAAACAGTAGAGGCCTCATTATTTCAGTGTTCAATATTTTTTTCATTCCAATAGTTTTATATCTTTCCAATACAAAACTTACACTCTTCCCAAGTCATAAAATTGACTTTCACCTGCTCTCGTCTCCCCCCACCTCAATCTTCACGTCTTCTCTCTCTTTCTTTCTCACTCTCTTTTAAGAGACAAAGCCATCTCTCAGTCGCTTCCTCATTTCTACTTTTTTTCCCCCCCTCTTTTCTCTTTCTTTCGATGGTGGTGGTGGTGGACGAGGTCAGTAACAACAGTGGTGGTTGTGACTGCAATGGCGATGATGTTGTCTGAGCGGCATCGTGGATGATTAGTGATGGCAATGCCACATTACATTGCTTCCTATGAAAGAGAAGGTTGTTGCCAAGCCAACTTTTAGTTCCAATACCTTACTTGCTTCCAAGGAGTTTTTAGAAAAGAGTTGGGATTTCAGGATTGTCTTGATTTTGGTTCTGATTGTGCACACGGTTGCTACTAAAGAAGAGGTTGATGTGACTACTCTTTTGGAAGAGTATGTCGATGTCTTTCCCTAAGAGCTTCCTTTTGATTTGCCTCCTATGCGGGACATCCAACATCATATTGATTTGGTACCCAGGTTGGTGCTTCCAAATAAACCTACTTATTGCGTGTCTCCAGAGGAGAAAGAGGAGTTGCAACTACAAGTAGAAGAGCATTTGGCTAAAGGGTATATTCGGCTAAGTCTTTGTCCTTGTGGTGTTCCGGCTCGTTTGGCACCTAAGAAGGATGGTTCATGGCGTATGTGTGTGGATTGCCGAGCAATTAACAAGATCATAATCAAATAACACTTTCCAATTCCAAGATTGGATGATATATTGGATTGCCTTGCCGGTTCAAAGGTGTTTTCTAAGATTGATCTTAGAAGCGGTTTTCTTCAAATCAGCATTAGGCCAGATGATGAGTGGAAAACGGCTTTTAAAACACCTAATGGACTATTTGAGTGGCTTGTGGTGCATTCAGGCTTACTTATGCGCCAAGTACCTTTATGATGGTGATAACACAAATGTTGCAACCACTTTTGGTTGTTTGTGTAGTGGTTTACTTCGATGATATCTTGATCTATAGTTGAAGTTTGGAAGAGCATTTGTGCCACCTCTAGCAAGTCTTCAAGTTTTTGAGGCAAGAAAAGTTCTATGGCAACACCAAGAAATGGACCTTTGCCGTGGATCAAGTCATTTTCTTAGGTTATGTTGTTTCTTCCCATGGGTGCTTATGGACATGGAGAAGGTTAAGGCGATTGTGGAATGGCTACTCCCTCCCTCTAGTATCCATGAAGTGAGGATTTTTCATGGGTTGGCTACCTTCTATAGACGGTTTATCTGTAACTTTAGGAGCCTTGCTGCCCTTTAACGAACATTTCTCAAGCTTAAGACTTTTGAATAGAGGAAGGAAATCGTTGATAACTTCCAACTATTAAAGAAGGTGCTTACTGAAGCTCCAATTTTGGCGCCATCGAAGTTTGACAAGACCTTTGAGCTTGATTGTGATGCCTTGGGAATGGGCATTGGAGGTGTCCTTAGCCAAGAAGGAAAGCCAATCTCCTTCTATAGTGAAAAGTTAAACGGGGCTAAGCTCAAGTATTCAACTTATGACTTGGAGTTTTATGCCATCATCTAAGCTAACAAGCATTGGAGCTACTGCCTTGCTTACAAGGAGTTCGTGCTCAACACCGATCATAAGGCCCTCAAATACATCAATAGCCAATACCATCTTAACAAAAGGCATGCTAAATGGGTGGCTTCCTTGCAACAATTTACGTTTGCCTTGCGCCATAAATTGGGGGTTCTTAATAAGGTGGCCGACAGGTTGAGTAGGAGAACAACTCTCTTGGTTGAGATGAAGAATGAAGAAGTGGGTTTTGATGAGTTTGTACATTCTATGTGAGTGGTCTTTACTTCCACAAGATTTTTGATGCTTTACAAATCCAAAGAGGGGATAGAGCTATTTATCCAAGTTACATGTTAAGGGATGGATTCCTCTTCCATGGCCTTAAGTTGTGTGTTCCTAGTTGTTCTTTGAGGACACATTTATTGTTCGAGCATCATAAGTTGGGCTATTTTGGTAAGGACAGACCTTTGGATTACTTCAAGATGCCTATTATTGGCTGGGCATGACCAAGGATGTGGGCAACTACGTGAAGCGGTGCCAAATTTGTCAAAGAAGTAAAGGCACTACAACTAATCCGGAATTATATATGCCTTTACCGGTGTCGGATGGTCCTTGGCACTGAATTAGTATGGACTTCGTGTTGGGTTTACGTCCTACTACCGCGGAGTGATTCTATTATGGTGATGGTGGACCGCTTCTCCAGGATGGCACATTTTATTCCTTGCAAGAAGACCATAGATGCTATCGCTAACCTCTTCTTCAAGGAAGTCTATAAGTTGCATGTGGTGCCTACCTTTGTTGTTTTTGATAGAGATGCGAAGTTCCTTGCTCACTTTTGGAGAACCTTGTGGAAGAAAATTGGTACCAATTTTGAATTTTAGCACCACCTTTCATCCTCAAACTGATGATCAAGCGGAGGTGGTAAGTCGAAGTCTTGGTAACTTGTTGAGGTGTCTCATCGGAGATCATCCCAAGAGTTGGGATGCCATTCTTCCCTTAGCTGAGTTTGGTTACAACTCGTCACTCAATCACACCATTAACACTTCTCCCTTTGAAGTGGTTTATGGGATGAAACCCTCAAGTGTTGTGGACTTGGGTTCTTTTACCCATTTCAAGGAAAGGAAGTGTCAAAGCTGAGGAGATGGTTGCATTCATGAAGAATGTTCATGCTCAAATGAAGTCCCAAATTGAAAAGTCCAATGCCAAATACAAAGCGGCCGTTGATTCACAAAAAGAGAGTGTTATTTGAAGCGTTATTCAAAGTGGGGGATCTTGTTTGAGTTGTATTGAGCAATGAAAGTGTGAAGTGTTGAACAAAGTCAATGACAATGCCTATCAAGTCAAATTACCTCCTCATTTGGGAGTTTCCAACACATTCAATGTGCCACGTCTTGTGCCTTATTTGCCGGATTCTTCTTGCATCAACATTGGTTCCCTTATTGTAGACTAGCTTCCTTATGGGATTTGTTTGTATTGTACTTGTCTAGTATTGCGTTTCATTTCTTATACATTGGTTGTATGTTTTTCATCTTTTCTTGAGGACAAATTCTTTCAAGTGGGAGAGTATGATGTTGGACATCATCTGCCTAACATGTGATCAGTTAGTGGGTAGTTAATTGATAGCCTATATCTAGAGAAGTAGTGACCGTTTTGTAACTAAGGCCTCGTTTGGGAACAGGCTAATTTAGTAACTTTTTGGCTATTTGGCTAAAATATGAGCTAAAAAAAACTAGTATGTTTGGGATGACTTTTTGGCTTTTTACGAAAAGATGTGCAAAAAGTAGAGAGAAAAGAGAATCTTTGACTTTTTGGTATGGGTTGTTGGCTTTTTGGCTAATTTAGTAACTTTTTGACTTTTTGGCTAAAAAGGAGGGTTCCCAAACGAGGCCTAAGTTTGATATATGATAATTGATTGATTAGAGATATTCTCTCTCTGTAGAAACTTAGGGTTCCTGCTCTCACTTGTTCTTGGATTCCATCACAGGCCCAACCCACCACATGTGCCGAGCACTCTGGTTGGTGACCTTCTTGAAATCTCAATTCTAAGTCTAGAAATGATGTTCTAAATCCCAAAACTGGAACATGGGACGACTCAAATGATAAACAATATTCAACACAACAATAATGATCTTTGAAATAGAAAATTAACAACCCAACACTCCAAAGGATCCGAAAACAATACAAGTAGGTCTAATTAGAGAGTTGAAGTCGGGTTTGGACCCGAGTTGCTGCAAGTTATTAGCTAAATTTGATATTATACTCATGTTTGTTCCATTTTTTGTGTTTGACCCTCACCTATGTTACATGGACTCGGTAAGAGAGTCAGATTTGGATACGTGTCCAGAAGTCGGATTCGCATGTTCTCTCAATTATAGGATACGGGGACTCAACTAAAAAGCATCCAAAAATTTAATAAGATACGGGGTCACAGCATATTAATATATACATTAAAATTAAATATTCTATATATTGTTGAATTAGGAGGGAGGGGTTGGAAATGAATTAATACTAAAAAAAATAATGTTAAAGAAATTAATTATTTTTTGTAAGTTGATGTTCATTTGAAGCTTATTGCAAATGAAACTGATGTTGCTTGCAAATTGAAAGGTAAGTGGCAAAGAAATTGGTGTCATATAATCAAATTACAATTCCAAGTGCAAATATGATGATGTCACACCTGATGACATTCTCGACTTAAAAAAAAACTCAGCTGTCTCTATTTGATTATATAATACTAATATACTTCTTTCATTGATAACATAAAAAATTGTACCTAGTCTATACCTATGTCACATAACATACACTGCAGTTTGCAGATTGCTTTATTCACATGATACACTACATATTTATCATAAAAAGTTGTGCATATTTGTGTTGTATTAAATATATATATATATATTAAATATAAGAATCCGTTTGGTGAGAGAGAGAGAGAGAGAGAGTTGCTTGTTGACGACACAGTGAGCTTTGACTGTGACACACCTTCTCTTCTCCGGTGAATTTTCAGAGGTATGGAACAATTTTCACACTCGTTACCTAGAAGTTCTTTTGTATGGAGTTCTGCCCAAAGTTAGACGTGTCCGAGATAACAGAGCCATGTCCGACACAGATCTCGCGCACACACATGTATTGTGTCGTGTCGACATGGGTGCTTCCCCCCTGAACTGGCGAGTCCATGTAACACAGACCCTCACATCTCAGCCATAAAGGTATTTAGAAAATCAGCTATGCTACTCGCGCAGAGAGAATTTCGCAGACTGGGACATAGATGTGGCTCAAAATGTTTGCAAGAACATTGTCTCACATCTGTGCATTACGTGTTCAGTACTTTCTGAGCGTGCAAACTTTATCTTTGAAGATTCACACTTTCTTGATGATCTGTTAGTGTCCTGATGGAACAAACTGGCATTTCTCCAGCTGGAAAGCATTGGAATTTGCTTTGTCTTTTTCTCATGTCCATGGCTTGTATTTCACTTCTACATATTTAGCAGTTCACTTGTTTTATTAAATGCTCTTTGATTAAATGGACTATTCTCTACTTTTTTGGATAAAAGTGTCTTTTTTATTTCCTTCTTTTATTCTTGCTCTTTTGTTTATTTATTTTTTAAATAAACTGTTTCAACTTAAATCACAATCTGAATTTTCATCACTTTGGAAAGTCGCATGCATCTGTTGCTTTATATGTGGTTGTTTCTATATTTTTGTATATTTGGGCACATTGTCGTCTGTGGTGATGGTCATTGACTGGGAAGGTTACTATTTCAGAAATCAAATGAATTAGAACTTAAGGTGGCATGGGATCGCTACATGGATGCAAATGATCGGTGGAAAGACACTGAGGCTCGAAAACAAGCTAAAGTTGACAGCAAGGTTTGTGATTAAGGATGCATGTTCTTACTCCTTCCAGTTCTTATTTCTGTGTTACATATCTTTACTTCTAATTACATGCAGAGTGGTCTCCTAAAACGTATTGAAGAGAAGGAAAATGAACGTGATTCATTTGAACTGCAAATTTCTAACGTGAATCTGACTGACATTGATGAGAAAGAAAAGGACATGGTAATGATGCCCTTTCTCAGTTGTTTTTCTTTGGTTTCAGAAGCTTGATTTTGGCTGATTACATTATTATTGTATGTAATGAAAACTTTCTTTTATCTTTGCAGAAAATTATGGTTGAGAGAAAGGCAAACCAACTTGCTGAAAGGAAATTTGACTCAACTAGACGCCAGAAGCAGACTGAGATATATACTATTGAGCAAGAAATTAAATCTCTTAATCGTGAGAAAGATATCATGGCTGCTGATTCTGTGGACAGAGTTAAACTGTCTTTAAAGAAGGCAGAGTTGGAAAATCACAAAAAAAAGCATAAAAAGATGCAAGTCAAATCTCTCTCTAATCCCTTCTGCTGTGCTTTTGTTTTGCTTTGGTGTATTCTTCTGATCCTTTCTTTCTGTCTAGTATTTTTTTTCTTGGAGCTGACGTATCTTTTTACTTTGTAGAATGGATGAAATCAAAGAAAGAGTTAAAGGAGTGCTAAAAGGAAGGCTTCCTCCTGACAAGGATCTGAAAAAAGAAATTGCTCAAGCCCTAAGGTTGTGTTAATGTTAACCGATGTTTCATTTTAAGTTGGTATATCTACAAGTTCTTTTTTGATGTCTTAGTTATTCTGTCAATTAATTGGTAGAATTACTGGCAAATTAAGTGTCATGATGCGAATGCTCTCTCCAGTTGCTTTTATGTTTTGGAATTTAGTTTGCGAGTATGAGTATGGTTATTCTGGTTTTGTTTTAACTTTAACTTTGATTACTGTAGTAGTGTAGCAGAAAATCATTTATAGGTTGTGTTTTTTCCTTTTATCATATTCAAGGTATAGGTTTTAAAGAAGAGTGCTATTTCTCAGATGCTCTCATTTTTTCATTTTTATTTTATTTTATTCATTTAGTCTTGTTTTTGGCTTTTGCTTTATTGCTGTGTAGCTGAAAACCATGTATAGGTTATATTTATGGGGAAATTACTATTCAGTGAAAATTTTATAAAATTATGACAAATTTGTGAAAAAGTTTATGAGTTTAATTATCAATTTTTATAAAGTTACCACTTATTTGTAAATATTTTTCAAAACTCCCTCTAAACTGAAATTTCCACAATATTTTTCGTTTATATTCATATTGAAGCTATGGGTTTTAAAGACGAGTGCTTCTCAGATGCTCTTTTTCTTTTTTTCATTCATTTAGTCTTGATTTCAATTTTTCTTAGATAAATTTATTGAGTAGTACGATTTCTAACCGTTGCGTGTAAGATTTGCCAGATGAAAGCATGCTATGTTACACGGACTCGGGTACGGGTATTGAGTATGGGTGCATATCTAGGGGTCGGACACCTTAAAATTGAAAATGGAGGATACAGGGATACTGAAAGTAGTTATTTTTAAAAAATATTTATTAAATTATCATGTTAAAAATTTATCCAAATAAAATTTTAAATAATATTTAATTAATTAAATACAACATAAAAATATTTTAAAATGAAATTATTATCTTTATAAAGTTATTATTTTAAAAGTAATGGGGTGAGAGAGAGAGAGAGAGAGTATTATCATCTTTAAATAATAATGGGGTGAGAGAGAGAGAGAGAGAGAGAGAGAGAGAGAGAGAGAGAGAGAGATGAGTATGGGTAATGAAGACGAGATCGAGATTGCAGAACAAGAGATCGACATGAGTACAGGTAAGGAAGACGAGATCGAGACCACACTTCGACTTCGACTTCGACGTCGAAGGGGAAGTTGAAGCCAGCGATAGGGGATCGAAGCAACCACGCTTGTCGAAGTCGTCAAACAGAGGATCGAATTCAACGGCAGGTTCTCTCCTAGTTCTCTCTTTCATTTCTTCTGCATTTAGGGCAAAATAGAGCGGTATCCATTTGTAAAGAGTCGTATCAAGAGAGAGAGAGAGAGAGAGAGACATGAGTACGGATAAGGAAGACGAGAGATCGAGATCGCAGAACAGGAGATCAACATGAGTGAGTACAGGTAGGGAAGATGAGGACGAGATCGAGATCGCAGAACAAGAGATCGACATGAGTACGGGTAAGGAAGACGAGATCAAGATCGCACTTCGACTTCGACTTCGACTTTGACTTTGACGTCGAAGGGGAAGTCGAAGCTAGTGACAGAGGATCGAAGCAGCCACGCTTGTCGAAGTCGTCGAACAGAGGATCGAATTCAACGACAGGTTCTCTCCTTGTTCTCTCTTTCGTTTCTTCTGCATTTAGGGCAAAATAGAGCCGTATCTATTTGTAAAGAGCCGTATCCTGGCCGTATCCCACACTTGTACACGTGTCGTGTCGTGTTGACACAGGTACCTCCCAAATTTCAAAGAGTCCGTGTAACGTAGAAAGCATGTGAACATGATTCTTGAAACCTTATATGCAAAAAAAGAAAAAAGAGTGACTTTTGACACTGAGCTTTTGTTTGGGATGTGGGTTAGCTTTTTGACTTTTTGACTATTTTAACCTGGGCTAAAAAGCCTCATTTGGGATGAGTTTTTTGGCTTTTTTGACTTTTTGACTTGGGAATGATGTGTCCATAAGCAAAATTACAAAAATGCCCTTCACCCATTGTGAGAGATGAAATGAAGGTAATGAAACTGGTGGTAATTTGGTCATTTTGGCTTTGCCTGCAGCAGCTGCCCAAGCACGTGAGCGACGTTTGAAGATTGTGGCTAAAGTAGCCAATTTTGTCGTATGTGGCTAAATTAGCCCCAAGTGGGTATGCCAAACATAACCTGAGGATGCCATTGAAGAGCAAGTCCAGAACTGCTCACCGGAACACTTCGAGCTATTGTCATTTAACCTCAAAAGGGATGCAAACATAACCTGAGGATGCCATTGCAGAGCAAGTCCAGAACTGCTCACCGGAACACTTCGAGCTATTGTCATTTAACCTCAAAAGGGATGCAAACATAACCTGAGGATGCCATTGCAGAGCAAGTCCAGAACTGCTCACCGGAACACTTCGAGCTACTGTCATTTAACCTCAAAAGGGATGCAAACATGTTGGAATTGATATATATATATATATATACAATGTTCATTTTACCCTCTTTAAATATAGTAGCTCTAAAAAAGACAGGTAAAACAGTTCAGTTCCTGTGCCAGGAAGAGAGTATTTTATTTATTTATTTATTTATTTTTGGGTGTGTGGGGCCTGGGCTTGTGAGAGGGTATTGGCCTCCCTCCCTGCCTTGTCTCCATATATGAATGAAGTGGGATTAAGATTAATATAGGTGATCAAGCTTATTGCCTCATGATTCATATGAAGATGAAGGTTTCTCGTGGTGTCACATTATTATAGTGAGTCCCCCTGTCTCTACTTTGGCTAGCAGAGTCAATTAGATACAGTGCCATTGTGATTCTGTGTCAAGAATATTTGGGAAGACCGTTTATGCACTAATTATGTTTTGTGCTTGAGGAGGTCGCTTTAGCGAGAATGAAACTTCCTCGAACTTGGTAGCAATCTGATGTAGGACATGTGCCTAGCATGTGATGTTTACTTAGTGGGTAGTTAGTTGGTAGCTTATATCTAGTCAATTAGAGATTTTTGTATGATTGATTAGAGATATTCTCTCTCTAGAACGTTAGGGTTCCTCTCTTTAAATTCTCTCTCTTGTTCTTGGATCCCATCATTTTGGTATCAGAGCATAGGGATTTGGATCCTATCTTTTCGCTATTCCTCCTAATTTTCTAGTTGAATCATCATCTAGAAACTGACCTGGTTCAATTTGTGTCGCAACAAACAGTTGGAGTCTTAGTCATGGCACCTGGGGATCAAGCGATCTGAGTTCGTAACTCGTTTGATGAGCACAATCTGATTTCTGTGCCTGAGTCGAAGCCTGTCTTGAAGTTCAAAGCCCTGAGTTTGGTTTGAATTTGTTAGGAAACCAGGGGGCCATCGCGATTTGATCTCTGTTTCTTGTATCGCGATTTGATTTCTCTCTGTGAAATCGAAGTTGAAATTGTGAACTGACCAGATTTCTTCATTTGCATCTGGTTTGCAGCTCCTGGATCTTGTTTGAAACTCTGAATTCTGGGTTCTATTTGAAGATTGTGACCCATTTTCCAGAGACATGGGTCTTTGCAAGGGAGATAATTTGGCTTTCGAATTGGGAACTGTTGCGATTGCTGATTCTTGTTCGAATTTTTTCTTGGATTTCGCATCTGATTGAAGTAATTTGATCACTCTTTTTCCTTTACTGGACTGTTTTGAATCCATTCTAGAGAATCCCCTTTGATTGCAGTTGCTTTTGAGGCAATCCTATGTCTGCTGTTGCTGTTGCTGTTGCTGTTGCGATTGCGGTTGTTGTTGTTGTATGTTTGGTTGATTGGAATTTGACTATTATTGTGGTCCATCTCTTCTTTGATTAACACTGAGTTTTTGAAATTGGTTGGTCAAATTGGGTTTGTGATTTTGAACATTTGGGGTTTCAACAGCCCAACAAGGTGAAGGTCATACGGGTAGTTGTGGTAGGGCTTACGCTCCAAATTTGGGTGATGATGCCGAGGTCAATCCTCCAGTTGGAAGGGATAATGGGGTTCCATATCCAAGAGATGAAACGGCCTAGACGAGAAGGCAAATTGCTGCTTTAATAGAGACGGTGCAACGTCTCCTACCTCTTACCAATGGTAGTGATGGTGCCGATGATACCGGTGGTGGTACTCATCACTCTTTTGATAATATTTTTTGGCTTTGCAAAGGAGTTGAGCGAATGTGGGTAAATTGGAAGTTGGAACAAGAGTGGGAGAACAATGTCAAAATTGAATTCCCCGACTTCCATGGGAGCCCTAATCGCGACAAGTTCATGGATTGGCTCAACACTATTAAGCATATCTTTGACTAAGGAGAGATTTCCAATGAGAAGAAAGTCAAGCTAGTTGCAATCAAACTAAGAGGAAGGGCTTCCGCTTGGTGGGAACTTCAACTTAGTCATCGACAAAGTGGGAAAGAGAAAATCCATGATTGGGAGAAGATGATGAAGAAATTGAAGGAGAATTTCATTCCGTTTAACTATCTTCGAAGTGTATTCCAAAACCTTTATGTCCTCAAGCAAGTTGGAAGTGTTAGAGAATACACGAAATCTTTTTATCATCAACTCATTGCTTAGGTTGATTTAAATAAGAGTGAAGAACAACGGGTGGTTCGTTATATGAGTGATTTGGAGCCTTCAATCCAAGATGTTCTTGCCTTGCATACATTGTGGAATGTTTTCAAAGCCTATAATCGAGCTTTAGCTGTGGAGAAACAACAAAGCCGTCATGCTTCCCAAATGGGACAATACCCCCAAGGAGGGTTTCGAGGTGGTTTTAGGCCGGGTCCTTCCCCTCCTAGCTTTGCCAAAGCTAGTCTTTTTTCCAAGTTTATGGACAAGGGTGCTTCTTCCTCTCAAACTCCTCATTCTAATGGTGCTTTCGGAAATCAAATTCGCCTCAAGGTGGAACCTTCAAGTGTTTCAAGTGTGGTGAACCAGGACATAGATCTTCCGATTGCTGCAAGAACATGGACAATAATTGGAACAAGGCAATTCTCATTGAAGAAGTTGAGGAACATGGTAACTATGAGGATGCTCTAATTTTTGACAATTTGAGCAATGTTGAAATTGGTGGTGATAGTGATGAAGAAGAGGGTCTTGCTCTTATGTTGAAGAAGATGCTTCTATCACCAAAGCTAGAGAGCTAAGAAGGTTGGTTGCACACTAATATCTTCTATATCACTTGCAACATTGGTGGACATGTTTGTAACATGAGCGTTGGTAGTGGAAGTTGTGAGAACGTGGTTTCTCAAGAAGTGGTGACTAAACTCAACCTTCCGGTAGAGAACCATCCACATCCTTATTTTCTATCTTGGTTCAAGAAAGGCAATGAGATTAAAGTCACTAAATGGTGCTTGATTTTATTTTCTATCCGAAACAGGTATATCGATGAAGCATGGTGTAATGTATTGCCTATGGATGCTTGCCATATTCTCCTTGGGCATCCTTGGCAATATGACCGACAATCTTTGCATGATGGCAAATAGAACACTTACACCCTATGAAGCACGGACACGGACACGCGACACGACACAAACACCATGAAATGTACCTTTGTCGTGGATCAAGTCATTTTGTTGGGTTATGTCGTATCATCTTGTGGGGTGCTTATGGACATGGAGAAGGTTAAGGCGATTGTGGAATGGTCTACTCCCTCTAGTATCCATGAAGTGTGAAGTTTTCATGGGTTGGCTACCTTCTATAGGCGGTTTATCCGTAATTTTAGTAGCCTTGCTGCCCCTTTAACCAACATTCTCAAGCTTAAGACTTTTGAATGGAGTAAAGAAGCTACCAATGGCTTCTAACTCTTGAAAAGGGTGCTTACTGAAGCTCCAATTTTGGCACCGCCGACTTTGACAAAACCTTTGAGGTTGATTGTGATGCCTCAGGGATTGGCATTGGATGTGTCCTTTGCCAAGAAGGGAAGCCAATTGCTTTCTTTAGTGAAAAATTGAATGGGGGTAAGCTCAAGTATTCTACTTATGAGTTGGAGTTTTATGCCACCATCCAAGCCATCAAGCATTGGAGCTACTACCTTGCTTACAAAGAGTTCGTGCTCAACACCGACCATGAGGTCCTCAAATACATCAATAGCCAATCCCATCTCAACAAAAGACATGCTAAATGGGTGGCTTACTTGCAACAATTTACGTTCTACTTGCAACATAAATCGGGTGTCCTTAATATGGTGGCCAATGGGTTGAGTAGGTGAACGACTCTCTTGGTTGAGATGAAGAATGAAGTTGTGGGTTTTGATGAGTTTTGTACATTCTATGCAAGTGATCATTACTTCTACAAAATTCTTGTTGCTTTGCAAAGAAGGGATAGAGCTACTCATCCAGGTTACATGTTAAGGGATGGATTCCTCTTCCATGGCCTTAAGTTGTGTGTTCCTAGTTGTTCCTTGAGGACACATTTGTTGATCAAGCATTATAAGTTGGGACATTTTGGTAAGAACAAGACACTTGTGTTACTTTAAGATGCCTACTATTGGCCAGGCATGACCCAGGATGTGGGAAATTACGTGAAACGGTGTCAAATTTGTCAAGGAAGTAAAGAGACTGCAACTAATGCAGGTTTGTATGTGCCTTTACTAGTACCGAATGGTTCTTGGCAATGCATTAGTATGGACTTGGTGTTGGGTTTGCCTCCTACATAAAGGCATAGTGATTCTATTATAGTGGTGGTGGACCGCTTCTCCAAGATGGCACATTTTATTCCTTGCAAGATGACCATGGATGCTACAAACATCGCTGACCTCTTCTTCAAGGAAGTCTATAAGTTGCATGGGGTGCCTACCTCTGTTATATCCAATAGAGATGTTAAGTTCCCTTCTCACTTTTGGAGAATCTTGTGGAAGAAAATTGGTACCGATTTGAATTTTAGCACTACTTTTCATCCTTGTTGAGGTGTCTTGTGGGAGATAATCCCAAGAGTTGGGATGGCATTCTTCCCTTAGCCGAGTTTGCTTACAACTCATCACTCAATAGCACCATTAACACTTCTTCCTTTGAAGTGGTTTATGGGATGAAGCCTTCAAGTGTTGTGGACTTGGTTTCTTTGCCCATGTCAAGGAAGGGAAGCGTTAAAGCGGAGGGGATGACTGTTTTCATGACGAATGTTCATGCTCAAATTAAATCCCAAATTGAAAAGTCCAATTCCAAATTCAAATCGGCTGTTGATGCACATATAAGGAAAGTGTGATTTGAAGTGGGGGATCTTGTTTCAGTTAGGTTGAGCAAGGAAACGTATCCTCAAGGTTCTTGCACAAATGTTTTCATTTCTTTTGCATTGGTTGTACTTTGTTTTCGTCTTCAGTTGAGGACAAGTTATTTCGAGTGGGAGAGATTGATGTAGGACATGTGCCTAACATGTGATGTTTAGTTAGTGGGTAGTTAGTTGGTAGCCTATATCTAGTGAATTAGAGATCAATTGTAACTAACTTTGATATATGCTAATTGATTGATTGGAGATATTCTCTTCAGAACCTTAGGGTTCCTCTCTCTGTAAATTCTCTCTTGTTCTTGGGTCCCATCATAGACTCCGGGTCTGCAAAGATGATCTTGATGAAATGTTGATACATTATTATGTTTGGATTATGGAGAGGAAGGACAAATTTGGAAGGCTTGGGCACCATGTGTATTTCAACAATTGATGGAAATGTATTTAGCTAACATAGAATACTCTTATGAGGTCTAGGTAATGCAATCCATAAGCAAATCAAGAATCAAATTGAGAAACAGAACACAAATGCCCCATTTACGGTAAAACCCCTAAGGCTAGAGAGAGAAACCAAGCTCAACTTTATTCAAGTACAATGAGGATTACATCACCTATTTATAGACTACTACTAATAAGCTATTTGGCATATACTTAACCTATACTTAACCTATTTATTCTACTACATCAGACATAAGCAAATCAAGAATCAAATTGAGAGAGTGAACACAAATGCCCCAATTAGGGGTAAAACCCCCAAGGGCTAGAGAGAGAAACAAGCTCAACTCTATTCACAATGTATATTCTTTAATCAAAAGCCAAGTACAATGAATATTATGTCACCTATTTATAGACTACAGCTAATAGGCTATTTAACATATACCTAACCTATTTATTCTACTACATCAAACTCTCCCTCTTTAAGAAACTTGTCCTCAAGTTTAAGTAGCAACTAAGTGAGCTCAATGTAGGTGAGGAATAGGCATTGCATCTCATCTCCATACTCAACACAAACATCGCTCTCACAACTCCTCTTTCCTTGAATACCTGGAATTGCATATCCTTAGCTAAACAACCATAGGTGCAAATTGACATTCCCCATCATGCCTATGCCATACCTTCTTGCTATAGCTTGGACAAACCTCCATTTTCCCGAGCCCTGCATCTCTGTTCGGCATACTGGTGCAAAGATGTACTCAGTTGGTCGGAATGAGATCAATAGACTAGCAAACAGATAGCTTCCAAAGCAAGGTTGAGGAATGTGACAAAAGATGAAAGGATCCACTATGCATCCACTAGAAAGAGCCACGTGAGAGAAGCTAGTTAGGAGCGAGAATTCTACATTACAATATGTCCTGTCCCTTTAGACACAATAGTCAAATGAGCATCAACACCTGCAGTGTACTCAACTCAAGCAAACATCTTATAGAGGCATACAGAAGCAAGAAACACACACATAGAGCTTCAAAGACGGTCTAAAACAAAATTTATTTGCTTTATCTCAACTCGCTGATTATGAGTTTGATTTGGATTTGTGTCATTGCTCCTTCCATGTGAGAGAATCATCACAGTATCTTCACCTAATATTTGCAACAGATCCTCTATTTTGGCCACCCCTACAACCCTGATCTTTGATAAGCCAATGATACAAACAATAGACAAAAGTGCATTGTATTGCCTCAGGTCTTGTTTAATCCAAGGAACCTTAAACTCACTCATTGAGTCAAATTTATGCAAAAACAACAAATCAGAATGCTTCTTTGATTTCAAATTCAAGAGTCATGATCTCGCAGTGAAAGACGAGGACCTAAATCGCAACTGATTCAAAGTGTAGATCACGAGAATCAGGATTATCATGAAGAAGAATCATATTCGAGATGTGGTCAGCACTATTGGAGAACTCAAAGTCGAGATCAAGCTTTAGATGACTTAGACGGAGAACATCTAGTTGGAATCGCACATTGAAGCTCTAGGTGACAAAATTGAAATCACCAAGCTGACTGTAATGAAGAACCCCAAGTAATTGCAATGTGAGATCAACTGAGAAAACACAACACAAAATCCAGATCAAAGTTGCGAACACAAAATCCAGATCAAAGTTGCGAAAGGAAATCTAGGGATTTGAATCTGATTTCTTGACCGCAAGAGAAGAAACCAAACCTTTGAACTAGAGAGTCGACCTAGGGACAACCAAAACACTGAGCACTGAGATCGCAAATTGCGATTATGTGAAGGGTACCCAACTTGCGAAATGAAATCGAGATGATTTGAGTCGAATCTTGATTGAAATCATGTTGCAAAGTTGACATCAGTGCGAAACAGGTGGTGCGAAGTCGACTTGTGTTTGTGATGGGCTTGCATGGGTTGTGATGGTCAGATTGCAACATTTAACATTCTAGAGCACTAATCGTGTTTGCAATCGAGATGAACACTTGTCGAAGGAAGAATAGGATCAAAGAGCAACGAACCAAGTGCTATGACTGAAATTCTTCGTGGGTCAATCAAACCAGGCTAGTTTTTGGATGATGATTCCTGAAAACTGGAGCGCAACACACCCAGGCACATGAAGCTACGAATTCCTTTGGATACGCAAGTTCAGATCTTCAACCTGGAGTTTGATTCGAGTTTAGATCTTGGCAAGAACAATTGAATCGAGATCGCAACTCAACTATATGGTCAGATCAAAGTCGATCCAGAGTCACATTGCTTCCAGATCTGGTATTCGAATTGAGTTTTTGAATCTCATCCAAGACCTTCGATTCGAGTTCAGATTGCTGCTAGGGTTTCAGATTCATGTCCGGATCACAACTAGGACTTCAGATTGAAGTCGATTTGATGAAACAAAGAACGATTTTCCCTCAGATCTGAGTTTGCGAAGTTAAATTTCTCCTTAGATTTGAACTCATGAAATTCGATTTTCGTTCTAGATCTGCATTCAAGATGCTCGATTTCAAGTTCTAACCAACAACTATGGTTCGAAATGAGCAAAATCTCAACTCTAACACTCGTGATGAAGTTCGAATCAACTTAATCAAACTCGATTCCCTTGTTTAATTCCAATAGCGATTTGGTGGAAATGGCAAACAAGGAGTCCTGACACCAGAATCTGAACCAGATTCAACACCAATGTTGTTAGGGAAGTAAATAGAGGATAAAATTAGGGCCTAAGAACTAAATGAATATTTCCTAAAATCGTTGGATGAAATAGGAACCAAAAGATCTGAGCTTGAAGCTCTGATCCTAGATAATGCAATCCATAAGCAAATCAAGAATGAAATTGATAGAAAGAACACAAATGCCCCAATTAGGGGTAAAAGCCCTAAGGGCTAGAGAGAGAAACCAAGCTCAACTCTATTCACAATGTATATTGTTTAATCAAAAGCCAAGTACAATGAGTATTACATCACTATTTATAGACTACAGATAATAGGCTATTTAACATATACTTAACCTATTTATTCTACTACATCACTAGGACAAGCCCTTGTTCAAAAAAAAAAAAAAAAAAAAAAAAGGTGCCGGATAAGCATGAGTTGAGAATGGGAGTTCAATAGTCAGTTCTATACAAAAACTATAATTAAGTTAGAAGAGATCCCTCTGTCAGTCTGATGTTCCATATCTTTTTTGTTTCTTTTCTTTCTCTCTCCCTCTCTTTTTGGTCTTCTTAATTCAGCAACTCCATTTTTTAATGAATATGTGGGTATAATCGTAATTTTAGAGAAACATAAAAGCTAAGCCATGATACTACTGCTCAACATCTTGATGAGACCAAACAATTTTCATGTTGCAATCCAATATATATACGCATCAATACATATTCTGGATGATAGCAAAGTGAGAAAAAGAAAAAAAGTATTTCAAGAGTTTTAAGTCTGTAGGCTGACGGACACGATGGTTCCTACTTTGTTTACATTTTTCCATTCTCTGAATACATTATGACTCCATATGTCATAATATACTTTCTTTAGTGCAGGGCTCTTGGAATGGAGTTTGATGACTTGAGCTCAAAATCTCGTGAAGCTGAAAAGGAGGTGAATATGTTACAGATGAAAATACAAGAAGTTAATAATAACCTGTCCAAACTTCACAAGGATATGGATTGTGAGCCTCATTCCTCTCTTGATTAAAGTTATCTGTCAAGGCTTTGGTTTTTCTAGATTTGGAGTTGCTGTTATTCCTTTTGTATTTATAATTTTGTTGTAATGAAGAATCTGGGATGAGATGTGCTTGGTAGTAACACATTCATGTATGTTTACATATCTAATGGAAAAATAGATATGATGTTTCCTTTTCGACCTTCTTGAGGATGATCTTATCAATTTAGTAATCAATCTTTTTAATTTTATTTTGCTGCATCAATTATTAATTCATTAATTGTACATTTATGATTTCTATATAGTGGAGAATATTGATGGCAAACATATAATGAAACACTACCTGCAGATCACTTTTTTTCCAACTAATAGAAACAGAATCAAGAAAAGGGAGAGAGAGGGGGGGTGGGGTTAAGCATTAATTGGAATTGTGACAAATTCAGTATCAATTCTAACCTATATGCTGTCAAACTTGTAGAAGCAACTTGTCCACAGCAACTCAAGAATGGAAACATATTATTGCCTCTAGTTTTTTTTATTTGCTAGCAGCTTACCAATTCTCCCCTTTCCATGCGCAGACTGTGAAATTTGCCATTCAGTGAGATTCATTAATTTATTCTTGTGATTGGAATGCAGCCAAAAAGAGATTTATTGAATCAAAAGTCCAGTTCTTGGATCAGCAGTATGTTAGCATTGACTCTTATCTCCAAGTTTTTGATTCGGCTAAAGAGAAAAGAGATGTGCAAAAAAGGTACTTGGTTTTGAATTTATTTCATGGACGATGCACGATCTTGCAACTCATTTTAGCATCATCCGTTCATAACTAAGTTTCCTATTCACTTGTTTAATTTTTTTTGTCATGTTGCGTGCAGCAAATACAACATTGCTGATGGTATGCGACAAATGTTTGATCCTTTTGAAAGAGTTGCCCGTGCTCATCATATTTGTCCTTGCTGTGAGCGCCCTTTCTCAGCTGAAGAGGAAGATGATTTTGTTAGAAAGGTTGATAAATTTCATTATTAGCTTGTTGCACGACTTTTTCATTGATGATTTAATGTTCCTCTTGCCATTGCCTCTTCTGGGTTTTCGCTAATATTGATTCAGACTTACTTGTGCATCACAGCAAAGGGTGAAGGCTGCAAGTTCTGCAGAGCATATGAAAGTGTTGGCTGTGGAGTCCTCTAATGCTGATTCCTGCTTTCAGCAGTTAGACAAGCTTCGTGTGGTATATGAAGAATATGCTAAAATTGGCAAGGAAACAATTCCTCTTGCAGAGAAAAAGATGAATGAACTAAATGAGGAGTTGGATCAAAAATCTCAGGCACTTGATGATGTAATTGTCAATTCTGGTCTTTTTTATTTTTTATTCATGGTTTTAGATATTATGGTTTTCGCATGTTAAACTTACTATGTTAAAGCTTCATCTGTTTTTAGATTTTTCATCATGTGTAAGGATTATTAGTTTTTTTATTTTTTATTTTTTATTTGGATAAATAACCATACTTTATTAAAAAGCATCAAGATGATGCAAAGAGTACAAAAATGGAAGCCATAGAGGCTCTACAGAGTGACAAATCAAATCCTCCACAAAATCTACAAAAGCCAAAACATCAGGATCAAACGAACTTGTCACCCAACTATGTAAAATTGTAAGTAGTCGTCTTTCTAACCAAGGTGTTGAATGAGACATCCCTTGAAAAATACGCCTATTCTGCTCCAACCAAACCAACCATAGAATACAATGAGAAGCAAGCATCCACGCCTTTTGACGCCTCCTTGCGACTCGACCCCACACCCAACTCTGCATGGCTACCTTAACTGAATCTGGTTGCACCCAAGCCAAACCAAAAGTCGCAACCACTAAAATCCAAAGGCGAGAAGTAACTGGACAATGAACTAGCAAATGATTCATGACTGGGAGGTTGTTCAGTTGGTGGAGTTGTGGGGTTTTTTATATAGTTTGGGTACGGTTGGGGTGGGTCCCGATGTGTTGGTATGGACTAGGGTCGGGGCTAAGGGGCGATTTACAGTAGCCTCTTTTATCAGGGTTTGATGGGAGATGATGGTTGGGTCTTCCCTTGGAGAAGTGTTTGGGTTCCGGGGGTTCCGACTAAGGTTGCATTTTTTATGTGGACGGCAGCTTTAGGTCAATCTTACTTTGGATAATTTGATGCGGCGGGGGCATATCCTTGTGAATCGTGTTTGTTTGTGCTGTGCGGATGCGGAGTCAGTGGATCATTGTTTCTTCATTGCTCGGTGGCTTCGCGTTGTGGGGCTTTGTCTGTTCTCTCTTTGGACTTGCTTGGGTTCAGCACAAAGGGTGTTTGATTTCCTTTGGGCTTGGCGGGGTGTCCGTCTTGGCCGGCGGCGACGGCGCGTTGGTTATTGGTTCCGTTCTGCTTGATGTGGTTAATTTGGTTGGAAAGGAATCGACGCACCTTTTTAGATGTGTCTCATAGCGTTTCTTGGTTACAAGTCGTCTTCTTCTTCGTTTTGTTTGTATAGTTGGTTGGATGGGAAGGTTGATCCGGATTTATTGTGTTTTTAGATTTTCTAGATGGGGTGATTGGTTAATTCTGGTTTTCTCTGGTTTGCCTGCTGTGTGGCTCTCTTGTATTGGTTGCATCGTCTTGATGCTTTTTTAATAAAATTGCTTATTTATCAAAAAAAAACTAGCAAATGATCCAACGATTCCGCATCACTACAACACAAACAACACCAATTAACCAATATATGGCCATGACGAATTAAATTATCCCTAGTCAAGATACGCCCCAACATGGCCGTCCACACAAAAAAGTCAACCTTAGATGGCGTACCCGAAACCCAAACACACTTCTAAGGGAAAGCAACAGCCTCCTCATGAGCAAGCATACCATAATAAGAAGATACAGAAAACATGCCCTTAGCCCTAGGAAACCCCCATGCCAAAGAATCCTGCCCTCTCCCACTCGCAACTCATATAAAAAACCCAACAGCTCCACCAACTGATCTTGCTCCCAATCCTAAACATCACAGCGCAGGCGCACATTCCAAACAGTCGAAACGCCCTGGCCAGACCGCACTGTAAGATTTCTGAATAGCTTTCTGTATATTCAATTGTATAGAATACAAAGATTACAACTAATATTTATAGCAATCCTAAATCTAATCTATAATAGAAAATAATCCTATACAATCAATCGAATAGCAACCTACCTAATTGATACATAATACCATAATTACATAATAATACCATAATTACATAATACCATATTCTCACACCTCCGCTCAAACTCAAGGTGTTTTAGCAGAAAACACTAAGAGTTTGCCAATAAGAAACTGAAATCGAGCAGTTGTGAGTCTTTGTAAAGAAATCAGCAAGTTGCAATGCCGAAGAAACCCAAGAAAGCGAGATAGAGCCAGACTGCAGATGCCGACGGACAAAAGGACAATCAATCTCAATGTGGTTCGTCTGCTCATGAAAGATAGCGTTATGGGCAATCTGAATACCACTGCGGTTGTCACAGTAAAGGGAGGTCGGAGAAGACTGAGGGACACCCAAATCAGTTAAGAGACAACGAAGCCAAACAATCTTATAAGTCATAGCACGGTATACTCAACCTCAGCAGTGGAACGCGCAACAACAGTCTATTTCTTGCTCTTCCAAGAAATCAAGAAATCACCTAGAAACATGCAGAAGCCAGAAGTGGACTTGTGATCAGTGACATCACCAGCCCAATCAGAATAAGCATAAGCTACAAAGTCCAAAGAGAAAGTCGAAGACAACAGTAACCCTGAAAGATAGTCCCTCGGAGATGGCGAAGAATCCGAACCAATGCAGTTCAATGTGGGGAGCGAGGAGTAGAGCAAACTGGCTAGCCACATGAACAACATAGGCAAGATCAGGATGAATAATCGTCAGGTAGACTAAGCAACCCACGAGCTCTCGATATAAAGTAGGATCATCAGAAGAACACAATTAGTTGTGTTGAGCTTTACATTAAGTTCAATAGGGGTATCAAAAATCTTAGTGTCAGTAAGACCGGCACGATGAATAACCTCATTGGCATACTTGGCCTGAGAGAGAAAGTAGCCCTTGGGAGAAAAAGTTACCTCAATACCAAGAAAATACCGCAATGGGTCCAGATCCTTCATTTCAAAGGTGCGGAAAAGATGCTGCTTGATCTCAGATATAGCAGAAGAGTCAGAACTAGTGATGATCATATCATCCACATACATAATAACGCAACAAATCCAGTAGAGGTGTGGAGAAGAAATAAAGCAGAGTCTTGGACACAATGATGAAACCCAAACTCAGTAACAACAGCAGTCCAAAAGCAATCATACCAAGCACGAGGAGACTGCTTGAGACCATACAAAGCACGCTGAAGGCGACAAATCTGTCCAAATGAATGGTGAAGGCTAGGGGGAGGACGCATGTAAACCTCTTTAGTGAGATAGCCATTAAGAAAAGCATTCTTAACATCCATCTGATAAAGAGGCCAAGAACGAATAGCAGTGACAGAGATCAAAGTACGAATAGTAGTCATCTTGGCAACAGGAGCAAAGGTCTCCTCATAATCAATACCATACTACTGTGAGAAACCTTTGGTAACCAGACGAGCTTTGTAGCGCTCAAGAGAACCATCAGAATGAGTCTTGACTTTGTAGACCCATTTGTTACCAACCAGATTTTTACCAGTAGGCAAATGAACCAACTCCCAAGTACTAGTTTTTTGTAAATCAAACAACTCATCCTCCATAGCTTGAACCCAATGAGGATCCTGACAGGCCTTCTTATAAGACTGAGGTTCTGAAAAAGAGTGAATAGCAGACAAAAAATACGATAGGAAGCAGAAAAACATGTATTAGACCAACCCAACCTGTTTGGAGGATGACGCGTTGAAGTAGGATATCGGTGTGCAGCAGGATCAGAGTCGTCAGAAGCAAGAGGATCAGCAGCAGGTGCAGAGACAACCAGTGGTGGAGGAGGTGCCTTGCGACGAGAATAAACTAACAACGAAGGAGGAGAAAAAACTGAATGAGGAGAAGCAGCCAGAGGTGAAGCAGGAGGAGAAGATGGAACAAGCTCAGGAGGAACTGTGGAGATGTACTCATTAGACGGGACCTCAGAAGGAAACGGATCAATATGAACCAAATCCTCTTTGGAAACTAGGGCGGTGAGAGGTGGAAGCTGAAAGTAAGGTAGACGTTCAAGAAAGGCAACATGGTGGGAGACATAAAGGCGATGGGAAACAGGGTCATAACAGCAATAACCTTTCTGAGTGAGACTATAACCCAAAAAGACACATAGGACAGGCCGGACACTAAGTTTGGTCCTATCTTTACGGGGTAAAAGAACAAAATAAGCAGACCCAAACACGAAGGAGGGAGTAATTAGGAGTTTGAGAAAATAGAGCCTCATAAGAAGACCGACTAGAAAGAAGGGGGGTAGGCATATGGTTGAGAAAAAAGCAGCAGTAAGAACTGACTCACCCCAAAACGGAGCCGGTGTATCAGTACAAGAAATTTGGTGAATCGTACCCAAATTGGCCAAATATTCACAAAATTCAATTTTAAAGTATTCCCCGCCCAAGTCAAACCGCAATAATTTAATAATAGACCCAAACTGTGTAGTGACCATAGATTGGAAAGTACAGTATATCTGGTAGAAGTCAGACTTACGAGTCATAAGATAAACCCAGGTGTAACGGGTACAGTTGTCAACAAATGACACATAGTATGCAGAACCTCCTTTGGTGAGAACAGGAGAAGGGCCCCAAACATCAGTATGAACTAAAGAAAATGTTGTATCAAATATAAAAGTACTTTTATGAAAAGGTAAGGTAGTCATTTTGGCAAGTTTACACCCTCAACATTCAGTAAGTTCACTAGGAGAAATTTTATCCAATATACCAGACTGAGCTAAAGACCGTAAGCGATCAGCAGACAAATTCCTCAATCTAGAATGCCATACAGTAAAAAGGACTAGACAGAGAATCTAATTGAAAAAATGAAAAGGCAGTCGGAGAGGTTGCCATAGGCAGATGCAAGCTCTCCACCATATAGAGGTCTCCAACTCTACGGCCGGTCCTAATCTGTTGCTTGGACATCCGATCCTACACAGAACAGATAGAAGAAGAAAAGATAACATCAAAACCAGAGGCATCAAGCTGACTGATAGATAATAAACTGACAAATAACTGAGGAACATAAAGGACAGATGGAATAGAGACAGCAGACATAGCAGACGGTAAGGCAGACCCAACAGATATAACAGGCATACTAGACCCATTAGTAGCATTAACGGTAATAGGAAAGGGAGGGGGAGTACAATTTTGAAGTAAGGAGAGATGGGGAGTCATATGATTGTAGGCACCAGAGTCAAAAATTCGGACAGACGAAGAGATACGGAAGAAGACCCAAGCAAAACCTGAATGAGGAGAGGAAACAATGGAGGCAGATGGGGATGGCTGGCTAATCTGAGCACTCAAGGAAGCCAAGTCAAGATCAAGAGCCGGAGCAGATGCGGTAAAACCGACTGGAGGCCGAACAATACTCAAAGGAGAGGCACGGAACTGGATCGAAAACTGCTGAGAAAACGAAGCAGACAGACATCTATTCTTGGGACAATGGTACTTCCAATGACCCTTTGATGGCAGTAGGCACATTCATCCAAAGCCAGAGACATCATAATAACTAGAAAACTAAGTGGTTCAAGTGTAATAAACCCAGAATAGAACAAAATAGGCAAACCAGGGGTTCAAGTGTAATAAACAAAATTTTGTAAGGTCAAAATGCAATAACAGATAACTGAGTGGTCAACTATAATAAACTAATTATAGTACCAAATACTCAATGGGTCAAACACGATCAAAGCAAATCAGAAGTACACCAGAGAACTGTAGTAGAACTAGAGAGAAGTCTTAGCTGAGAGGAGTCGAAGCTCAACTAACCACGTCGATTAGATGGGTCGACCAAATGGGTCACCCAACCAAGTCAACTAGAGAGAAGAGGCGAACCACGTCGGAGGGGTGTCCTTCGGTGAGAGAGAAGACCAACAAACCAAAATCAGACACCAGGTGGGTCGTAAACCAGATAGGTCATGATGCAGAGGTAGATGGGTTGTGATGGATCGCGATTCAGGCTGAAAGTTGGAGCAGAGATACAAACGAGGGACTTCGCCAGAAGAGATGAACCGTGATTCCGACAGGTAGGTTACGATTTCAGTGAGATCAGAGGTTGATAGTGAGCGCTACTTTGGAGGCTGATTAGGTTTTCAAACACTGCTCTCATACCATGTAAGATTTCTGAATAGCTTTCTGTATATTCAATTGTGTAGAATACAAAGATTACAACTAATATTTATAGTAATTCTAAACCTAATCTATAATAGGAAATAATCTTATACAATCAATTGAATATCAACCTACCTAATTGATACATAATACTATAATCACATAATACCATATTCGCACACTCACAACACCCACCAACACCTCAGCATCAGCGGCAATACCAAAAATCAAAGGGAACCGCAATTCTAAAGGGAGGTCACCACACCACCTATCCCGTCAAAACCGAACTCAATCGCCCACCCTACCTTAAGCTTCACCCTCTTCCAAAACTCCTCTCACCCCAGCCAAATCCCTTTCCATAGACCATGGCCATGCGATTGCCCCACCCGCCCTAAGCACCACCCTCCATTTCCTACACCAAACTTTGCTACCACCACCCTTCTCCAGAGACGGTTTTGCTCCTCCACAAAACGCCGCAACCACTTCCCTAACAAGGCCACATTAAATAAGACCAACCTTCGAATCCCCAAACCCCCATTCACCTTGGGATGACAAATCCGATCCCAGGCCACCAAGTGATACTGAAAACCCTCCCCCCTATTACCCCACAAGAATCCCTCTGCAATTTCTCAATCCGCTTCTTCACTGAAACCAAAATCAGATGGACGGACATAAAGTAAGTTGGAATACTGGATAGAACACTCTTAATAAATGTAAGTCTACGGCCTTTTGATAAATACTGTTGTTTCCATCCTGCCAACCGCCGTTGCACACGATCCACCACCCTCTCCCACACCTGCTTGGCCTTAAAAGACGCCCCCAAATGTAATCCCAAATATGAAACTGGCAGAGACACCACCTTGCACCCCAGAATAACTGCCAACACTAGAATCCTTGCCACCTCCCCCACTGGAATCAGTTTTGACTTTGCTAGGTTCACCTGAAGTCTTGAAACTGCCTCAAAGCACAACAACACACATCTCAATTAACCAATCTGATCAACATCTGCATCACAAAAAATGAGCGCATCATCAGCATAGAACAAATGGAAAACCGTCAGAACTGTTGGATCCACCCCCACCGCAAACCCCTGCAACAGACCTCCTTGCCCCGTAACAATTATTAATTTTTCACGTAGTTAAATAATGTATAGTAAGAAAATAAGAAGAATGAAAGCAGAAGAAAAATGACAATATATGATTAATGAGATAAATGAAAAACTTGGGTTCTTTCCCTTAGAAACATATTTTTATTAGCGTGGTCCAAAGTATATAACTATCCCACTGAACAAAGCATAGAACCATAACACATAGCACTTAACCCAAGTTTGTGCATGTATCTCTCTCATACCCAACTTGCAAACAATGGAATGAAAAACTTACTATTAAGGTTTTTGGTACAAAAGGTATACAAACTTAACCCTTATTCAGCTTCTCCTTGGTCAATTGTTTGTCAATCTTCATACATTTGGTTTTACCGTGCTAAACTAGGTTATGAGCAATAGTAATAGTAGCTTAACTATCACAATACAACTTAATAGTGTTACCACATATACGCTCATGTGTCCCCCTAAGGTTTGAAACCATATAAGCTAACAAGTACTATGAGACATAGCCCTATACCTTGCTCTGCACTGGATCTAACCACCATTGATTGCTGTTGCTTCGCCAAGTAAACTGATTCCCCCAAAGGTATAGTTTCGTGAAGTAGACTTTTTATTATCAACTAAACCTATCCAATCTGCATCAGTTAATGCCTCCAATCTCATGTCACCATAATTGGAACAAGATTTATTTTCCAGGAGTTGACTTGAAATACCTCAAAAAATGATGTATTGTATCTAGATGCTCAGAATAAAGTTCATGCATAAACTGACTAGCCACCCCTACTACATAGACAATGTCTGACTGAGGGATAGATATATGAGTTTTCTTATTAATCTCTGGAACCTCTCCTTTTCTACATGATCACTCACATCACTATTTAAGTTGATAATTAGCCTCAATTAGAGACTCTGTTGGCTTACACTGCAAGATGCTTGGTGCACCAAGAAGATCAAGAATGCACTTTCTCGTAGAGATAAAGGCGGCCTTGTTTGATTTGGCAACTTCAATCCCGAGAACGTATCTCTAGGGACTTTAGTCTTTAATCTCAAATTCCTCCGTATCATTGTGTTTCCACTGTCATTCATATATATAATAATCTTACCATTGTTTCATTTGATAAACAATGTGATCTACATGGCTTTGCTTGTTTCCAAACTCAGGATGACCTTAAGTAACCAATCTAAACATGCTTTAGGAGATTATTGTAACCTGCCTTTGTCAACCTAAAAACCTCCCCAAATCACCATAAAGAAATGCATTCTTCACATCCTACTTCTGTAAGGGCTAATTCAGATTGGCTGTCTGGACATGAAATATAATTTATATTTGTCACAGTTGCAAAGGTTTCCAGATAGTTGCTGCCATATGTATGAATTCCTTGTCAACAAGCCTTTCCTTGCATCTCTCAATTGTCTCAGCTGTTTTTGGCAATTGCTGGTGGAGTTTGGTTGGGAAATCATATTTTAATGTGGTTCGATAAGGGGAAGGTAGAAACATGGCAGGTTTCACCGGTGAGTAATCGTTGTTTGGGAAGAGACAGGTGAAGTGGTCGGTGACTGAAAGTACAATGACATTGGTAATGGATGTTTGAGTAATCGATGCATTCATGTCTGTTTGATTGTGTTGGAATCCTAGTTGGAAACGTCACAACTGTTGTTTCAACTTCTACAGAGCAATCTTGCCTTGGGATTTACAAAGAAAATTTAAATTAATAAAAGGTAATTTTGGAAAGTAAAAGTGTAGAAAACAGTTGACATCTTTTGTTTTTTCTAGTAGTAGAGATTATATGCATTATATTTATCATGTATATGTATATGTTATATTTGTATACATGTTATAAACGTATATAATTTACTTAGTTTCATTTATTTTAAAATAAAATGATTCACTTAAGTTGGAAGATATACTTACCTAAGTTTATATGAAGGATGTAATGGCTAAATATTAAGCTTTTGTGCCAATTTATTACAAAATGATTAGTTTTTTTTTTTTTTTTTTATCTTATAATACATTTTTATTTAATATAAGGATTTGTTGGGTGGGCTCAGGATTGTATTACCAATTTAGAGATTTGTAGGCCTAAAGTTAGGCCAAGCTTGGGCACAAGAGTTTTTTGATTTCTAAAATCACAAAGGCGGCAGTGTACTTATATTTGAACCATAGGGGGATAAAGCTCTCCAGTCTCAAACTACAATGGGATAAAGTGAATTTTGCCTTATTATTTATATTTTTAACACGTGTATAATTATCGAGTAGGAGATGAGGGGTTCGAACACAAAATCTATTGCTTGGTCTGATTTGAATTTTGGCAAATCTAACCCAAAACTAATTGGGAATGTGTGGAGACTTTGGAGAGGCTTCTAGCCTATATAAACCAAGCTCGGGTGACATACAGGACCGATTTGGGACATCACACCACACATGCAGTCTGTGTCACATGTGAAGGTGATTATGAGATGAACGAAACGACGTAACAGGCCTGGGTTGGAAACTTGTCTTGCAAGATCACCTAAGATCCCACTCCGATACCAAGTTAAATCATTGACTCCCATCGCATTTTAAAGCTCAAGCTATTAGAGGTGTAACTTTATCATTTATATCCTCAACAAGTCCTTTCATGGGAGTTTTACTTTTCTAGAAAGTGCAATATAGCTTTTCCATCTTCAAGATGTCTATGTTTATATACAACTTGGATGACATTGCAATTTGGATATAACAGTTTCTTCAGTGGAACTCTTTCTTTAGCTTTCAGTTGGAGAAGATAATCTTCCTACTTCCCTTTGAACACAATCAATTTGAAAGGCAGCACTCCTAAGTGGTAGGATTTCTATTGGACAGTGGCTTATTATTAGGTCAACATTAGAGAAATTTTATATTCTTGAACTTCTTCCTGATTGCATTCTAGAAAGAAAAAAAAATATGTTTTCGGAGACGGCTGCTTCTTGGGCCAATTAAAATGAACCTTAGTGGTTGTTCTCTTGGAAAGTAGGCGCAAGGTGCAAGGCGAGGCGTGGGCTTTATTGAAGCAAGGCACATAGTCTTAGTAAAAAATAGATAAATTAACATAGACTAATGATTTATAATGTAATGTGTGATGTCATGAATTAATTATTTGTAATTTTTTTTTTTTTTTTTTCTCTAACAGAGACTCAAAGCAAAGACAATGACGTAATTGCAAACACACACACACACACACACACACACACACACACACACCAGCATGGAAGAAAAGCCAAAAAAAAAAAAAAAAAAATAAAAAACAGAGAAGAATAAGAAGAAGAAGAAGAAGAAAAAGAGGACATGTGCTTGCTTATACAAACTGTTGTTATTCTCATTTTTGCATTATTCTATCTATGAAGCAAAAATGAAAACAGAGAAGCAAGAAAAAAAATAAGAAAAGGGAAAAAAATCCCAGCCCAGCAGCAAATAGCGAAGAAGAAGAAGAAAAAGAAGAACTCTGCCCAGCAGGAAAAGAGAGAGAGGGAGGGAGAAACTGAGTCGAAGAAGCAGGAAAAAAAATGGAGAGCGAAGAAGGGGAGAGAGAGAGAGAGAAATTGAGTCGAAAAAGTAGGAAAAAAACAGAGAGCAAAGAAGAAGAGAGAGAGAGTCGAGACTCCAAGTCGAAGAAACAAAAAAAAAAAATAAAAAAACCAGAGAGCAAAGTTGAAGAAGAAGAAGAGAAGAACTCACCTGGTCCCAGACAAGTTGAAGGAGAGGGAGAGAGAGGGAGAGAGAGAGAGAGAGAGAGAGAGACAACAAGCTTTCAAGCAAATACAAATAGAGATTAGGGCATTTCAATTGATTTGGGGTTGGGTATTCTCACATATAGCTCAGAGTTGTAATCCTCTGTAATTCGAACCTTTAAAAGCACGATTTGAGCCATTAGATTCATTCAGAGATCGAAAAACAAAAGTTGCGCCTAGGCGTGCGACTTGTGCCTTTTCTTGCCTCGACAAGTCGCGCATAAGGCACATGCCTCTTTCAAGTTACATCACCTTGGGTACATGTAGGCGCAACTATTGCGTCTCGCTGCGCCTTGTGCCTAGGCGCGCCTTTCACAATATTGAACCTTGGAACCCCATAAAATGGCATTGTTATAATATAAAGTGTTTGGTTGTTCTTATTGTAAATGTATTCTAGTTACTTACCAAAACAGAAGGCCCTTTTTTTTTGGGGAGTTTATGATAAATATTGAATGTTTATGATAAATAATTGTTTGTATGGTTTAACTATGAGAACGTTTGAACCCCATAAAATGGCATTGTTATAACACAAAGTATTTGGTTGTTCTTATTGTAAATGTATTCTAGTTACTTACCAAAACAAAAGGCTTTCTTTTTCTTTTTCTTTTTTTTTCTTTTTTTATTTATTTATTTTGAGTTTATGATAAATATTGAAGACATTCTTTTTTGCTTGTAGCAGCACTACATGATTTAGAATTCATCAGAGCTCATTTTGGAAGATATCCTTCCCCTCTTTTATCTTCCATCTCTTTGTCCTTCTAGTGCTTGTATCCTTCATGGTTTGCAAAGGTCAAACCATTGCTAATATTACCTACAAGTGTTTCACTTTACATGATTTCCATTCTACACAATGCTTATTAGATTTGAGAATTGAAAGAATGTTTTTGCCTGCAGGTGTTGGGTGTGTTGGCTCAAATAAAGGCTGATAAGGACTCAGTTGAGGCCTTGGTGCAACCTGTAGACACTGCTGACAGGCTTTACCAAGAAATACATGCTCTGCAAAAGCAAGTTGATGATTTGGAGTACAAACTTGATTTTCGAGGGCAGGGTGGGAAGTCTATGGAGGAAATTCAGTTGGAGCTGAACACTTTGCAGAGCAGAAAGTATAATACTCTTGATCCGCGAGTCATATATCTATCATTAATTTTTTTTGTTTTCTGTGCTTGATTGTCTAGAGAGGACTGTATATTCATTTTGCAAATTCCGTGAACTGAATTTTTAATTTTCTGTAGTGCAGATTCAGTGTTGTGTTCTTGTCTGTGGAACTATCTAACTTTCTTGTCATGTTTACTATCAACTCGATATTATCTTATATATATATATATTTGTCTCCTATTTGATTCTGTGTTCCCATCGGAAACCAGGGATAGTTTGCATGATGATCTTGAAAAGTTAAGAGAGGAAGAAATATTCATGTCAAATGACCTGTCAGATTTCCGGATGCGGTTGCAAACTCTGAAGGAGGATAAGGAGAAAGCAGCTAATGCATTGCGTGACATGAAAAAGGCAGAGAAAGAGTTAGATCGTTTGGCAGAGGAGAAAACTCAAGCTGATCTTGATGAGAAGGTATTTCCTTACGGATTATTTCCTTGTTAGTCACCTCTTTTGACCCGTTGATGTACTTCCATACTTTACATGCCACAAATGACTCCTTAGCCATACTTTGGTTGATTGGTTAATCACCGATGCTATAATATATATTGATAAGTATACTTATATTTGGTATTGTTTATGTTTACTGTTTTTGAAAAATATGTAAACGGTAAACGAAACATATTTAACAATTGTTTTCGTTTCCAAGAAAAGGGTAAATTACACTTTTCACTCCTGTTCCATAATTCCAATTTGAACAATGTTAACCCTAGATTTTAAGTGTAGTTTCAGTCCTTTTGTCCAAATTGGATGTTCAAACTCATGATTTTCCAACGTGTCAATCACATGAGTACACTGTGTTCAAAATTTTGATGGTAGCTTGGAGAGAAGGACCAAATTAATTTGTGATAAATATATAATATTTATAGCAGTAAATGCAAAATGGTATGCTGAAACCTATGTTACTTGGAACGTGGATCGTTTTGGTACGTGGAATGGGATGCCACATGTTCTAAAATGTGGTACAATAAGGGTAAACTTACATTTAAGAATTTATGGTACTTTTAGAGTAATTTTCTTTTAACTATTAGGTATCCAATAAAATATATATATATTTTTCATTTTTGATTTTTTGTCTAGTTAAAACTTAAGTCACTTTAGATTTTAGTTTATTATATTTGATTTTTTTATCCTAAGGTAAAATTTAAGGAAATATATTGGAAAAAACTTTTGGGATTGCTTCAGATCACTAAATTTACTATTTTGGAATGAAAGTGTACCATGTTTCGGAATGTGCGTACCAATAATTTGCTGGGGGATTAGCGTTTTTTGAAGCACACTAGTACCGTACCAATGAAAAAAAGGGTACGTTGACCAGTTAACAGCGTTGTTCTCTCGTTTCTTGTATAACATTGTGCCTCTTTTTCTTTTCCTCTTTTTCTCTCCAACTTACCTCCGACAAACCCCTACCCCCACTTCCCACCCCCTTTGGCAACTCATCAAACATGTTTTCTTCTTTTTATTTTTGCTTGTTTTGAAAACACGTGTACCAAACATGGTTTTTGATTTTTTGTTTTGTTTTGTTTTTTGTTTTTATAAAAAAAATATACACGGACATGTCTCTTGTTTTTTTGTTAAACTTGACTGTAAACATTACCCACACATCCAAATGCATGTATACACAAATGTCCCCTCTTGGTCTCTGAACTTGGTTTATCCTATGCAACCTTTGCTTGTGCACATAAGATGCGACTCTCTACCACCTTCTTCTTAAGTAACAAGGACACACAAGATGCGACACGACGATTTCAAAAAATGTAGGACATCCCTCCTCCATAGAAGTGTTTGTGCTTCTAAACCTTTCCTTATAGCCCTGAGGGCCATTGAGCTCAACGAGTCTCTTAGCATGAACCTGGATCTTGCATCCACCCAAATCAACAACTCAAAGACCCACAACCCAGTCTTCACCTTTACAATAGTTGGAAGTGAAGCTGCTGCTTAGTCTCTCATTCCAATCATCGAACAAGGCATCTAGTATCCCACTGGAATTGAAGTTGTTGCTTAGTCTTTGCATCCACTATGAAGAACCCACCACAATCATCCACAAATGGATAGGCAGGCCTGGTTGTCTTTTTCCCTTTAGGTAAATTAACTGGTTGCTATATTTTTTCTTAAGGAGCTCTCATCTCTTCGTTCATTGCTTCCTTCCATTTGGATTATTAATGGCATCCCTACTAGTTTTGAGGAACGAATGTAGTAGACAACTTAGAAGCATATGCATGATAAGAAACAAATTTGGAGATTTGATGCTTAGTACAAAATCTAACATTTGTATGGGTAGTGATAGAAATATTCACTCTGTTTGGCTTGGAATTTTCAAAAATAGTTTTTATGAGTTTTCAGTCCGTGTTTTTTTTAGTGAATTTTTGTAATATTTTAATCTTTTTTTTTTATTGAACTTTTTTTATTCATTTAATCTAAATACACTTAAAAAGTACAAAAGTTGTACAAAAATCTTTTAAAAATTTATTGAATACAACAAAATACTGAATGTTTGTATTCAATGAATATTTGAAATTTTTTTTGCATAATTTCATACTTTTTAAGTGTATCAAGATTAAATGAATCTAAAAAATAAAATAAAAAAATTGATTAAAATATTTATAAAAAATTACTAAGAACAAAAAATATATGGATTGAAAACTCAAACTTATTTTTGAAAACACCAAACCAAATAATAGATGTGGCACTCTACAATATCAATGGGTTTAAGATAAACCTTATTCTAAGGGAGATGGTTGGTAGATTGGTGTAGAAATGGTCTCATCCTTTTGTGTTCTATAGTGGACAATCCACTCCCTAATAGGTTAGTCTAGCACTTCAATTGGCTTTTTCTGCACTTCAAAATTTGTAAGATGATAACACTAAGTTGTATTGTACCCTTTTTGAGTGGGGGTACCCTAAGAAGAGACAACAAAGAGTTCTAGGATGCAACTATTGTTGGTGGATCCTAAAACAAAACTAGAAATAATTAGAAAATGAAAAGGAAATAGAGAAATCAATGTGTTGTTCAAATTTGGTCTCTCTAAACTATTTCTTTGTTGGTTAAGGTTTTCCTTGAGTTTTTTTATTGGTTTGTGTTTTGGTTTGAGGCTAGCACTATAATAAGTACAATCCTTAAAGGTCCATTAGTTTTTCTATTTTGTAATCTTAGTGAAAGATACACAATAGTGCGATAGATCATTGTAGAGAGACAGAGTTTGTGAGATTGACTGTGAGAGACTTCTATAATTCCTTTTATATTGATCTTAGTGTATCTATAGTGATTTTGTAGGCGTAGCCAGTAAATTTAGGTGAGCCACATAAATCTTGTGTTGCTTTGTGATTTTGATTTTTATGTTCTTCTACTTCTCCATTTAGAATCATTATGTGCGTGATTGTCTGCTCAGGTCCTGGAGATTGGTATTATTCGTATAGACCATAACAACAATTTGGTCCTAGGACAACTAGATTATAAACATAGTAGGCAACCAAAAACAAGAAAAGGAATAGTAAAGGAAGAAGGGAAGGAAACATAGAAGACATAGACAATACCTCAATTGATAGCTTGAAATTCAAAACATTGTAAAGCATTCGATTCAAAGGTATTTAGTTGTAAGATACGATCACCCCAATATGGCTTGGGAAGATTGTGTTATTTAATTCTACAATGAGGGTTATTATTGTCATATTGTACCACTTGAGTTTAATATAAATAAGTGCTAAGGTGAAGGGTTAGTTTAAGCATCCAAAACCTAATTTCTACGTATTATCTTTTCTTCTTTTCTCTCTTCTTAATCCTAACCCTAGTTTCTGCAAATCTTTACATTCAACTTGGTATCAGAGCACCAATTCTACTCACACAAGTGTTCAATAGAGCCTGGAGATCAGCACCAGGTGATTGCGAAGTGTTGATGTCATATTCCGTATGATGACATCAGCATGACGTCACTATCCGGACGGATGTCGTGCTCTGACAAACTTGTGGGGCTACTCGGTTTTGCCTTCGGAGAATTATGTGATTTTGGAATTTTTTGAAGTTGTTTGATGTGCCTTTTCGATTTTGAATTTTTTCAGATTATATGGCCTATTTCTACAATCTGCGATTTCATCCCTTGTTGGTGGTTTGCTTGTTGGGCTCTACCCTATGGAGCCGACTGCACCTTCTGACCTTCTTTGGAGTTGTTTTGTGTTTTGGTGCACCAGCAGTGATCTTTAATCTTCTAGATGTTCATCTCCGTTTCTTTCTATTCATGTTCTATTGCCTCTCTTCTGTTATTGTTCTATTGCCTGTTTATTGTTGGTAGAAGTGTTGCCTTCTTCTATCCATTGCATTTTGGTTGTTCGGTGATAGTTTCAGCCAAACAGAGAGTTAGTGGTTACCTAGTTCTGTCTTTTGCTATTGCTTGTGTTCAACTGTTTGCATCTCATGGCTTAAAGTAAAACCCCATTGGTTAAGGATGATGTGTCTCACCTTCCATTAGTTAAAGATGATGATTTGCCCAAATCTATTACTACCAAGAAATTGAATGGTCTGAATTACATGGCTTGGGCACATGTTGTGAAGGTGTTTTTGCATGGAAAGAAAAAATTACACTTCCTTACGAAGCTTCCTCCTTCAGTTGAGGATACGAATTATGATGATTGGTCTAGTTCGGATTCTTGTGTTATGGGATGGCTGTGGCATAGCTTGGAACTAAATGTTGCCACCACGGTTAAGTTTTGTGAAACCTCTAAGGAGATTTGGGACTCTCTTGATGAGTCTTTTTCCCAACAGAGTAATGTTTCTCGCGTGTATGAGTTGTATGAGACCATCTTTGCTACTAAGCAGTCTGGTCGTCCACTATCTGAGTATTATAGTTGTCTTAAAAATTTGTGGGATCAATTATTGCAACATCGCCCCTTTACTACAGATTTGACTCTACAGAAGCGGAATTGGGAAGAGTTTATGATTGCCTCATTGCTTACCGGTCTCGATTTCAGATTTGCGTGGATGCAAGGATCAGATTTTGGCAAGTGAGACTTTACCTTTAGCAGCTAATGCATATTCCCGCTTATTACGGTCTTCATTGGGCCAGAGTTTTGTTATCCCTAGCTCCACTCCTTCACCTGGCTCCTCTTCTGCTATGATCTCTGGCAATAGTAACACTCACAGTGGGTCTCCTGGCACCTATGGCTCTCATGGCTCACAGCATAGTTCTCGTGGTTATAGTGCTCGTAGAGGTGGGTCTTCTCGTGGCTCGCATGGTGGCTGAAACCGTGGTGGTCGTAGTTCTGTTTCTCGTGGTGATTGGAAATGTGATCATTGTGGTTCCATTAGTCATACTGAACCTTGGTGTTGGCAGAAGTATGGTAAGCCTAACCATGTGCATCAGGTCACCGATGTAGCTCTTTCGTTTAATTCTCATAAGGCACTCACTACTCAGATTACAGAGCTTACTTTGTTCTACTCTTCGTCCATCATCCACCGCCATCTTGGCTAGTTCAAGTAATATTACACGTATGGCTCCGTCTAGCCAACCTTGGCTCCTAGATTCTGGCGCTAGTTCACACATCTCTGGTAATTTATCTCTTTTCTATGATTTACATCCTGTTACCCATAATATTGTTCTTGCCAATGGGTCATCCCAACCAGTTCGTGGTATGGGTACACTTCACCCTACCACCACTTTATCTTTACCATCTAGTCTCTATGTCCATAAATTTCCCTTTAATTTACTGTCAGTTATTCTATTAACCAAAGCTCTCCACTGTTCCATAACATTTTCTCCCACTTCTTGTGTTTTACAGGACCTCCAGACCAAGAGGATAATTGGTTCGGGGCATGAGCAGCAGGGCTTATTTTATCTGGATAATACTTGCTCCCGTATTCCTACTTCATCCATTTTGAGTGCTGGTATCTTTCCCCTGCAGTGGCATTTTCGTTTGGGACATCCGTCTTTGGCCAAGCTTAAACTTCTTGTTCTTGGTTTGAGTCATGGGTCTACACTAGAGTGTGAAGCTTGTCAGCTTGGAAAGCATCACCATAGTTCCTTGCCTAGTCGTAGTGTTAGTCATGAGTTAGAGTCTTTCGATGTAGTCCACACGGACATATGGGGTCTTTCTCGTACTTCTTCACTTAATGGTTTTTTTTATTCATATGGGGTTCTTGTACTTCTTCACTTAATGGTTTTTTTTTATTTCTTTATTTTTGTGGATGATTTCTCTCGAATGACTTGATTGTTTTTATTACATCAGCGTTTTGAGTTACCCCATATATTGTGTACGTTTTATAATGAAATTCATACTCAGTTTGGTAAACATGTTAAAGTGATTCGATCTGATAATGCTTTAGAGTATACATAGTCTATTGTTGATTCCTTTTGTGTTGATCGTAGTATTATTCATCAGACTACATGTACTCACACTTCTCAACAAAATGGAGACGCTGAACGGAAACACCAACATGTGTTAGATGTTGCTTGTACCTTGTTATTTAACATGCAGGTGCCCAAACACTTCTGGATTGATGCTGGGCTCACCGCCTGCTCTCATTAATCATATGCCCTCAATTGTGTTGCATAATCAGTCACCATTTTCCCTATTATATCCTACCCATTCCCCGTTCCCTCCCTCTCCACGTGTCTTTGGTTGTGTAGCCTTTGCTCATGTCCTTAATCCCGGTCAAGATAAGTTGTCTCCTCGTGCTCGTAAGTGTGTTTTCTTAGGGTATGCTCGTGCACAGAAAGGGTATCATTGTTACCATCCTGAGTCTTGTCGTTACTTGGTCAGTGCTGATGTCACTTTTTTTAGTCCACCCCTTTCTTCTCTTCTCATGGTCAATAGTTGTCTCCTGATCTTATCTCTTGTCGTGAGGGGGAGCAATCTTTTCCCACTTCTACCCTCATTTCCACTCTTCCGGTGCCGGCTATGTCCTCTTCTCCTTCCCTTTCACCAATATCTTCTCCTGTTGTTCCACCTTCCTCCCCATTGCAGGTCTACCAGAGATCCCAAACTCGACGTGTTGTTGCTTATAGCCCGGCTGGTTCATCTTCTTCATCCGAGTTTCCTATCCCATCATCTCCTCCAAACTCTCTTGATTTGCCTATTGCTTTGCATCGAGGTAAACGTACTTGCACTCAACATCCTATTTCCCAGTTTGTTTCTTACGCTCGTGTTTCTCCTGTTTTTCTTTCCTTTGCTTGTAGTTTGTCTTCTCTTTCTATTCCAACCTCTTATTAGCAGGCCTTGTCTAGCTCTGGATGGAAACATGCTATGGATGAGGAAATGAGTGTTCTTCATCAGAATTAGACATGTGAGCTCACTACTCTCCCGCCTGGAATGCCAATTGTTGGGTGCTGTTGGATTTATACAATTAAGTATCTTCCTGATAGCTCTGTTAAACACCTTAAGGCTCGCTTGGTTGCCAAAGGATACCCAAACCTATGGTGTTGACTATCTTGAGACCTTTTCTCCTGTGGCTTTCCTCAATTCCATTTGGATACTTCTCTCTGTTGTTGTCAATTGTTCTTGGCCTTTATATCAACTTGACATAAAAAATGCCTTTCTCTATGGCGATTTGTAAGAGGAGGTCTATATGGATCAACCCTTTGGTTATGTTGTGCCTAGTAATAAGCACCTTGTTTGTCGCCTACGGAAGGCTTTGAATGGACTGAAGCAATATCCTCGTGCTTGGATTGATCGCTTCATTACTGTTGTGCTTGCCTATGGGTTTAAGTGTTCCACTTCTGATCATTCTGTTTTTGTTCCCCAATCCTCTTGTGGGGTTGTCATCTTGGTTGTTTATGTGGATAACATTATCATTTCTGGTAGTGACGTTACTGGGATTGCTGATTTAAAACACTATTTAAGCTAGCAATTTCATACTAAGGACTTGGGGACTCTTTGGTATTTTCTTGGGATTAAGGTTGCTCGTTCTTCTCAAGGGCTTTTCCTTTCTCAGCGGAAGTATATGCTTGATCTTCTCTTTGAGACTGGCCTCTTAAGTGCCCGACCCTCTGATACTCTTATGGACTCGTCTGCCAAACTTCACGGTGAGCATGGAGAGTTTTTTTCTAATGTTGGTCAATATCGTCGCTTAGTTGGGAAATTGATCTATCTCACTATTACACATCCGGATATTACATATGTTGTGAGTGTGGTCAGTTAGTTTATGCATGCTCCTCGCCATCCTCACTTTGATGCTGTGTGTCGTATTTTGCGTTACCTGAAGAGTGCCCCTGGACGAGGTCTCCTGTATCGTCCTTTTACTTCTTTGCATGTCATTGGCTTTAGTGATGCTGATTGAGTTGGTAGTTGTACTAAACGTCGTTCCACTTCTGGGTATTGTACCTTTGTTGGTGATGACCTAGTTACTTGGCGGAGTAAGAAGCAGCATGTTGTTGCTCGCTCCAATGTGGAGGCTGAATATCGTGCTATGGCCCATATTGCATCTGAGATGCTCTGGGTTCATTCTCTTCTGCAGGATTTTGGACTTCTTGTTCCAACTCCAATGTCCATGTGTTGTGACAATCAAGCGGCTATATTCATTGCCAATAATTCGGCGTTTCATGAGCGCACCAAGCATATTGAGGTTGACTGTCACTTCATTCAGAATTTGTTAGTACGGAGGCAGCTTGTGACTCCCTATGTTCGGTCTAATGATCAACTGAGTGATATTCTTACTAAACCATTAGCTCGTCCTGCATTTCAACGCCTGTCTACCAAGCTGGGCATGTTTAATCTCTATGCTGCAGCTTGAGGGGGAGTGTTAGAATAGTCGTGTGTTATTTAATTCTATAATGAGGGTTATTATTGTCATATTGTACCACTTGAGTTTAATATAAATAAGTGCTAAGGTGAAGGGTTAGTTTAAGCACCCAAAGCCTAATTTCTACGTATTATCTGTTCTACTCTTCTCTCTTCTTAATCCTAACCCTAGTTTCTACAAATCTTTACATTCAACTATGGAAAACAATAACACAGTGGCGATCTAAAGAAGATGACAATTCTTTCTTTTTGTAATACCAAAGAGTGCAAAAAGAAGCTAGTGTGTATTTATCTAAAACAAGTTTCCATATATCAATAAATTGAATTTTTTTAGTTATCATGTTCAATTGCTTAAATTCTTTATTGATAGTTGAAACTGGGAGATTTAAGCATATAATTACTCTAATATTAGTTGAAGTTTTACATGGTGAAGAATTCATGATCTCAATGAGATTGAAAACTACCATGGTGAAGACTTGGTGAAGCGGAATGTTCATGAATACTTATAGAGACTTTGTTGTTTTATTTATGTGTTTCATATTTTAATTATTATTTTCATTTATAATTAATTAGGATATAAGCAATATTTAGTTTCTTATTATTATATTAGGGATTGAGTTTCCAATAATAATTGGGTTAGGTTTCCTATTTTGATTAGGGTTTTTGGCTTATAAATACTAGGGTTTGCATTATATTATTTAGCTTTAGATTATTGATGTTGAGTACAAGGTTGTGGCAGTTTGTGTTAGGGTTGTGCCCCTCTTTCGCTCTCCCTGTCTTCTTTTTCCCTATTGTGTACTACATCACTTGGCCATCTCAATGAGATTGAAAACTATGGTAGATAGCGTAAATGCAAAATTTCCATTGGTCTCACAAAATGTAATGATCTCGAAACTATATAATTCATTTAATTTAAGGATATTTTATAATTCATATTTCTCAGTTATGAAGATATTTATGCAAGTATTCTTCCGTAAATATGTGTATAAAGTAAATGATAGTAGTAGATATTTATACTATCAATAACATTTCATAAAACTGAGAGATGTATTACAAAGACTTACATGATGAATATTCAATAGATAACATGATATCTGATAAATACCTAAGATATTGGAAAATGACCATTGCATATTTACCAATACTTATAGACAAGGGAAGTAGTGTAAGACATCTTGAACCTCTCATGTACAAGAAACTAAAGTGACCTCTACGCTTCATTAGGTTGCCCGTACTTTGTATATATATAACATAGTCTTTGTTGTCATCCTACGATGTACTTAAAGTTCATTTTGTTACCTTTTTAACAAAGTAGACAAATCACTCTCTCTCTCTCTCTCCTCTCTCTCTCTCTCTCTCTATTATAAAATAGGAAAAGTTGACTTCTTTTTTTTTTTCATTGTCTATGTGCATATGCGGAAAACAAGATTAAGAAAAAGGATTAGGTGTTCACTGGGCTAATTTTTAGACTCAAATTTTTCCTGCAATGGCACTAAGTCCCAACCAATGTATGCAACTTACACACACATTTGTCAAGCATATAAGATCAAGCAACACAACAATTACAGGAAAACCCAACCTTTATTACTGCACCAACAATTACGAAGGAAAGCCTAAATGCTAGACTCTCAACACTTGATGAATTTCGAGTTTGCATGGCCATGGCTATTTATAGGCTTACAATCAGAACATTTGAAATTCAAACATGCAACTAAACATAAAGGACACATGCTACCTGGCATGGCAGTTGACACCCCCAACTGCCAAAGGGTTAGCACAGATCTGAAACAAGCCTATAGAAATAACTATCACTAACTGCTCCTTTATTTCAGTTTTCCTTGTTCCTTCCCAGCATACCTTGTTCTGTGCATAATTCACCTATAACTGCCCCTATGTTTTAGGAAGCCTTTATCTTGCCTTAGACAATTCGAATTGCTTAAGCCACTAGCCAAACAGAGCCCTGAGTGCCATTTGTTGGTCTTGGTCAAGCTCATCCACCTTGCTAACTAGCCAAGTGTGCACCACGATTTGTTGTCTAGCCAAGTCATGCCATCTGATTGTGTTAAACCCCGAAGTATGCTGCAGCCCAGCATTAAGGTCATATTAATGCCTTACATATACCATGCTGCCCATACTTTGGCCAAGAGTTGAGTGCCACTGCCAAATGACACCTTGTTGTTTTGGCATGCCTCCCTCATGCTGCGGTCCAGGTCTGACATAGGTGCAAGGTGCCACTAAATGTCAAGCCGCTAGCTCCCAAATGTCAAGGTGCTAACAATAGGCCATTTGATTTTAGGTGCATACCGACGAAGGGGCTCAATAGCCAGGGATTGAATAAACAGATGACAGGACAAGATGCATATTCTATTCTCCAATCAATTGCCTTATTATGCCTACCTGTCACTCCTACTGAACTAGCAAAGCTTTATGTGCCAACTGTTGACTCCCGTTTACTAACATATTAGTAAGTCTGTTGATGCAGTTTGAGACATCGTCTCTCTCTTTTTATTTATTTTGATTGGGAGCTTGAGGGGTTCTATGGTAATGCTGATTGTGGCTTACCATTGAAGAGGCCATAGAAGTTCATTAGGATGCTTGAGTGCATTTGAGATAGTGTTGTTCCAGAATTTGATCCATGACGGAATTGGCCTACCTACTTATGAATTATGTGAACAATTCACTTAATGGTTGCCATACATTCTTGTGCAGATGCTCATAGTTCATACTAAAGGATGAAAAGGAGAGAAAAATTAGATCTGAATCTTTTAAAGTTTTCTATTTCTACTGTTGGTACTTACAACCTTCAGAAGTGAATATTTGCCGTATCAAAAGATACACTGTCTTGTTTTGTTTCTCATTTTTCTATTTTGGAAATTTTTGTTGTGCTGATGTTTTTTTTTGTGTTTATTTGATAGAGTTTTTCTTTTTTGGGGTGTTGATCCAAAAAAATTGTACTTTTTTCTATTTTATTTAGTTCCAATACTGTAAAAATAAATGCAGTTTTGTACTTATTATGTAGTGTGTCATGCTTTGGTGCTCTTGAAAATTTCAGCATTTGGCAGAGGCACTTGGCCCTTTATACAAGGAGAAGGAAAATTTGCTTGGTGACTACAATGATTTGAAAGTCAAACGTAATCATGAATATGAGGAGCAGGCTGAATTTAGAAGAAAGTATCTACAGGAATTTGAGATGCTTCTTAATGTGACTTCTAAGATCAAAGAGTATGTCATGTGAACCAAAGAAGTGATTTATGTGGTTATTGCATTAACGATCTTGATCATTAGTTCTTTTGTTGTACCAGGTACCATGATTCAAGAAAAGGACAGAGGCTGAAGGAACTGCAAGAAAAACATACTCTATCTGAATCTCAACTTCAAAGTTGTGAAATCAGGAAGCAAGAAATCTTGGTTGAGCTAGACAAAGGTAAAGATTTGATGCGGAATCAAGATCAGTTAAGACGCAATATTGAAGACAACTTGAATTATAGGAAAACAAAGGCTGAAGTAGATAGGCTTGCTCATGAGATTGACTCACTGCAAGACAGAATACTGAAGTCTGGTGGAATTCCTACCTTTGAATCTAATCTTCTAAAGCTGTCTCAGGAAAGAGAGAGTCTTCTTTCAGAGGTATGAGTCAATTCAACTAATATTTCTAGATAATTTGTTCTGCTTTTCAATACTGATGTCCTGCTCAGTTTTCGTCTTTCCTAGAATTAAAGTAATAAGTCAGCATGGTATTAACTCTATTAGGGTGAAAGTGGAAGAAGTATTTCTACAGCTTCAATTTATCATATTGATGTTTCATTGCAATTATGGTTGTTAGATATTTTCACATGATTCCCTTGAATGTAAAATGAAATGGCTTTCTAAATGATTGTGAGAAAAATAAGTTAGTTTCTTTATTACCTCTTGTTGAGAGTGTTTCTTTGAATCATTAGTCAATTGATTAAATAAAGTGCTTTATGCATTTTTCATGTGTCTTTTCTTGTAAATCCTTGTTTGATATTGTTGATGATCCAAATGTATCAAGTTTTGAACCTCACAAGATGATTTGGAGTATAAATATTAAGGTAAAGCTTTTGGTTGGTCTTTGGCTCACATGAAACACCACTAATTATATGATTCAGAGAAATAGGCCTAATTGTCATCTTCTTCCTCAACAGTGTGTTATGTGTTGCATCATCTTGTGGAGATGACCTTATGTTGGAGTTTATTCTATTTGGCAGAGATTGAGTGACTCATGCCACCTTCTTGGGTTCAGAAGAGTCCATGTTAGGCTTAGAATATGGTGAAATTTGTAGGGCTTTATTTGTTTTAGCAACCGTGATGATCTTAAATATCTCACTTTTTTGGTAGAAATGATGTGTTTGAAAATGTTAATTTTTTGGATGTGGTTGATTGTGCTTCCAAATGAAAGGCTCCAGAATTGGAGCTGGGTAACAATGCCTTCTTTCTGGAGGAATGGAGCTGGGTATGGGTAGTGGAATGAAAATGTAATTCTGAGGTCACATTTGGAAAGGGAATGTCAATCTTTTTTTTTTTTTTTGGGGGGGGGGGAACTTATTTGGATAGATTATAAGTAGATAAAGAAGTGAAAGTGTATTCTTGGTTATCAGGATTGAAGAATGTTTGGACCTCGAGGGTCAGATTTTGCACAAAATCACTCTCTTCTTTCTGAGTCTATATTGGATGATACTAGTTGTATTCTGTTCTGGAGGTTTATTTATTGGTCACAGGCAAAAATGGTAACTTTTATTGTTATCATAAACGATGTAGTCAAAGTACATGCCAGTGGTTTCTTATCGAGTTTGGCATCTCCTGCTTAATTCATAATTTTTTTTCATACGTTTGTATGTAATTTCATTAATGCAAAATATTTCTTTTATTTGTCCCATTACTCAAAAAGTAAAAAGAAAATTTTCTGTACAGTGGCTTTCGAAACCAAAGGCAAAATTTTTTTTTTTAAAAAAAAAAAAAAAAAAAAAAAACCTAGAAATAAGGTTATATTTTTTTCGCATTTAGTCCCTTCCTCTTGAAAATAAAATTTAAAAAAAACAAAAGAAACAGCAAAAGAAACAGACAGGGAAAGGGGATAGAAAAAGAAAAAATTAAGAGAATCTGTCTGAAGGCATTAACTAGAAATATAACTCAGGAATAGAATCAAATGGAAATGCATTTTGCATTTAGTCTTCTACTACTGGTTAATTTTTTTTCTTTTTTTTTTAATTAATATTGTGAAAATTGGTCTCGTTTGTGAATGTATTTAAAAATTTCTTATTATAGTTTTGTTTATGACTGCAATAATGACTAATGGCTAAATTGAGACAGACTGTTGTCATTGTTTTTGTGTAACTTAAATATTTTGATTTTCTCAAATGGCCAGAAGCACCATTTCATTAAAATGCAATGAGAGAATTGATTGATGCTTATATTTGCAGTTAAACAGATGCCATGGTACAAAGTCTGTATATCAGAGCAATATTTCAAGGAATAAAGTTGATCTTAAACAAGCACAATACAAGGACATTGATAAACGGTACTTTGATCAGCTGGTCCTGCTCAAGGTGAAATATTATTCTAATTGCTTGATTATTTATTGAAAATTTTTATTGTATGATATAAACTTACACACATTTGCAACAGACAACTGAGATGGCAAACAAGGACCTGGACAGATATTACAGTGCTCTTGACAAGTGAGCACTACGACACATTTTTCTTTTTATGTCATCTAATTTGCTGCATTGCTAGGTTACAGTATTGAATATTATTTTTAGCCTTGTTATAGCATATCAATAAAATGAGTATAGCTAAGATGAGAATGCTTAGATGGGTGTGTGATAAGATAAGAAAATATAGAATTATAAATGAATATATTCGTGAAATGGTAGGAGTAGAATCTATTGAAGATAAATTGAGAGAGAACAGGTTAAGATGGTTTGGTCATGTACAACGAAGACCTATAGATGCAACAGGAATGAAGAGTGATAGGATCACCATAAATGGAGATGCTAGGGAGAGGGGAAGGCCTCAGTTGACATGGGATACGGTAGTGAAAAAATATATAAATTTATTTAATATAGCTGGTCATATTACCATTGATAGAGCTGAATGGCGAAAAATAATTCATGTAGCCGACCCCACTTGATTGTGACACTATCTTGTGTTTAAAATATGTCGTTTTTACGTAAATCCATTAATGAATTAAATTAATACAACCTGGTAAAGAAATCAATTAATTAACATTGTGGTGTGCACATTGGATTGATGAAACTTAAAACCAGTTGTCAGCTTATTAGTATGAAATAAGTTTTAAACTACATTCCACTTTCCTGGTATTACAGTCATACGTTTCATGATTTTCCTTATGGTCGTATGCTGAGTTAACATAGCTCAATTTTGGTCCTTTTGATCTGTTTCTTTCAGAGCACTCATGCGGTTCCACTCAATGAAAATGGAAGAAATAAACAAGATTATAAGGGAATTGTGGCAACAAACTTACAGGGGACAGGATATAGATAATATAAGCATTCATTCAGATTCAGAAGGTGCTGGGACACGATCTTACAGCTACAGGGTAATTTGGTTCCTTCAGTTTAGATTTTTGGTGTTCTTTTCGTAGAACTTTTCAACAATGTTTTTATGTTGTTTCTGTTGTATTATACAGGTCCTCATGCATACTGGTGATGCAGAGCTGGAAATGCGAGGAAGGTGTAGTGCTGGTCAAAAGGTTAGTGACCAATTGAATACACTGTTTTAATCTTAGATGCATGAAGAAGGGCAGGGCTGGGAGTGGGAGCAGGACTGGGGAGCGAGGCATATAGAAGTTTTTAAGGTCAAAAGTGCTTGCGAAGCAAGTATATATAAATATATTCTAACAATTATTTTTTTCTGTTCAGTTGTAATGTGTTAAAAATCTGAATAAATATTAGAGATTGATGTCAACTACACTTTTCATTAAGTGTAAAAATGTCATTCAAGTGGAGTTTCCTACTATTTGAGTTTTAATCTATCAAGATGCCCTAAAAGTTGGACTTTACTTCTGTTTCCATTTATCGTGTTTCTTATATATATATACATGTTTTGGTCTGGCGTCAGGTTCTTGCTTCACTTATTATACGGTTGGCATTAGCGGAGACTTTTTGCCTCAACTGTGGAATACTAGCACTCGATGAACCAACCACAAACTTAGATGGCCCAAACGCTGAGAGTCTTGCTGCAGCTCTTTCAAGGTAGGAAAATTCCTATATATCCAGTTTTGAGTCCATTATGGAGTAAAGATTTCCATTTACCTCTTTTTAATTCTCTGCTTTCTCTAGAATCATGGAGGATAGAAAAGGCCAGGAAAATTTCCAACTGATAGTAATTACTCATGATGAGCGATTCGCTCATCTTATTGGTCAACGCCAGCATGCAGAAAGATATTATCGGGTTACAAAAGATGACCAGTAAGCATATAATTTCCCCTTGCTTTATCGTTCCTGCATTTTTGCCACTTTTCTTTTCTATTTCTAATTTTAAAGTAATTTGCCTGATACACATTTCCTCTTGCTCGATTTTCCAGTCAGCATAGTATAATTGAAGCCCAGGAGATATTTGATTGAAGTTCATCACATGATTTTAGTGCACTTGATATCTTCATTCGGGTAGAGCAGCAACTCTGAAATTCTGGAAATGAAATTATTGTTTGTTGTATTCTAAAAGATAACTACTGGCCTCGAATTGAAAGTGCTCTCTTCTTTTTTTTCTCTTTTTTTTCCCTCGTGTTTTTTTATGTACTTTCACGACGTCAAAACAATCTGGTAGTATCCCTGTGGAATCTTTTGTTCTTAGTTTGAAGCTATTTTCTTTTTCTTTTTTTGAAAAAGAAAAAAAAAAAAGACGTTAGGATTTGAGTCTGATAACAAAGATGGTGTTTGGGAAGTGAGTTTTTATGTAGATTTTATTAGATGTAGGTTTTTATGAGATAAAAAATTTTTGGTGTTTGGGAAGATAGTTGGGTTTTTATGTGGTTGGATGTGATGGTTGTGAGAGAAAAAGTGAAATGATTATGGGGTTGGATGTGATATTTTGTTTGGATGTGTTTTTTGGTTTTGCAAACTTTTGTCTTTTAGTGGAAAAAATGAGAAAAAATTTGGGAACTTGCTTCCCAAACACCACCGAGTTTTTAATTTTATCAATTTAAACCCTAAATTTTTTATTTGTTTTCAATTGAAATTATTTATCTATTTACGCAAAGAAAATCGATTAAAAATAATAATTTTAGACATTTTATGTATACTTACATGAGTTTATTGAGGGTGGCACTATTTGCACTCCAAACATTAAAGTAATTCTATTTCCAGACATTAATTTTTCTCAATTTACACATTTAATGAATTTTTGTTAATACAATTTTGTCATAGAATAAAAATAACATATTATCCTTATCTTCTTTCACCAAAACTCTAATTCTAAAATACTACAACCACTCTCTATTGCCAATGTCACCTCTCTCCTCTATCATATCTTCCAGTTGGCTCTCTCCTTTAGCCTATAATCACTTTTCGTTATGAACCATGCACTTCTACAAGCTCCTGACCTTGAATCACTCACTTTCGAAATTGAATGTGGAGATATAGAATAGAAGGGGATCGTGGTGGTGATAGAAGGCTGAGAGTGGCGGGAAGAGGGGTAAAGAAGGGGAGGGTATACGGAAGAAAAATTAGGGCCATGTTTGGTTTGATTTTTTAAAATTATTTTTGAATTTAAAAAAAAAAAAAAAGAAACTAGTTTGATAAAAAATAAACATCAAAAATATATTTATTAAATTTTAAAATTTATTTTTACCCTCCAAAATATAAAACTATATAAAAAGGATAAATTTTTTTTTTTTTTTTTGTCACCAAACTAATATTTTGTTTTTAAAAAAGAAAATTTCAGAAATAGATTTGAAAGTTAAATCAACATGGCCTAGGGTTCTAAAATTGAAGATGGGAGGTATTATTAGAATAAAAGTAGTGTATTCAAAATTTTTATGTTTTGAGTGAATTGAGAAGATGTTCATTAAGTGTGTATTAAGAGCAATTAGTACGTGAAAATAGAATTATTCCAAACATTAGGTTGAGCATCTCAATTTAATGATATTTTTTATTACTATTATGTCCCTATTTAAAATGATTAGAAAGTGCAAATCAAAGTGTTTTAGACATCACATTCATAATCAGTCTTAATCTATCTCTCTCTTATCTTCGTACTCTCTTCACTTTGCATCTTCATATTCAGCCCTCTTTTGCTTGAATTTATCATTCTTGCAATATGTTTCATAATGAAGTCAACAACAAACAATGAAGAAAAAAATTTTCAAGTAATTTTTTTAATAGAGAATGTAAGTTTTCTATTCATGTTCATTGTTTTTTGGAGTTGAGTTTACGGAATTTGTTCAGAAATTTAGTACCGAACAAATTAAGTTTATTCAGAAACTTGTTTCTAAGTTGGAACCAATTTTTTGTTGTTCGAAACTGGGTATTTGGATGAAAAAGTTGGAATCAATTTTCTGTTGTTAAGAATTGAGTATCTGAAGAAATTTAATATTTTTAGAATTAAGTATCAAGATGTATTTAATTTGTTTGGCACTGAGTATTTTGGAGACGGCGGGAGTTTGGTGATGATGGGATAATGCGATGTAAAAAGTAAGCTTCTAGTAAATTTCTAAGGTTTTTAGGAGTATAATAGGTATTATAGGGGGTGTTCAAAAACATAAATAAAAATTTAAATTGTAGATTGGGGTGATCAAAGTAATAGGGTGTCCAACTTAATTTTTTTGGTGCATTTAGAGCCACTTGTTTATTAACTAAAATACTCTTTTTTTCATCAATTTTACTTGATGAAAATAGACGAATATTTCATATCAAAAACAAATCAAAATATTAATATTTAAATTGATAAAATTAAAAAGTTAGAATTTATTTTGTTTCAAAGTTAAAATCTTAGGATTTTTTTTAATAATTGTCCTTTTTTCCTGAGATACAAAATTCAAGATTCAAATGCAAACCTTAAATCCACATTCAATTTGAAACTTTCAAAAAATATTCTTAATATTTAATGTATGGTAAAGATTCATTTAAAATATGAGTTTTACCATATGATAGTGGAATTTAAATCAACACAACCTTTTGGATCTATTTTTGTGCATAGATCAAGTGTGCTAATCTTTATTGTATTTAATTGAAGATTCTTATATATCACCAGTTTTTCTTCATCGTTTTATATTACTGGCAAAAATGTTTAAGAGCACTAAAAGTGGAGCTTTAAGGTGAGTTTTACTTATGTGACAGTGGACCTCACTCATGAATGATTTGATGTATGTGTCTTGTTTTTTTTTTTTTTTTTTTTGGTCCATGCCACATCATTAGAGTCATTGTTAGAGTTCCAAATTAGAGTTATGAATCATTGCTCATATCACTGGGTATGTGGCACTTGATGATTAGTCTTCATTATTTTTTTAATGAATAGTTTCAAATAAGGAGCCAATTATGTCTATATCTTCATAAGTGGTGATACAAAACGATGATAAAATATATATATATATATATATATAAAAAAATAAGGGAAAACAAAAAACGGAGAAGAAGAAGGTAAATTAGACTAACTTC
>JAPPVO010000031.1:137789620-137829594 GCA_030407325.1 Camellia japonica | reverse complement strand
TTTCCCTTTGAGGTGACTCCACCCAAACTCCCTGGGTGCCCGTCGGACTTCACTGCCACGAACAGATTCAGGACAAAGAAAAAATCTGCTTCTCACTGGGTGCGCATTGCAGCGTCTTATCCTTTCAATTTCTCTGTCTGGAGCTTTCTTTTGTGAACTAGTTGCTGCTGCCAGCCAAAATCCGGCACACTGCACCTTTGTATGACTCTGCTGTGTTCTTTTCACTTTGTACACCTCACCTTGTATGACATTCCTGTGTACTCATCTTGTGCTATTGTGGCTAAGTGCTCCACACCTTATGTGGCATACTGCAGCGTTGCCCTTCCATGTTCACATACTACCAGTACTTCTTGTATTATGTTTGAAGTAGCTCCAACTGCCACAACATTCCCTTGAGCCTGCACTGGTTGCCAATCATCTATCTATCGATGAAGTGGACTTTTGATTGAACCAGATCTTCTGATCACCTCAACAACAGGAAAGTTCCCAGGAAAGACTGGTGGGGTCACAACCGGTCCCATTTAAGAACCAGTCTCCTTAGAAGTGTCTTTTTGACAAACTTTCCTAGACATTGTTGATCTTGAGATAATCATTGCAATTCTCCTGATTGCGTCCCTGACCAATCCTGATCTCTATTGATTTGCCATTTGATCAAGCCTGATCTCTTTTGGTCTTCAATGATCTATCTCGATCTGTATTTGGTTGTCCAATCTGGTCAGAATCTGCCCATTCTAACCTCTTTAGTGAATTTGTAGCATTCAACAATATCCGGCAACCTTCCTTCAACTATTAAAGATGACAAACTCCCATGTTTTAATAGTCTTTAAAAACCGTTCAGAATTTCACCATTCTGACCTCGCGATTGTGTCCGAAACAGTCCGATTAGCTAGGACTAACCTTCGCTGCACTTCCGGGGACCTCACTGAAAAATTTCTCCAAAATTGGGGCAAAATTACAAATTTCCCAAACACCGAGACCAAACTGTAATTTCACAAACTACAGGGGCCAAAATGAAATTTTTAGAAGTTCAGTGACCAAATTGTAATTTGAGAAAGCTTCAGGGACCAAATTGTAATTTACCAAACTTTCAAGGGCCAATATGTAATTTCTTGAAACCTTTGGCCAACTTGTAATTTCCAGAAGTGTCAATTTAAACATCTGACCGTACGGATGGGTTTGAATACTCCAAATAGTTGAAAAACACTATTGGATCGTCAAAAACGGACTCCGAATGGCTCAGATGAAGCCAAAATAGTTTGGACGCTTTAGATCTGCGGCTGCACCTTAGCCGCGTAGCACTGGATCACTCCTCCTGTGGCAACTGAAGTGGCACGACCGTGCTGACGTGGCGCTGACTGGACTGCCACATGTTGATAACGTGGATGGCACGTGCCTCTGACGGATGGCCACGTGGCCATGATGGGCTGCTACGTGGCGATGACTTGGCTGATAATGTGGCGGACACGTAGCAGTTGCTGGCTGACGTACTGCTGACTGGGAGATGACGTGTCGATGACTGGGTGCCACGCGTCTCGTTCCTCCTCTGCGCGCGTGTGGCGCGTGCCTGCGACTGTCTCGACGGGCCGGCTTATTGCACGGCGCGTGTCGGCGCGTGCTGAGAATGGGGCTCACGCACCATCTTTAGGAGGCGCGTGAGGGTGCGTCCGGCCTCTTCTGGGGCTCTGCTTTGCACTTCTGGACTCCTCTCGTCGAGACCTTGCTCCTGGTATGCTCAAAATCGGATTTCGAGCAATTTGATTTTTGGACATTTTAGAAAACACACTGTTTTTGTTCCAAAAATGACCGACGAGGCTTTTAGACCACTTGTTGGGGATCGGGGATCCAGCCCAAGACCTTCTAGAAATCATACCAAGCAGAAAAACACACCCATACAGAAGGAGACACCATATTTAACGTGGTTCGGCCTTAAAGCCTACGTCCACAGGAGAGTAGCCAGTTATCACTGTAACAATGGAGAGATTACAGAAAGATTACAATAGAGGAGGAGCTCACACTCTCCTCACTCACCCACTCATCCATCTCCCTCGCTCACACGAGAGAGACAGTATTTTTTGTCGTACATCTCTCACTCTCTTTTGTTTGCTCTCTTGCGCTCTTTATTTCAACTCTCTTCTCAACCTCTATTTATACACCAATGAGGGAGAGCCTCATTGGTCACCACCTATCCCCTTCCACTCTCTAGTGGGGTTGGTAGAGTGGGAGAGCCATTTCCATTTGGTGGAGGAAGTGGGGTCTCCAATGGAAGCTCACATGGGAGGATCCAACACATATAACAAAGCGATACACTAATAGAAGCATGAGAAATGCATAGCATCCAAAGTTAATAGAATCTCCTCCATTTCAACAACAAAAAATTTTAAAAAAAAAATTATGACCCTTGACTTTATTCCCCAATCTAATTACTTACCACTGTACAGACATTACATAGGGTGGAAGAACACCATATGGAATGGTGAGACTGGCATCAAGACATCCACACAAAGCTTTATTTCAGTACATGATTTAATCTAACTTCATAGACCACTCATCATGGTGTGATGGAGATGATTAATGCTAGCCAACCCACACTCGATGTTATTTACATGAGATTCACAAGCCACTGAGATAACTGATTGTATAAGTCATCTTTCTGGCCTGTATATTTTCAGTTATTTATCCATACATTCAATTTTTTAACTTTCTTCTAAAAAATAATGCTTTGAAGAGTTTTCCAAAAAGGTGGGAAATTGCATTCTGTACCTTACTTTTAAATTTTATGGTTAAAAGTTTGTATTTGGTCTCTAGCATCAACATAGCGATTTATCTCTCATTCAATTCCATTTTTATCATCTCTTCATTGACACTCCTATGTGACAATGAACAACATGCCATCCAACATTTCAAAGCTATGGTTAAGTTGCTTTGTTCTAGTTAGTTTAGTTAGAATTTTGTCTGAGTTCCACAAACTAATATTTGCCTCCTAAGATACATGCTTGCAATATCTTTTATTTTGAATATAATTCTTTGACTGATAGTCGTTGTTTATTAGTTTTTGGTTTATGGGAACCATGTTACTGTGACCTTTTAGTAAATTCATTTCAATAATTCCAATATAGATAGGCCAAAGTAAAAACAAACTTGTTTTCAGGGGGTATTCCCCCATTTTTTGGTATGTAAGATTTCATAATGAACAAATATGCATATGAAGTACTGATCAGAGGGACTACGCACTTGTACCAAAACAAACCTAACAGCTAAAGGAAATGTTTCAAAATCAGTTTTTTAAAGACTTCATGGTTGTTTTGAGAACATCAAGTTTTAGCCAAAAAGCCACTACAAAAAAGCCAACTCTTCTCTCTACTTTTTGCATGTCTTTTCGTAAAAAATCAAAAAAATGACTAAAAAGGCCAATTCCCAAAACAATGAATTTTGTTCAAAACCCAACATACAATCAAGAAAAGAATGAAGGGACTTAAACACCAAGCTCACTAGGGACCATTAAATATCTAAAGAGATTGCAGTACATTAGGAAACACACACACACACACACACACACACCACACACACAGAGCTGATTTCATGGGAGGAAGAGATGAGACGTCCAGCCATTTCGCCAACATTGATCAAATGCATTGTTGATTCAACAATGGTTTTTTTTTTTTTTTTTTTTTGAACTATTGATTCAGCAATGGTTGACAACTGGTTTTTTGCAAATCTTTTTCAGAACCAAGAAGAATGGGTGCATATGAAAGACTTGGCAACTATTGACAATGGGTTTTGAATCAAATCATGAAGAACAGATACATAGGGAAAAAGAGGTTTGAAACTGTTGTTAACAACTCCGCAGGTCCCAAGCCCGGGTTAAGGAGGAGGGTTGCGTGTTAGGTAGCTGACAGCCAATATGCAAAAAAAGCCGCTCGGATCTCTTATGACAATGAATCCTACTTTGAATGAAATGGCCTTTATAGGGCCGCTTGGAGAAGAAAAATTCATGTAGCCAACCCCATTTGATGGAACATAAGGCTTGGTTTGGTTTGGTTTAGTTTAGTTATCCAAACCACACATCAATAAATGAAAAATGTTTGGGAGAAGTAATTTGGCATCACTAATTACATAGAATAGACCCTATGAAAGAGTGGGCCCACACTCCGCTCTCTATCTCTCTTTATCGCTCTCTCTTAGGTCATTAGGGGTAGATTAGAGATGCTATATTAGTGGGATGTGGCATGGTTGTAAATAAATTCTATGAGCGCTTTGGCATGAAATAAAGTCTACACATCTTCAAAATGAGGGAAACACCAAAAAAAAGTGTATTAGAAACAACATTAGATTGAATTACATTCCATCAAAATGACATAAAAAGGAAAAAAAAAAGCACACATAATTTATTTAACCCCAAAGAAAAAGTATCATCAACCCATAAAATGTCATTACAATCCATCAAATCATCATCTAACAAAATTTGTTCACAAAACTAAAATTCCTTTATTTATTTATTTATTTTTTTTTTTTGGGGGGGGGGGGTTGAGTCTCACTGTTACCAACTCTTTGATTATGGGTTGGCTTATTCATTCGATGGTTCCTAAAATTGGTGAGGGCTACTTGTCTATGGAGACTGCTTAGGATGTTTGGGATGCTGTGGCTGCCACCTATTCCCGCAAAGGGAATTTCTCACAGGCATTTGAGTTGCGCCGTTCTATTGAGAGCTCACTTCAGGGGGAGCAGACTGTTCTTCAGTATTTCACTTTTCTCACCAACGGCTGGAAACGCCTTGACCACCTGGAAGACTATAAGCCCGTTTGCCCTGCTGATTCTGTCGGGTACAAGAAGTTCCTCTCACGGGAACGGGTCTTTAAATTTCTAGCAGGCCTAAATGTGGAGTATGATCCAGTTAGGGGTCGAGTTCTGGGTATGGACACTCTTCCTTCACTTCAGGAGGCATTTGCCTATGTATAGAATGAGGAGAGTCGCCGGTCTGCTATGATGTCCCCTGTCTCTACTGACCGCTCAGCATTACTGTCTACTCCTCGAGATGGCCTCAGCCTGACTCCCATCCCTCCGTCTGCTGCTAAGGAGTCTGTATTCTGTGATTATTGCAAGAAGCCGCGGCATACTCGTGAGACATGTTAGAAGCTTCATGGGACTCCATCCGGGGGTCGAGGTGATCGGTCTAGTTCTCAAGGAGGTCCGTCAGGCCAGTCTAGAGGACGTGGTTCCTATTCCCGGGCTCATCAGTCTAGTGCCGTTGATACACTTGATTCTAATTCTGCTTCTGTTGGCCAAGCTTCTGATACTGAGCTGGAGGATGCTTTGAGCCAATTGTTGGACCGCCGGTCTTCTACTGCTCTCAGTACAGCTTCCTCGTCCTTTGCCCGCTCAGGTAACTTAGCCTCTTCTCCTTATGTTTTCCTGTGTCATAAGTCTTTGCCTTGGATTATTGATTCCGATGCCTCCGATCATATGTTTGGCTCCTCTGATCTTTTCTCCGTCTATAAGCCCTCTTCAGGTCAAGACAAAGTTAGGATTGCAGATGGTATTATTTCTTCCATTTCTGGAAAAGGTTTAGTCCAAGTTACTCCTACCATACATCTATCTTCTGTTCTCCATGTTCCCAGTTTTTCTGTTAATTTGTTATCCTTGAGTCGTCTTACCCAGGATTTGAATTGTAGTGTGACGTTTTTCCCTGATCATTGTCTTTTTCAGGACCTTGTCACGAGGAGGACGATTGGCAGTGGTAGTGCAGAAAATGGTCTCTACTTCCTGGATCAACCGGACAAACTTGCTTATTCTTCCACCACGTCTTCTACTACCCCCCTGATTTATGGTTGTGGCATCGGCGTCTTGGGCATCCTTTCTTTTATTTACTTAAGCATTTATTTTCATCTGGTTTCGCAAATCATCATGTTTGACTTTCTTTGTGAGTCTTGTCAACTTGGAAAACAACACAGAGCTTCTTTTGCTCCCAGTTTGAATAAAAGTTTAGTTCCTTTTTCATTAATACATTCTGATGTTTGGGGTCCCTCTCGTGTTATGTCTGTGAAAGGTCATCGATAGTTTGTTGCATTTATTGATGATTTTTCTTGTGCTACTTGGGTGTATCTCATGAAAGATAAGAGTGAGGTTTTCTCTGTATTTCGCAATTTTCATAAGATGATTTGTACTCAGTTTGGGGCCACTGTCAAACTATTTCGTTCTGATAATGGCGGGGAATACATAGATTCTGGGTTAGGACAATATTTCTCTTCTCATGGCATTATCCATCAGACCTCTTGCACCAATACCCCTCAACAAAATGGGGTGGCGGAACGCAAGAATCGGCATCTTCTTGACATGGCTCGATGCATGTGTTTTTCTATGAGTGTGCCTCGGCCCTATTGGGGCGACGCTGTTCTCACCACTGCCCATCTTATTAATCGTCTCCCTACCCAGGTCTTGCAAAAACAAGCTCCTCTTCACGTCCTCCTAGGTTCTCAGTCCTTGTTTTCTATTTCTCCCAAAATTTTTGGTTGTGTCTGTTTTGTTCATAATCACTCTCCTTCTTGTGGTAAGTTGGACCCTCGCTACCTCAAGTGTATTTTCCTTGGTTACTCTTCTACTCAAAAGGGGTATAAATTTTACCACCCTTCTTCTCGTAAGTGGTTTGTATCCATGGATGTTACTTTCTTTGAGTCCCAGTCCTATTTCTTGTCCTCTCCGGTGTCACCGTCCTCATTTCCGGGGAGCCTTGGTGTGAAGTGAGTCCTGTGCTTCCTATGGTGGACCCAGTTATTCTTGCACCACCATCTTCTACTGTGCTTCCTATGGTGGAACCAGTTGTTCTTGCACCACCCTCTTCTACTGGGACTATAGAACCCAATGTCACCAAGGATAAGGACGGGCATGTTTATGTCCGGGACATAGACAGACAACAAGTTAACTGGATACAAGGGACCACTTCTGCTCCTCCACTGCCATCTCCTGCTTCTGATGAGAGTCTAGGTAACTTTGAATCTCTTGAGTCCATTGATCTTGATGTTCCTATTGCCAAGAGGAAGGGTGTGAGATCTTGTACTCAACATCCTATCTCACAGTTTGTATCCTACTCTCATTTGTCATCCTCATATAGAGCGTTTGAGTCCAATATTTCTTTTGTTAGCATTCCTAACCATTTTCAGGATGCTCTTGCTACCTCTGAGTGGAAACTAGCCATGATTGAGGAAATGAAAGCACTTAGGAAGAATGGCACTTGGGAATTGACTGAGTTACCTACGGGCAAACGACCTGTGGGATGTAAATGGGTATATACTGTGAAACACAAAGCAGATGGGTCTATTGAGCGTTACAAGGCAAGACTTGTGGCAAAAGGGTTTACTCAGACATATGGCATTGATTATCAAGAGACCTTCGCACCCGTGGCTAAGATGAATTCAGTCAGAGTACTTCTCTCTCTAGCAGCTAATCTAGATTGGCCGCTTTATCAGTTTGATGTCAAGAATGCCTTTCTCCATGGTGACCTCGAAGAAGAGGTATATATGGACATTCCTCCTGGTTTTGAGGATCATCAGAAAGAAGGCAAAGTATACAAGCTTTGGAAGTCGTTATATAGTCTCAAACAGTCTCCAAGGGTTTGGTTTGAGAGATTCACTTCGGTTATGTTTACATATGGCTTCAAACAGAGTCAGGCAGATCACACCTTGTTTGTGAAACATTCCTCACATGGTATGACTACAGCACTTATTGTTTATGTAGATGACATAGTTCTTACAGGCAATGATAGTGGGGAAATACCTCTGTTGAAGAAATATTTAGCTAATGAGTTTGAAATCAAAGACTTGGGAAGCTTGAAGTATTTTCTGGGAATTGAAGTTGCTCGCTCTAAGGATGGGATATTTATCTTATAGAGAAAATATGTGCTTGACCTATTGAAGGAAACTGGGATGCTTGGCTGCAAGGCATGTGCCACTCCACTGGAACCCAATTAGAAATTGGGGGATGATGAAGGAGGAGAAGCTGTTGATAGGGAGAGCTATCAGTGATTAGTGGGTAAGTTCATTTACCTATCTCACTCCCGTCCTGATATTGCTGTTGCTGTCAGTGTGGTTAGTCAGTTTATGCATGCTCCTCATCAGATTCACTTTGAGGCTGTCATGAGAATCTTGAGGTACTTGAAGTCTGCTCCCGGTAAGGGTCTTTATTTTTCAAAGTATGATCAGCTTCGTGTGGAAGCCTATACAGATGCTGACTGGGCTGGATCAGTAACTGATAGGAGATCGACTTCAGGGTATTGCACCTTTGTTGGAGGCAACTTAGTTACTTGGAGGAGTAAGAAACAGAATGTGGTTGCCAGGTCAAGTGCAGAAGCCGAGTTTAGAGCTATGGCACAAGGTGTATGTGAACTTTTATGGATCAAGTTATTGTTAAGCGATCTAGGTATTGATCAGACGGACTCCATGCGGTTATACTGTGATAATAAGGCCGCCATCAACATCGCTCACAATCCAGTTCAACATGACAGGACAAAACATGTTGAGATTGATTGCCACTTCATTAAGGAGAAACTCACTAGTGATACCATTTGTACTTCTTTTGTCCAGTCTGGTGAATAACTTGCTGACATTCTCACCAAGGGGGTTGGGAATAAACCATTTCATGACATATTAGGCAAGCTGGGCATGAGAGATATCTTCGCACCAGCTTGAAGGGGAGTGTTAGCATATTATATTATTATCTGAGCTTTTTTGGTTTGTAATTATTCTATGCCCTCAGGGCTCGACTTGTAATTATCTCATCTTGTAAACCCTAATCTTCATTTATAAATAGGGGATGATATTCTATCAAACCCTAAGCTGGTTACTCAAGCTTCAGTATTGTGGTTTACTCTTGCTCTTCCATAACACGTTCAACCTGATTCATAGTTTGGATTTGAGGAACATGATTCATCTAGGTGAACCTAATTTTGTGATGAGTGAGGGTTTTGGAATTAGACTTTTTGTTTGTTTATTTAATATTTTTTTAAACAACCTGGATTTGGAATACGTCTGTGGTTGGCATGATTCTCTTAAAAAATTGTCATAGTCTATGGACAACAATCGTGAGGGAAACAAGTGTGCGGGCATATTATCAATAGAAGGTTTTAACCAAAATGGTCCTTCACTGTTTTTTCTACTATTCCGGGTTGTATCTCATTCCAATTATTTGAAGATGTTAGGGGTGTTGAGTACCGCCAACATGTAACTTCTTAGTTTTTAATAATGCAATCTTTTTTGTTTGTCAAAAAAAAAAGAATGGTTAGGCGGTGGCCTACTTGGGCTTTGGTTTCAGCGACAAAATTAGCATTCAGCTTATATGTTTTCAAACGTGCCAAACTCCTCATTGTCAAGCTGGTGCACATTTGCTGCATAGTCATATTGCAGGCTTGCAGCAAAACTATTCATTGTTACCCACCAAGAAGTAAGGCTCCATATGGTCCTAGCCCCCCCAAAACCCAAAAAAATATAAAATAGAAAAGAGTTCGTTTCTTCCTAAAAAATATGATGTTTTGTTTTTTTGCTGCATCGTGCAAGAATGATTATACACTTCTGAACACCTCTTGGTATGAACCAGGGATGGTGCCAAAGAAAAACAAATATTCAACTTCCCTTTTAAAAAGTGTCAACGTAGGGGGTTCTGGGGAAGATGGTGAAGTTTTTGTTCTGGGCCCCCTTCTTAGTTAATGGACTGATAGTTGAAGGGATGGGATCATGATTTTGACCTCTAGGTTTGTAAGTGAAGGAAGGAACGATTGTAAATTAAGATTTGAATGGAGTTGAACGTGCAACCAAACTAGAGAGGGAACCGAAGAAAGCTAGTAGCTCAGTTTCAATACTCAAGTTCCAGCACTTACAGAAAGAGGTAGGTTTGTCAGTTTAGCCCCATTTTTTAAAGCTTAGGGAGGGTAGCTTTGCTTATAGGTTTTGCTTAGAGAAGAAATCCACTTTGTTTTTCGGAAAAGACACATGTCAATTTCTTGGGAAGTTACACTTTTAGGGCAATTGGTTTAGAGAATATTCCCTTTCTTGTTTGGGTGCTTTAGCTCTTGGGAAAAAAGAATCCATCCATCAAGCTCTTTCAAGCTTTGAAGTCTAATACTCCCGTTGTAGGCACTTAGCAGTAAAATTGGTTCTTTTTGTATTGGCAGTACAATTGCATATTTAGTTCAAAGGACCTTTCAAAGAGGGGCTCGCTCTTCCATGAATTTAGTCTAGAGCATCTCACTTTGCGGTACTCGTGAGGACTTTCAAGTAGGTGATGACAAGTCATCACTATCTTTAACTCGTTTATCAAAAGTAAGCCCCTATCACACACATGCAAGTCAGACTATGTTTTGGATCAATTTGGTTCATCTAGCTATGGCCTAATCTAATCATATGAAAACTAAGGGTTTGTTTCTGGTTCAGAATTGATGCTGGTTCACCTCTCTAATTAAGTGTGTAAGTGTCTTGTTTCCTGCTTGTCAAGTAAAGAAAGGTGATCCTCTGCCCAATAAAGCCTGGCCCAAGAGGCTGAATTCTCTAGTGTGGACCAAAACGGTCTCTGGAAGCCAGTCCCCAAATTGTGGAAGTTCTCTAATTTGAAGAGTAGCAACCTTGACTTCTGGGAGAAAAGGTTTATTTTATTTTTATCAATGCAATTATCTAACTAAGAAAGCAGTCTACTAATTAACTCTAGCTTTGCTAATAAGATAGGGTAGTTGACTTATTCGTTAGAGAGAAGAGGATGCTTGTGTATGGATGAAAAGAGCTTAGGATGAAGAGGTGGGACTAGACAAACAAGCCAGCCATTTGCCTTCTGTAAACTGGAATACAGAAGTGGGAGTTAGTCTAGTCTGCTCGCTCTGCCGTCATCCAACAAGCTCTTTAACACTAGCTAGCACTTAAGCCCTCTTTAGCCTATCTGTCCTCTTTTTTAACCTCTCAACAGTAAACTAGTCACTTAACTTTCTAGCAAAGCAAGTAGGCGCATCTCTTCCCTCTTCGAGCCAACTATTCACTTCCTCTCTTGGTGGTAGAGGCAATTTTTATTTCCTCTAAGGAGCGAGTAAACTTTGTTCACCACTTATTACGTTCTTTCCTTAGATTCCTTGAAAGCAAGGGTGTGGAACAGCGGTAGCTAACAAGTAAACGAGTAAATATTGCGTAAATGAACGGAATGCTGTTGGCATGTTTGAGCTTTTGGATGATGATGTCAGGCGGAGTCATCTCCATGAGTTGGGAGTTAGTCGGTAGGGGTGCTTGTCCTTAACTTTGAAACGGAAGTGAAGGGAGCAAAAACACCTCTAATGTTTAGTTTAGGTAGTGCTCTACTTGCTCTATCAGGGAAGTACTCTGACTGATCGATATCTCTTCTTTTTAACTTGCCTTGTTATTGTAGGAGGATTCATTAGCATTTGTTGTGGTGTGAGTGATTACTGGTTCACCTTCTCGCATCTTTGATTGTTGACCTCTTCTCTTCTCTTTTGTTGATTGTTCTATTCTCCTTGCTCTGAGACCTTCACTAGCAAGCTCTTTATTACTTAGTACTCTCCTCAAAATAAGAAGGCCTTCCCTGTTTTTCTCTTTGTCTCACCTTGCGGCATAGGCTTAGGAAGAAGAAAAACAATGTCTAAGAAAAGTTTTGTTATCCAATTCCATGGCTCAGGTCCTCACAAGTAGAAGTTTGAGAATGGGGAATGGCAAGAAAAGACATTTCCTTTTATTTGACAACATTGTGCTGGTAAAGAAAAGGAATGTCGAGACTGCTAACAATCTCAAGAAGGCAGTCCATTGCTAACAGAAATGACTCCTAAGGAAGAGGGCCCCCTCTGGAGAATGTGTTCTTGAGTTAGAAGTAGTAGATGCAGACAACAAGACACGTCTTCGTTTGATAACTAGGAGAAATAAAAGACACCCAACATGAAGGCATAGATTTGATTCTAGGTTGGACAAAAAAAATGGGCGAGGATATCTATTAAAATAAAGGAATTTGTAGTAGATTGATTGATTTCTTGTCTTGCTCTCGCCACCCTTTGGCTGCCAATATTGCCATTTTATATGACAAAGCACTATGGTACATGGAAATTGGAATGGTCCGTATCTCACTTTATACTTTTTTTTCTAGTAATGGTATTCAAACTCATCTTGTGAGAGGTTAAAGGAGGAAAACGGAACTCTGAATATTGATATTTTTTAATGTGTTTTTTGGGATTTTAACGATGTTCTTATATAATGTACTTATATAACATTAAGGCCCTATTTGGGAACAACTTTTTGGCTAAAATAGCCAATATAGAAAAAAAAAAACTAAAATAGTTAATAAGACAAAATGTTATGTCCTACATATCAATTAATTATTTTTTTCTCTCACAATCATCTATTCAACTACAAAAAAAAAAAATAATAATAATAAATTTACAAATCATTCCAAACTCAATTTTTTTTTTTTTATCTCAAAAAATAGCTAAAAAGTCAACTAAAATAGTTAAGTTCCCAAACGAGGCCTAAGTTTCACCTCAAGTTTTTAGCTTTGTGAAGTCCCAAATGTAACCAAATGACTAAAATACTCATTGTTATATTGTGTATTACCTTGTTTTGGTCCCTTCATTCCAAGTTGACAAAAGGCAGTCCCTCACCTATTAAAATCCTTAGGGCCTGTTTGGTGCAGTTTATTATAAGTTAAAAGTTGATAATTAGAAAGCAGAAAGTCAAAAGCACTCTTCTCCCAACTTCTAGATAATCAACTTTTTTTAGCTTATTCAAGTTATTTCTACCTTATAAGTTGTAAGCAGAAGTTGCACCAAAAGATATAAGCAGCTTAGATAACGTGCACCAAACAACCCTTAGTCACTAACAACCTTGCTAGTTGTCTACCGTAATTGGAATCTTGCAAGGTTTGCGAGATTTGTGTTGTTATGATGAACTAGCACATTGAATGACTTTCCCATCTTGTCCTAAAATGAATTGAGGTAGTTGCTGACGCTTATCGCCTGCTGCACAACTGGCACATTATGTTGTCATGATGTGCATATCGCGAGAGTTGTGTTTTTCAGGTAAACTAGCATATTGAGGGTGTTTGTTTGGGTTTTTTTTAGCCAACTTATAGCTTTTGAAAAGTTATTTTGGAATGTTTGATTAAACTTATTTCAAACAGTTTTTGATTCTAACAACTTATTTTAACTCAAAAAAGCTGATTCTGAAAAGCTGTTCACCCCTTGTTTCTGATTATCCGCTTCTGTTGTGAACATGCTAATTTATGGTTATACTCTTAAATTTTTTTATTTTTATTTTTTTAAAAATAGAAAAAGACCCAAATGAATTATAGATTATTATTATTATTTTTTATGAGAAATGTAGACAAGTAGTGAATAACAAAAAATAAAAGTTAATTGAAAAAGTTACTTTACAGCTTATTTAACAAACACTACTCAGTAACTTAAATCTATAATCCAATAGCTACACCAAATAGATTAACAGCTTCTGATTAAAATCATAATCTATAATTTGTTAAGTTATAATCTATAATCTGTTTTAACGGTTACACCAAACGGGGCCATTGAATACCTTTGCCATAATGTCCTAAACAAATTGAGGTAGTCAATGCATATCATATATTGCCATCCAATTTTCGTCACTAACACCATACAAGAGCCTACATGAGCAACACCAGGAAAAGCCCATACATGTGCCGCCACTAGGGATGGCAATTTGAATCCGACCCGACGGGGACCTGGCTCCTCGACCCTGATTAGAACGGTGTTTCTTCGAAAAATATCCTCGTCGGGCCGGGGATGACATTTGAAAATGAATCCCCGACAAATTTCGGGCCGGGGACGGTGATATGTTTCCATCCCCGGCCCCGGCCCCGGCCCCGGCCCGTCCCCGTCCCCGTCCCCATCCACGTCCTCGTTCCCCCGATGTGAAATTACTATTACATCCCTCTATATATATATATATATATACCTCTATATATATATAATATAAACCACACCCTAAAAACACAGATGCACAACTTACTCACACACTGCCTCTCATCTCTCTCTCGGCTTCTCTCTCTCTAAAAGCCTCTCTTTCCACCGCTGTCCTCTCTCTCCTCCGCTGCTGTCCTCCTCTTCCTCACTACCGATTTCCATCCCTCCGCTGTAGGATCTACAAAGATCTACAAAGAAAGTGGTGTCTTTGGTCTTTCGCAACGTAGAGAGCATTTCAAAGATCTACAAAGAAAGTGGTGTCTTTGATCTACAAAGAAAGCATTTCAAAATCTGTTTGTGGTGTTGTTTTATATTGGTCTTTGAATGTCTCTTTCTCTCTCTGAGTTTCTTTATAATCATCGTATACAAACAGCCCCTTTTTGGAAGTTGCCATTCCTAGAATGTCTCTCTTTCTATCTAGATCTGAGTTAGAGATGAAGAACAAGCAAAATTGACTGGTAGATAGAAAGAGATTGACCGGTATATATATTAATTTTGATGGTGTTAATCTGAACAAATCATTGTAATTTATTTATTTATTTATTTTTGCAGTGCTTCTACTTGCAATGCTTCTACCATTTGATTTTTTCCCTTTTTGATGCTGTTTTTTGGGGTGATTCTTCCCTCTGTTGCTGCTATTTTTTTTTTTTTTGGGCCGGCGAATTTTCGGGGCTGGGGAAACCCAATCCCCGTTAGGGGGCCGTGGCGGAGGCGGGGGCAGTGATAGGTTCCCCATCGGGGATCAGGGCCGGGGAAATTTTTACCATCGAGGATCGGGGAGGGAAGTGTGATCCCCAGCCCCGGCCCCGCCCCGTTGCCATCCCTAGCCGCCACAAATTCTAGATAAGCTGAACAAGCTCGAATCTAACAGTCTTTACTCATAGGATGAAGTTAGCAAAGCATTGGATGACATATTGGAGACTTATTGAGTGGTGTTTGACCCATTTTTTTTCTTGTAAACTCTGAAAAATTGTGAATTGGTGGAAGTTTAGTAGTTTTGAGAAATTTCTCATGTTTTGCAATTGAAAAGTTTCACTGTTTTGATTTGAATTGAGAAATTTCACAGTTTTGAGTAATTTCTCAGTTTTTTATTTTTATTTTTACATAATTTCTTATTCAATATGAATCTTATTTGTTTGATCTCGATAAATAAATTTCATAAATATCAAATTTATAGAGATTGGATGCATAGAATGAAAGATGATGTTTTAAAGATTGAAAAAAGAAAAAAAAGAAAAAATTTACCTAACAGCTAAACACACCATTGACACCCTTGCACATCTTAAATATAAGGGTGAAGCCATCTGACAATAGATGATAATTTTAAAAGACTTTTAATCTCCCAAACAGTTTTTAATGTGGGTTAACAAACTTATGTTAGGACCTATCCTTTGATAAGTTCTTATGGTTAAATGTTACACTAATTATTCATATTTTTTTGGCCCTCTAATTAAGTAAAATGATGTAAAAGAATGCTAAATTTAAAATCTTCCTTTTTACTGATTTAATCTACCAAGCAACCTGAGAATACAACTAAATTGTTAAGTAACCTAACAATCAACACAAAAATCCCCATTAGATATGAATCCTAATATGAGATAGATCAAATGGTGAAAGAAGATTTATATAGTCGATCCTACTTGATTGGAACATAAGGCTTAATTTGATTTAGATTTAGAGGTCTCACAATTTTCAAAATATTTAAGGGCTTGTTTGGTTTGTATCTTAAGATATAATTTTTGAGAAAAATTTTCAAAATTTTGTTTGGTTCAAATTTTTTGAATTTTTTTTCTAAAATTACTTTTTCTCTCCTACACATCAATCAATCATTTTCTCTCTCTCCTCTCTCTTTCTCAATCACTTTTTCTCTCATACACATCTACTCAATTACAACAAAATATCAAATCATCCCAAACTCCTAAACTTCAAAACTATTTTAAAAATATACAAGCAAACAAATTAAAAAATGAATCACCCCTACAACGATAATATCTGGAGCAACCTCTATTATAAGGGTTAGATTGTGGTGGAAGACAACCACCAGTCTTACTGTAAGCTTCACCACTTGCACCACCATTGCAGACTGATTGATTTCTCTTTAAAGCTCCTGGTGATATGTACTTCTTTGTCTCCAGAAACCTTCGGCTTACCTCTGACTCCATCACCATCTCCAAGTCGATATTACATTCTGTTATCGATCCGTTGCATTGTACAATTGCATCACTGGTCATAGAGAGAGAAACATCAAGACAAAGAAGGCAAAGGAGTAGAAGAAAGTAGAGATGGAGAGGTATAATGGTAGGGCTTGTTTCCATGGCTTCTGTGGCTTTACTTTGTTCCTTCTCACTATGAAGCACTTATAATGGAAATGAAGAATCCAAACTTTTTAAAAGGATGATAGTGGAAGCCACACTAGATGCACATGGACCACACTTTTATCGACCTTGGGGCCTTACTCTGATGGTGTTTGTTTGAAAGGATTTAAGTATGGGATAGAACTAATAATAGTCTATTCATATTAATAGTATGTTGTTTGATTGAAAATTTTTACACCGGATTATGAATTCTAAATCTACGGGATTATTCTATCCTAGGGCGTGGGACACAATCCATAGGATAACTCATTCCATGAGATTAGGTAGTGAAATTACTTTTTTGACCCCCTATTATTTAATATCTTTTTAAAAATAAAATTTATGTATTAAATTATTTATACTATTATACTTAATAAAATTTATTTATTAAATTATTTATATTTATTAAATTATTTATTTTAATAATATGGTATTAATTATACTTAGTAAAGTAAAATAAAATTTACAAATCTCAACTACAAATTAAAATAAAATTTATGTAATTTTTATTAATATTCTATTTATTTAATTTTTTAAAAGTTCTAGTAAAAAAATAAAATAAAATTTATAATTTAGATTTAATATTCCTATTACTTAGTAAATAATTCAAAAGGGCAAAATAGTCTTTTGCGCGTTATCATTCTCCATAATATCTCAAATAAATATAGGATTCAATAGAATAGTTCAATTCAGACATATAATCACATGACTAAACAAATATACGATACAAATCCAGTCCAACCAAATAATCTGAGGACAATATATTCGAGGACTAACAGTTTGGTGGATTACAATCCTCCCTTATCCAGTCCGTCCAAACAAGCACACTCTTTAGTTACTATAATAATGTCTTTTTTTAATTAAAAAAAAAAGTAAGTTTTTTTTTGTTGTGAAATATTTTTAGTTTGTGTTTGTCTTTTGAATTTGTAGAAAAATTTATGAAGAATAATGAAAAATAGGGAGAGAAAAAAAAAACCTTCTACTTTATTTATTTATATTGCGTTGATTAAGAGTTTTGTAAGTACGATTAATTCTTGATTGCAAATGTAGTTTTCAAGGTGTGGTTGGTTATGAGGTTTTGTGGGATTTGGTTGTGAATTGAAGTGATTTTGATAAGGAGGCTTTGTGGTGTTTTATTATGAGCTGAAACGGGCCTTGGTTATGAAGTTTTTGTGGTGCTTTTGTAGTGAATCACTTTGGCTTTGGTTATGATCCAAATTCGTAGAAGTTATGAATCTTTTTGTATAGTTTCAAGAATTTTGTAGGTAGATTCTATTGGTACATTGTTAATTTTTCTTGGGATAAAATATGATATCCATAAAGTTATGGTTGTTTCTTCTCTTTAATGATTATCAATTTATCCGTGCCGCTGATGCTGACATTTTTAGCTCATCAAAACATTCAAGTATGAAAAAATTGTCCAACATAAATCCACTAGTATAGATAAACTTAACAAATATAAAAAAGACCCTAAACACACATAAGAAACAAAGACATACATATACACAAAAAGTGAAAAGAACCAAATTCAAGCTCTCTTACAGAGATGCATTGACTCTTTGCTAACGGGTTTACTCATCATAATCCGAGTCAGAATTTAAAGTTTATCAATAGAGAAGACGTTGTTGTAAGAACTAGAATACAACTCAACACCAATCTCAATACGAGTGTCCCAAGTCTCCTGCAATTGCAATGCTAACTGGAGACTCATTGCCACATCATCCATCGAGGGTCGTTGGATTACCTGAACAAGAATACAACTCAATGCAATCTTGACAAACTCATTGAAGCATTCTGGTGCTATTTTGCCAATCAGATATGGATCAATGACTTGATCAATGGTTCCTCTTTAGCAGCTACTTTTGAACCAACGGTGAAGGGACTCCTCACCTTCATTCGGGCCGGAAGTAATTGACTTCTTGGCACACAATAATACCAACAACACCATCCCAAACGAGTACACGTCTGATTTTTTTGTCAGTTTTCCATATATAACATACTCTGGTGCTATATATCCGAAACTGCCACAAATCTTTGTAGAAAATGATTCATTTGCAATGTCATTTGGTATTAGTTTAGAGAATGCAAAATCAATAACTTTTGCAACCCAATTCTCATCCAACAGAATATTGGTTGGCTTTACGTCGCGGTGGATAACTCCATGCTTCACACTTGAATCGAGATGTTGTAGTCCTCTTGCTACACCAATGCAAATCTTGAGTCGCTCTTTCCACAAAAGTGGATCGCTGTTTATTTTGAATAAATGATCTTCCAAGGATCCATTTGTCATGTAATCATACACGCTGATTAACTCTGGTTCCTCATAGCAGAATCCAATTAAAGAGACTATGTGGGGGTCACTGTCGAGTAGGGAGTGTACTACAATCTCAACCCTAACTTCTTCCCAGAGTTGCAACTCCTTGAACCTTTTGATCACACAATACCAGTTTCCCCATCCAAATACCCTTTGTACACCTTGCAAAGCCCATCTTCTCCGATCAAACGATTCTCACTGAAATCATTTGTGGCTGCTCGAATATCAGCTAGTGAGAAGTGACGGATGACTTTATCTGGAAGTGGTTCCCAAAATGAATCATTTGATGGTCCACTCTTAAAACCATTCTCATTTCTCTCCCTCCACCAACGATTCATACCTTTAGGCACAGTTGCAATACCCTGAAGCACCTTTCCGATTATTCCCCTTGATCGTCCTTTACGTTGTGACAACAATACAAGACCAAGAGTCCGCACCACTTCAGCCATTGTAGGCCTTTCCTTTGAACCAGTATGTAAACAATTGCAGGCAACTTCTACAAAGTACTTTAGACTTTGTGGTGTTATTTGCCCAATCAATGAGGGATCAATGATTCGATCAACCTTTCCCTTTTTAATGTGTCGTTGAGCCCAAAGGATTAAACTAATTTCCTCCTCCTCGAGTCTTTTATCAACTAGCGGCCTCCCACAGAGCACTTCCAACAACACCACACCAAAGGCATACACATCAGATTTATTGGTTAGTTTCTGGGTATAGAAATAATCCGGATCGAAATATCCAAATGTACCTTTAACTCTCGTACTAACGTGGGTTGCTGAATGGCTCGCAGTGCTCTTAGATAGACCAAAATCTGAAATCTTGGCTACCCATTTCGCATTTAACAGAATATTTGTGGTCTTCACATCTCGGTGTATGAAATTTTGATCGGTACCAGTATGAAGGTAGTCTAACCCTCGTGCTGCACCGATGCAAATGTTGAGCCTTTGCTCCCATGTGAGATGAAAAGTAGTAATTTCAGTTTGGTTTCTACTTGTTTTATAGAGATGATCGGCTAGGGTCCCACGAGCCATGTATTCGTAAACAAGGATCATTTCTTCGCAGTCGTTGCATAGGCCGATCAGAGCAACAAGATGAGTGTGTCGGAGCTTAGACAACATCTTGACCTCATTCCAGAACTCCTTTGCGCCTTGATTGGACTCTGCTTTCAACCTCTTTATGGCAACAGGTGTAGGATCGTTGTCCATGAACCCCATATATACCTTACCAAATCCGCCAAGCCCAATAACTAATTCTTCATTAAAATTGTTGGTCATTGATTGTATCTCAGCTACTGAAAAACAACGGCATGCGTACTCAGATTTAATCACAACGCTTGAAATTGCATCATCAGCACTTAAATCAGACATATCTCTGATATTTGGTACCAGTAACCCTAGAAGATGATCAAAAAAGATGAATTTTTGAGAGATGAGAAAGAAACAATGAGTGGTCTCTGATTGAAAGAGGAGTTGATCTAAGTCGCGGTCAATGTAGCACACCGACGACTTGACCGAGGCAATAGAGTTGAACACTCGGAGTGGAGTCCGGATCTTCTGCCGTAGTTTCCTGCGGCGTCCCCTGCCATGCTCCAAAACGACGTCGTTTTGGAGCATTTTTTTTTTTTTTTCTTCCTTTTCCTTTTGCACTGTTTTCTTCTCCCAGGCTTCAACTCATTTTGACTAAGTGTAAAAGCCTGAACAGAACAAAACAAACCCACCCTTCAAACCCAATCATCTATATATATACAAAAAATTCGATCTGTACATACAAAAGGAATGAAGCTCTCATCTGAACCAAGAAAATCAATTGAAGAGATGGGGAAGTTTTTTGTTTGATCTGTACATACAAAAAATTTCATGGTTCCTTTTCCTTTTCCTTTTGCACTTTTTTTTTCTGTTCCTTTTCCTTTTGCACTGTTTTCCCCTGACCTCTCAAAGGTTTGTGAGCTCTCATTTGAACCAAGAATGAAGCCCAAATCCGATCTGTATCGCCTTGAAGAGATTGGCAAGATAATCAATTGAAGAGATCCAAAACGATCTGTATGATTTCCTCAATATTTTTTTCTGTTCCAAATCATATTTTTTGTTTGATTTGTACATACAAAAAATTTCATGAAGTTTTTTGAAACAATTTCAAACTCATAGATCAGATTCATATACAATTTCAAACTCATATCAATATTTGAAAACAATTTCATACATACATATATGTATATTTTTGGGTTTCATTCATGAAGGTTTTTTTCTTTTTTTGATATATACATATATTTGAAAACAAAGTGGGTTTGAGAACTTCAAGATGAGATTCATGAAATTTTCGAAATACAATTTCAAACTTATATCAATATTTGAAAACAATTTCATCTATATATATATATGTATATGTATACATGTGTGTGTGTGTGTGTGAGAGAGAGAGAGAGAGAGAGAGAGAGAGAGAGAGAGAGAGAGAGAGAGATGGATAACAGAGGAAGAGGTAGGTGTAGATAATTTTGCAATTTTTGTTAATGGTGCTGGGTTGAATCCATTCTCTTTTTTTCGAACTGGGTTGAATGCATTCTCTCGCCAAATATCTTCGTCTCTGTGTGTTTGGGTGAGAGTAACAGCAAAAGAAGAAGAAAGGGAAAGGCAAAAAAAAAAAAAAAAAAAAAATGCTCCAAAACGACGTCGTTTTGGAGCATGGCAGGGGACGCCGCAGGAAACTATGGCAGAAGATCCGGACTCCTCGGAGTGGTGTGATTTCAGTGTGGACCCCATCAACAACCATACAGCGTGACTGTAAAAGTAAATGCTCAAAATTGCCATCACCAATTTCAGATGAATAGGTTTTGAAAAAGGAAAAATCAGTAAAACATCTCTCTCTAATTTTTGGTAGTAAGAAAGATTCGATATATTTTTTCTTATTAGTTAATGTTGCTTAATAATATTACAAGCTAAAATTTTTCTGTAAAGTTGAAATTTCTCTATAAAATTTTACTTTGAACCCTGTATTGAAATTTTTCTGTGAAAATATTAAGGGATTTCAACTATTATGAAAATATTATATGTTCTTTATCTTATAAAATCTTAATATTAGGACTTAAACTAAAATCCTTTGAAAAAATCTATGAAATAAAAAATATATCATTCAAAACGGACTTGTAAAATTATGACATGTTGAAATTTTAAAATCATAAATGATTTGTTTTTTACTTTAAGCTTCAAGTACCTATTTGTCCAAATCAGGGCAACAAATAAGTTAAAATAATTTGAACAAATAAATAAAAATTTTAGGACAAATAAATTAAAATAATTTGGATAGATATGTTAAAATATGGGGAGATAGGTTAAAATAATTTCAATAGATAAATAAAAAGGGTTTGGCTTCCTTTAAATCGTGATCTCAATTTGAGAGAACGTTTGAATTTGATAAATCCATTTTAAAATGAATTTCGATGATCCAAACTATTAAACAATACCCAAAATTATAAATATTTTAATTCCAACCAGTGAATATGAAAATTAAGGCCCGTTTATTTTCAGAGGTAGAATGTAGGAGATTGTTAGTGAGGGAATTAAGTAAAATTCTGTTTGTTTTGATGATAGTTGTTAGTATAGGAATTGTTGAATTATTTTTATATAAAATAATAAAAAAGTACAAAAAATTAAACATTAATATTCAAAAAAAATGCCCAACATGTAAAAAATAAAAAAAATTTCTAATCCCCTTACTATTTTTCTAATACCACCTCCACTTCCTCCATCCCATTCCCCCCTTCCAACCTCCATCTTAATCTCCTCCTTCATTCTAATCTCTTTCTCAACTCTACAAACAAACACAACACTAAATGGGCTCCACCTCCATCCTAATCCCATCCCACTCTCTACACCCCAAAAAACAAACGGACCCTAATATCCATTAACAACACTACAATTTATCAAACTACATACACGCAGCATAAGTGATGTTACAAAATTCAGTCCCTTAAATCTTAGAAATATATATGATCAAATATATTTGATGCATTTTCTTTTTTCTTTTTTTTTTTTTAAATTTTTTTTTATTGAAACAGGAATTAAATTGTTAATCTAAGTAGCGGTCAATGTAGCACGCCGATGACTTGACTTAGAAGTGGGTTGGCTTTTTGGCTTTTTTTTGACTATTTTAGCCTGGGCTAAAAAGCTTGGTTTGGGAAGGGCTTTTTGGCTTTTTGGCTTTTTTGACTTTTTTTGTAAGAGAAGAGTGTAATGATTATGGGTTGGATGTGATGTTTTGTTTGTTGTGGCTAAAATAGCCTATTTTTATCTTTTGTGCTTATTTTAGCCACAAATCTTCTTCCCAAACGGACCCTTAGGCAATAGAGTTCAACAGTCGGTGTGGTGTGATTTCAGTGTGGACCCCAACAATAATCATTTTTTAATTTAATTGTTAAATTTTGATTAATATTAATTTTACATCTAAATATTTTAAATTTGATCGATTTGATTCCTGTCGTCACATTTCGTCAATAATTAGATAGAATTTGCTGACGTGGGGAGTAAATTGATTTTTAAGGTATAATTTGAGGGGCAAATTGATTTTTAATTTGGGGGCAAATTAATTTTTAAGGTATAATTTGGGAGGTAAAATAAAATTTCAAATGAACTTTGATGCCACATTAGTACATTCCGTCCAATTACAAACGGAATGTGACGGCAGTGGTCAAATTAATCAAAATTTTAAAAGTTAGGGTGTAAAATTAATATTAATTGAAATTTGAATGTCAATTTAAAAAACACGTAAACGTTTGGAGGACAAAATGATATTTCCTCTATATCCTTTTAACAGTGATGTTTAATGTAGAATTAAAATTATTAATGCAGTATTGTTTTTTTTAGGTACATCGGAAATAAAACAAAAAACAAAGGCTTAAGCCCTTTCCCTAGCTCTACCGATGATATCTGCAACAAGCAGACTCTGGATCTCAGCCGGTGGCTCATTCACGATTAGGATATCTTCTGGTTGTTCATCTCCAAGTTTTGCAAGTGCATCAACACACAGATTTCCCTCTTTGAATACATGTTGCACAGTGCATTCACAGTATCTCATGATAATCTTGGCATCTTCTAAGATATCTTTGTATGGTGAGTTCGCCTCTGTCTCCTCCACCAACAGCTTCATAGCTTGCATAGCATCCGTCTCAATTATGATTTTGGTCTATCTTCTTTGTAGCAGAACTGTTAGACCTTTATAAATGGCCCAAAGTTCATTTTCTAGACTTCTACCATGAGGTATTCTACCATAGTAGCCACACACTCATGTTCCCGCTTCATCTCTAAATAATCCTCCAAAGCCACCATCATCTCCTAGCTTCTTGCAGCCATCCGTGTTCAATTTAATCCTACCTGTAGGGGGAAGAAACCACTTAATCAGATTAAAGGCTGGTCTAGCATTAACAATGGCCATGTTAAAGGCTTGGTTGATCTCTTTTGCATAGCTCCAAATAAGTTTTACACTGTCACGGCTAAGAGTTACAATTTGTTGAAATTTTTTTTGATTTCTGTTTTTCCATATTTGCCAAAGACAGACAACAAAAATAGTATACCAAGTGGTTTGAGCATTAAAGTGAGTTTTATTTCTAGAATTGGAGATAAGCCAATCTAGCCAAGGTTCTTGAATCATGGCAATATACCAAGGCCTACCAAACATAGCTAACCAAATAGCTTTAGCTTTGTAGAAAGTTCGAAACAGATGGTTCATGTCTTCCACCTCATTATAGCTAGGACAGCTAGGATCTGAAGACAGACCCCTTTTCTCTCTCAACTGATTAGTTAAGACTTTACCATGCATAACAATCCACAGAAAGCTTTTAAGTTTCTGTGGTAGTCGTAATTTCCACATCCAACTCCAGTCTTCCTCCAGTCTTAAGTTACTAGAAATGATCCTGTAGGCACCAGAGGTAGAGAACTTTCCACCACTTGGACCTTTCCAAATAGATGAATCAACATTAGCATTAAGAGGAGGTAAATTAAGGATAAGTGATGAAACACAAGATGGACGTTCATTAACTTTCATCACATCCCAATCTCCTTGTTCATTAACCAGATTGTGCACTGAAACATTCTCAGTACCAACAAGTTGATTTTGCAGAGTCTGAGGAACAAACTCAACAAATGGCTTGTCACCACACCACCAGTCCCTCTACAAATCCACATTCTTACCATTACTAATCTCCCATTTCACACCTTTTCGCAAGGTGTTTCTGGTTTTCAAAATGCCCCTCCACACATGAGAAGCAGGCCTACTTCTAGGCCAACCATTCAAGTTTGTTGTCTTAAGATATTTATTCTTAAGGACATCTTTCCACAAGGCACCTTCTTCACAAATCAGTTTCCAACTCAACTTAGTAAGTTGAGCTAAGTTTTGATTTCTGGTTTTCCTAATCCCAAGTCCACCCAGTTTTTTCAAATGGCAAACCTGTTCCCATTTGACTAAATGCATTTTCCTTTTTTCCAGGGTGTCACCCCACAGAAAATTCCTGTTGAGTCTGTCAATGTCATTACACACTTTAATGGGCACATCCATAGTCTGCATTATGTATGCAGGCAAAGCAGAACTAACAGATTGAATGAGTGTTGTTCTACCTGCTAACGATAGCACACTAGCTTTCCAACCAGCTAGCCTCTTTTGCATTTTTTACAAAATTGTGTTGAAGTGCCCTCTATTCACTTTACCATGAATAAGGGTAACTCCAAGATATTTCCCCAAATCATCAGTCAAAGGAATGCCACATTTGAAACTCATCTCTCTAGCATTCCTTCTATTAATGTTAGGGAAAACATACAATTTGGATTTATGGGCATTGACTTTCAAACCAGAGATCTCACAAGACTCATTCATGACATTCATAATTGTATCATAATTATTCATATCAGCTTTAGCCAAAAAAACATCAGATCATCAACAAAGAATAAGTGTGTCAGGCATGGTCCACCCTTAGTAACTTGAACCCCTTTCCACACCTTATTCTCGGCCTTGGATCTGATCATATTAGATAGCCTTTCCATACACAACATAAATAAATAGGGGGAGAGGGGGTCACCCTATCTCAGCCCCCTTGTAGGTTTAAAATCTGGCAGGGGTTCACCATTCCACAATACAACAGTAGTAACAGAAGTGACACAACACATCACAAGCTCAATGAAGCTATTCTGGAACTTTAACTCCCTCAAAGTATGTTCAAGGAAGTCCCAAGATATGTTATCATAAGCTTTTTCCAAATCAATCTTCAATATCATTCCCCAAAGTTTCCCTTTTTTATGTTTTAAGGTATGAATGGTCTCTTGGGTTATAATGATATTGTCACTCGTGGATCTACCAGGAACAAAGCTACACTGGTAGGGGCTAACAATTTTATTCAAGAGTGGCCTGATTCGCCCAACAATAATTTTGAAAATGATTTTATAGGGCACATTACAGAGGCTTATGGGGTGGAACTGTTTGATAGTCTCAAGGTTCTCAATTTTGGGAATAAGAGCAATGAGAGTTCTATTGATCTGATGGAGTATGGAGCTGGTAACAAAGCAGTTTTTGACAAACTCACACACAGTGGGACCAACAGTCTCCCAATAGGTATGATAGAAAATAGCTTGGAAACCATCTCGGCCAGGGGCTTTGAAGGCCTTAATGTTTTTCACAGCCCTCCATATTTTATTCCTAGTGATCTCCCTAGACAACTCATCATTATCCTCCTGCCTAATCACATCAGGAGTGAGGTTATTCCAATGATCCAGTTGGATAGTTGGAGTACTCTGAAAGTGTTCCACAAAATAATCAAAAATCATGGATTTCAAAGCATCAATGTTATCAATCCAAATACCACTCTCATTCTTGAGAGTCTCAATTTTACATTTCCTCCTTTTGGTCAAGGTGGAAAGGTGGAAGAACTTGGTGTTTCTATCCCCCTGGGTAATCCAGTTGGATCTAGACTTTTGAAACCATAGTAGCTCCTCTTGATAGAGGATTTTATTGTACTACTCAATGAGATCCATTTCCAGGAGGTGGAGGTTGTGGGAATAATTATAATTTTGGGATTTCTGAATACCTTCAATCCTCCCTAGCAATCACCTCTTATTTCTGAAAATATTTCTAAACTTATCTTTATTCCACTCACTAGCCTTACAAGCTAGTTTCTCCAGTTTATCCATAAGAGAGGGAGATGAGTTAACCCAATTGCTTTCCACCACAGATTGAAAGTCAGTATGAGAAATCCAAGTAGCCATAAATTTAAAAGAGTTACCTCTAGGAGAAGGGGAAGCCTTACCTTGGGTGAAAATCATCAGAGGTGAATGATCAGAGTAGGTACGAGGAAGATTTTGAACCAGTCCTTCAGGAAAGGTAGACCTCCATTCTGTATTGCACATAGCTCTATCTAACCTTACCATGGTATTTGCCCACCCTTTCTTGTTCTTTGTCCAAGTTAACCTAGGCCTAGTACATCCCAAATCCATCAAGTTGCAGTTGTTCATTCTATTCAAGAATTTTTTAGTTCTTCTCTGGTCCTGGCTCTGGCTTTGGTTTTGACCCCCCCAGCAAGCTTATCTTCTCTGTCTGAGTAGCAAAATCATTGAAATCCCCAGCTACAAGCCAAGGCTCAGACATGGATTGAGCAGTGTCTTCAAGAGTTTGCCACAGTTCAGCCCTCTTGTTGGTGTTAGGGGTTGCATAGATAGCTGACAATAGCCAGTCACAGTAATTTTTCCTAGAGACTCTAGCAGTTATTAGTTGAGAACTTGCTTCAGTGACTCGAACATTCACAACACTGGGGTTCCAAACCATCAAGATTCCCTCACTCCTACCAATAGGGTCCATATGTGCTAAAGTGGTTGTGATATCCCTGTTCCGTAATATGTTAATTGGTCCTTAATATGAGTATGATTATATGTTTAATATGATTTTGTGTGCCATTATGTGAAAATATGTGGTTTTGAATTTCTATCTGTTCACCGTAGGAATATCTGTTTGATTATCTGCTTTGGAAATCAAATTGAAGGCCCTATCGGCCACCGAAACCGAAATTGGTCGCGCCATTGTGATTGGCATAATTTTTAGAGCCTACGGTGAAATTTAATTGAAAAATTAATTCGGACCAGATTAAATTGATTAAATTAATGAATTAAGTGCCCAAATGTTTTATATTGAAATAATTGTGACTAGTGGGACTTTAAGAGAGGCACTACACCCTCAACTCTTCTCCTTTGTTACATTTTGGGCTGATTTCAACTCTAAGAAAAGAGAGAGAGGTCGGCTAGAGAGAGAGGGAGAAGCAATTGGAGATTTGAGTGAGGAACTTGAGAAACTTGGAGATTCAACTAGAAATTGTGAAGAATTGAACCTCTAGGTAAGCACTTGACCCTGAATTCATAAGTTTGAAATTGTGATCTTGTAAGTTCAAGGGTTGTTTGTGATCAAGAGCATGTATTGAGTTGGTTTTGTTGAATTAGAAGACTATATATGCATGCATGTATATAATTGTCTTGAATTTGCATATTTGAGCTTGAATTACATGACTCATGTTGAATTCTGGTTGAAATCCATGTATTTGACCATCTTTTCATCATATGGGATGAGAATGAGGGTTATATGTCACATGCATGTACAATCCATGGGAGTAGAAGCTTTGAATGCATGAAGTTGTTATGTTAGTAATGGATTTGGTGGAAAATGAGCCATGCATGGGTTTGATTATGAAATTGAGCTTCAAAATGTTTAATTTAGTGTTTGTGCCATGTTAGTACACATATATATGAAGTTTGAGTCAAAATCATGCATTTGGAGCCTTTGAATTTGAAGTTGAAGCTCAAGAACATGTTCTGAATTTTCCATAAATTTGATGTCCGCTCGAGCGGGGAAACCGCGCTCGAGCATGAATTTTGTTCTCCCAGCATTTTTTTGCAGGCATGGCGTCGCTCGAGCGGGGAAGTTCACGCTCGAGCGGGGAGCTATGTAGACAGACCTTCAGCTCGAGCGCCAGAATTCACGCTCGAGCATAATTTTGATGCATCCAGCACTTTTGCAGACCTCATGGGTCCGCTCGAGCAGGGACCCTGTTTTCTGAAATTTTGTTTATGCATTTTGTGGTTCGTTTTCCGTCTTCTTTCACTTCTAAGTACTCTTAGGCATGCATTGAGCATTGTAATTGAGTTAAAGAGATAAGAATGAAGCCTAAAGAGGAATATTTGAATTTAAAATGAATCAAATTGTTTGTAACCCTTTTGTGTTCATGGGATGTTGTAGACACCCTATTTTTGACCGCTCTTAAGACTTGGGCACCTCTGATGGTTTACTTGGTGGAGAAAGGTGTGCAGGGCAAAGGTTCAGTATCTTCGACAAGGAGAGAGACAAATCTCAACTTCACACCCTATTTTGGACCAAAGCTATTTTGAATGGTTTTTAGACCTTAAAACCCTCTCTTTCAAAATATTTTTGAAATAAAGTTTCTACGATGCTCTGAGGCTCGCATTTTATTAAATGTTGCGCTTTTCGATAAACCGAGCAAAGACAAAGTGGAAACAAATAAAAGAGAGATGAAATCTTTGAAAAATCTTTCAAAACACCTTACTTAGGGGTTTGAAGTTGAAGAAAAGAAGAGAAGAGGGAAGAAACCCAGTTGGGGGAGAAAATGGGCATGAACTGTTAAGAGAGAGTCGAACAGCCCTTGCTGAATCGGGCCTATTCATTTGCATACTTGTAATCCAGCTATGAGGCCACCACCGTTGGAAAGAAGACTTTTTGGGCTTCATTTTGCACTCAAGAATCTCCTAAAGCCGATTCCGGACGGGGGAGATATGGTTGATTGAAGTAGGGCATCACTCCGGTTGGACCGAATTTGCGCGGCTTCACCAAAACAGGCATAACGTTTTGCACAGGAGGAATTTTAATGCAAGGTTTGCGCCATTGGAAAGCTAACTTCCGGGGCTTCAATTTGGACACCTGGCCGACCACCTTTGGACTTCCCAATCACTGGCCGACCACCTTTCTTTCCGGCAGACCATTTTTGTCCTGAAAAGTAGCAGGCCGACCATAAAACAGGTGGTAGCCGACCACTTATGCCCAGAAATCCCAAAATTGACAGATATTCTCCTTCCAACTGTCTTCCACAACCTCCAGCTGTCCCTAGCTCAGATATTTTCGACCTTAGTGTTGCTTTTGCTATATATGATGATATATCTCCCATTTTCCAAGGGGGACAACCTTCTTGGACAAGCTTGAGAGCCTCTCTCACTAAAACTCCTTCTCTCTCTACAAATTTCAGATCTAAATCTCTGTCTCTTTTTCTCTCTAGTTGGCTCTCTCTCTCTCTCTCTCTCTCTCTTGCCCTCTTGTGCATAGAAGTAAAAAAACTACTTCTTATTTGCATATACTTGCTTCATCAAAGTTGATCACCATTGGATTGAGGTCCCTTGGAACCTATTTTTGGGCTGATTGAAGGTTTCTTGGCTCAGAAAAGTGATGGTTTTGCTGCTGTCCTTCAAGGGTTTTCAAGTGTAACCATTTTTTTCCCACTTTTGAGCATTATCTTGCTTCATCTATTAGCCTTACTTGCAAGCCTTTTCGAGCTTCATCATAAACTGAAAAGTGTCTTATTTTGAGCCCCTCTTCAACTTTGTTTAAGGACACTTTGCTGTTTGAGGTCATCTATTTCCTTGTTTGCTCAATCCCTCTTTTAGGGCTAATTTTGCATCCTATTTTAGCCTTACTTGTGAACATTTTCGAGATTTGTCATAAACTGAAAAAGATCTTTTTTTGAGCTCCTCTTCAAGTTTGGTTAAGGTCTCTTTTCTGTTTGGGGTCATCTTCCCCTTTGCATGCTTCATTTCCTCATGATTAGGGCTATGCATTAGAGCATTTGCATTGGCTTTGGTTTGGCCTCTTAGCCACTGAAATCCAGTGGATTTTCAGTGGCTTAGATGTATTTTTGAGGGCCAAAATCAGAGGGGGGTGACCCCCTCTCCCTCCTTGTCTTGTTTGTGTGGCCTTTTTGGCCTTCCAAAGGACCTCATAGTTGCATGCTTCTAAGTCTTGTTTCAGGCCTTTTAGTGGTTTTTAGGACCCCTATAGCCATTTCCAGAGTTGGTTTGGTCTTGTTGAATGTCCATATTGTATGTGTTGAATACCCCCTTGCATAGCCCTCCAAAGGAGCTCATCATTTTTGCATGAAATGGCTACATTTCAGTGGTTATTTGGGCCTATTTGGCATGTTTTATTACTATTTTTGGCTGGTTTGATGAGATTTCATGTGCTTCATATATGTGCCATACAACTCATGTTTACTAGCTAATGTTGTATGTTGTTTTAGCCCTTCATGTTAGCACCTTTTGGCCATGCTTTGAACTAACATTGTGCATGTTTTGGGACTGCCTTGGCTCTGTCTTTGTACTTCATGGTCAAATAATGCTCGTTTTGCATAGTTATAGTTCAATGCATTGGACTAGTTTTGGGTTTCGGGGCTTATTTCATGCATCGGGTGCCATATTTCCATGCTTCGGGATCCTTTAGCATCATGTTTCAGTGCTGGAAATTACATGTTTGTATGCCATCTTTCATCCCTTGCCATGCTTTGGTAGAGTGGCATTTCATGCCTTAGGTTCGGTCCTCAGTATCCGTGCATGTGTGCATGCATTTCGGTTGTTTCATTTTCATCTTATGGCCGCTGATGTGAGTGTGGCTGAGGTCCACTCATATTGGTGTAAATCCATTATGCGTTGTGTATGCCATTTCAATTCATAGCATTGCGTATGCTAGGTTGTATGTTAGTGCATTGTGTATGCCATTTCAATTCATAGCATTGTGTATGCTAGGTTGCATATTAGAATTGCACTCATGCATGTCATGCATATTGCATTGTGTTTGGGATAGGAGTTAGTCCAAACACGGGAAACGAGGGGCGTTTCGTACTCCAAGTGACGGAACGTGTCTCAATTCCTGGTCGCCGACACTCCGGATTATCCATGATGGAGTCTAGGCCTTGTTGTGTGTTTATGTGCATTCATTTCACATCGAGTCGTGCAATTCGACTCCTCGGTCGTCATGCATCGAGATGCGTGATTGGTGGCACGAGGATCGAGGCGTGCATACATATGTGAAAATACTTTGCCATGCCCCTTTCTTGCTCTCTGTTGCAGCAAATCAAGAATCAATAGCCTTTCAGAGCTTTGCACAACATTCTGGGATTAATTGCAAACAGAGGCAAACCGGGGCATCGCGAGGAATTTCCCGACAAAGCAACTCAAGCATGCATCATTCATCATTCGAAACAGAGTTGAGGCAGTCCCTAGCTTGCATGCTAATTTATTGCTTTCCTAGATTAATTTGTTAATTAATTAGGATTTTGTATTTATTCGGACTGTAGTCATTTATTCGGGACTGTATATTATTTATTCGGACCCTCCGAGCGAGGGCACAATTGTAATAAGTGTGCATGCGTGCGATGTATGTCTTCCAACCCCACGTCTTTCTCCATTTTATTTACCAGCTTATGATGGTTAGAATAGGGCATGTTTCAATTAGCATACAGTATGATAGCATGTTTGCATTCATTTATCCGTTTTGCATGCACCGGGCTCGGCGCATCATACTAACTGCATTTGTATTTCAATTCTAAGTTGAATATAATTAGTTTTGTAGCATTCCATATGCCATGTTTAGAATAGCCGAGCCTATCTTAGTTGCATTTTGCATGTGTTGCATTAGGCATTTCTGTATAGTTAGGATCATGCATGGATTTCTAACATAGCTTCTGTTTTGGCTTGGAGTACTCGGTAAGTTTTTATGCTTTAGCATCCTTGCATGCGTGTGAGTGACTGCCATGATAGCATGCTTACCATGAGGCTATTTGCTTATGTGATATAACTGCCTGAATGCCTGTGGGTGGAGGTTGGGTTATTTGGATTGGAACAATTCATCGACTGCGAGTTTTAAGTCCACTAGATAGTGGCAAAACCATCTTTTCTAAGCCCACCCGAGGGTGGCAAAATCTACATTTTCAGCCTACTTGCGAGTAGCAAACCGTTTTCAAAACAAACATGAGATGTTTTGTTCCAATTCAGGCGATCCAGTCTATACTTGTATGATGTGCGCATCACGTAGTAAATCTAGGCTAATAACCGGAATAAGGGCACATAATGTTTTCAAAACTAGATATCATGGTTAGTAGAGGCCGATCTTTGATCGGGCGAGCGGGGGTGCTCACGAAGTGACCTTCCCCAATCGTACCCAAGTTCCCGAGCCGAGGCAACTTTGGTGATGACGGACACGTGGCCTTAGGCAACGAGTCAGGGTTTCCTAAATTTCCCCAAAAATGAAATATTTAGGTGGCGACTCTGTATCTGGCAAAGTAGTCCATGTTTGGCACTTCTTTCAAAAAAATCTATTTTCAAAAAATGATTTGCCGGATTTGGACTCTTTGATGATTTCATCGGTCTTGCATTGCACTCTGCGAGATTAGATACAAGACCGTGACGTTGAGTCCTTGAACTGTAGTGAGCCCAAAATGAACGGAACGGGATTCATCCTCCCGGGGCGTTCAGGGACGTCTACAGATGTGTAGGGTCGAGCTCCAGGGCAAACCAACCAACCGATCACTGTGAGTAATATCGATATTTGAAACTTGTCATTTGTCCAATTGCTTATTTCCTTATAAGCCTTATGAGTTTGCCAGTTCGAATTATGGACAAATGTTTGATATGAATAAAAGAATGGGCCAGAGGCCGTTTTGACAAGAATGAATGGGCCGGAGGCCGTTTTGACATGAATGAATGGGCCAGAGGCCGTTTTGACATGAATGAATGGGCCGGAGGCCGTTTTGACAAGAATGAATGGGCCGGAGGCCGTTTTGACATGAATGAATGGGCCGGAGGCCGTTTTGACATGAATGAATGGGTCGGAGGCTGTTTTGGCATGAATGGATGTGCCAGAGGCCGTTTTGACACGAACGAATAAATGGGCCAAAGGCCAGTTTGTTTGGAACTGTAGTCACTCGACCTAAATTGTGTATATATGTTAAATAGAAATACGAATTGGGCCCAAGGCCGTTTGAAGCATGTTGCTCTACATATCGCTTGTATAACTTTTGTATTTGATATTATTCACTGGGCTATCGGTCACGTTCATTCATGTGTTTGTAGATGAGCCAAGAGAGGTCCAGACCCAGCCTCAGTGAAGTCTGTGTGGAACAACCGAGTTTTGGAGAGTCAGCCCTAGTGTCTCACGCACGAGACTCGTCTTCGCCTTTCTGCCATGCTATGTTATTTTTGTCATGTTGGCGAGGACTTTGCATATGTCTGTATATAGTTTTCATGGGTTGACTTAGCTTTTGGACGATCCTGTTTGTACAGAACTTATGCTACTATATTTCTGTTGTGAGTTATTAATGTATATATGTTTGGTTGTTTGGATGTGCCATGTAAGCACAGCTCTATGGACAAAGTTTTGAACTGCTTCCGTTTGGCCCCCATTAACTCTGTTAAAATACATCTGTTTTGGTTTGAGGCCGTAGGCAATCTCATGATTACTAGCTGGTTATGTCCTTAACCCACGGGGACGGGTTCGGGTCATGACTGTGGTAAACCCCATTCTATTGAAGAACATGCCCATAGAACTAAACTCCACTTTGGTCTCCATAAGAACTAATAAATTCGGCTTGTGAATTCGAACTAATTCTCTCATATTCCTCTTAAAACGTTTGTTACTTGCTTCTCTGCAATTCCAAATCAAGAAATCCATACTTGACTAATTGAGTTGGGAAAGAGGGGACTGGGCTGGAAAGTCTAGAAATCCTCTTGCTCTGCTATGTTTAACTTCCATTGACCATGAGGGAGTTATTGAGACATAATGTCTCTCCTAACGTGCTTCTATCTACCTCCATGGTTGGATCCTCATGTTTACTCCCTCCATTCACCATTCTGAGGTGATGAGGTGAAATACTTCTCTTTCTGGGTTTAGTATCAGCAGAACTCTGTGTTGATTCAATCTGTGATGCTCCATTGGATAGTTCTCGCCCTCTTCTTCCTCCATTTTTGTCTGCTGGCTCTCTAAACTTGGGTTTAGCCTTTCTTTCCCTACTGAGGGGGGTTATGGAAGAGATAACATGGGTGGTGTGTGAGGGGTTGGGAGGGTGTATATGTGAGTGGTTGGTAGGGTGGCTATGTGAGGGGTTAGTAGAAGTAGTAGCTGCGGGACAGTGACTAGAGGGCAGCATTGGTGTATCAGCTTTATTACTCTGCTCAGCCTCAAGGCTATGTGTGCTAGCCTCTTTGACCCCTTTTTCTTTTTCTTTTCTTGTCTCATCTCTGTGCTTTCCCTGAGCTATTTCCAGCTGGTTCCCTCCTCCTTCTTTGCTGACATCTATGCCGTTAGTCTTTACCTTGTACTTGAACCCCAACTCCTGAGAGACTAAGTGCATTGGTTCTTTGTCTTTCCCTGGTTGGGCCTTATGGGCCCCAACCTGCTCTTCTTCCTCTTGTAGGCTTTTGAATCTATTCCCTTGTTGGTGTGTAGTTTCTCTTTGTAGCCTTGGGCCTTTAGTAGTTTTTTTTTGATTTGTAACTTTCATCCATGGCCCATATCTAACTTGGCTTGTCTCACCTGCATCCTTTACCCTGCTAGAACCTAGCCCATTAGCCCCTGTTGTTTCTTCCATCTGGTTTCCCCCTTCGGTGAGCTGTTGCCGCTGCTTGATCCCCTCCAGCACCGGATTGTCATGACAGACCTCCTTCACATGTCTTACCCTACCACAGGAAAAACACACAGAATGAAGATGTTCATATTCCACTAAATATATATTCTTACCAATAGCAAATTGAGACACAAGGGGCTTTCGCAGGTCCATTTCAATGCACACTCGTGCATATTTCCCTCTGGATGCCATGGCGGTGTTTATGTCAATCTTTAATGGAACGCCCAAGACCTTCGCCATATGGTAAAGGACTTTTTCATTATAGTATTCTATAGGCAGATCTGGAAATCGCACCCATAGAGCTGTGGTATCCTCTTCTACAGCATCTGATTTGAAATCTTGCTGCCATTTCCTCACCGTGACATAATGGTCCATAACAATCCATGGCCCCCCAGTGTAGACTTTGGTGAAATCTTGTATCATATCAAATTTAACAATAAGAAAGCCATGGCCAATATCTAGGGCTTCGAAATCAGCTTGAAGGCCCCAAAGTCAAGTCATTTTCGCCATGAACAGCTTGTATCTTATTTTCTTTCCCAACAGTCTGACGATCAAGCACTTCTTCCAAGGTTCCCTAATCTTTTTCAGCCGAGCTTGGGGGATCTTGACTCTGGGAATACCCCCATTATTATCTACCATAGCCTTTCCATCATCTGTTGGTTCTCGTGCCTTCTTTGGTTCGTCTTCATCAGATGATACTTCCTCCACATCACAATCGAAGTTCTTTTCATTTATATTTTCATTGAATCTTGATCTGAGGAGGGCTTGCTTGAAGGATTTCACTTGGTTCAGCTTTCCTCGATGTTCGTTGCTTAAATCGCTGTTCGCTACCTCTGTTAATCCTTCTTCAGTCATTGAAACATCAGGAGCAACTGGGTTAGTTATAACCCCTAGGTTCTCACCTCCGACCGACTGGTTTTCGACCATTGTATCATCTTCTAAACCTTCGATGCTCTTGATTTTTTTCGTGCTTCATATCAAGTGATCTTCTTCCTTAGTGAAGCATCCATGGCCAAACTTCGCTTCACCAGCACTCAGAGTTTCTGTAACGGTCATATTGAAATTCCTTGGCACGTATTAATGCAGTATTGTTATTATTATTATTATCGACGGGAAAAGTTCAAGGACAATATATATATATATAATTTGGCTCTTTTTAGTCATCTTTTTATACAGAAAAATATTAGAAGTTGACTAACGAGCACCCACCATTATTCTAACTTTACCCTTCGGAGCCCCACTCCTACAACCTTCCTCAGGTAGCTCCTCCTTCTATCACCCTCCCCCAGTTCCCATTCCCTATGGCAAATCTACAGCCTCTCTCTATGGAACTCACATTCTCTCTACAAATACACCTAAATCCCTTGATTTCTTCACCCTAGTCTCCTTGTCAAAAACGTAGAGCTCGACGAGGGCTTCCATTTAATTTGAGCGGATCGTCTTTTCGTTGCCAGTGGTTTTTTTGGCTTGTCTCCTCTTCACTTCAAGAGGTAGGGTCTATTTCCTTAACTCGACATGAGTTCGTTGGTGTATTTGTGGTATATTTTGACATATAGATCTTGTGATACTTAGATTGATTTTTGGGATATATTTTTTGGGTTGAAGGCTTGTCCAAATTGGAGGTTATTGGTTATGATTTTGCTATTAAAAAGTATTTTTGGTATATAAAACTTGCATATGATTTTCTAAAAGAGAAAAACCCCAATTTATAGAAGAATCCTAAATGATGTTGATTTTGGGAATTTGGGTAGAATTATGAAAAATGGATTTGGTTGGAAAAGTATGTTGATGTTTTGGAAAAACACCGAGTATTAAATACTCTTTTGGAAATGTTCTAGAAAAGTGATTGTTGAAACTATTGGATTGTATATCCATATTGTTATCTTTTAATTATTGCATTAGAGATAACTGTTTTGGCTATCGGTGGAGGATAGCATTGTCGTGTGTTAGAAATTGCATGTGGATTAGGCAAATTAAAATCATACATGTCATGTGCACGTTATGGATTTTGGAACTGGAACTGTGTATTTTCGAAAAGGTTGTTTTGGAAACTCTCGTATTATGTGTTGGAACATTTGCATTGTTTTGGAAAACAATATTTTGGATCATATGTATTGTGCTATCGGAAAAAGGTAAATAAAGTGATAAAGCTGTGAGGGGGTGTTAAAGCCGAATTAAGTTGGCTTGTGTGTCCATGGTGCAAGAAGTAAACCCGCGCGATAGGTGTCGAGCCTTTCGGTTAGTGCCGGTAAAAATGACCTTGTAACTTGTATAGTTACTCGTATGACCATCAGTCCTGGAGATTTATCCATTTTATTTATTATCATTTTGGTTTTGGATCAGGATGTTTGGTTATGGTTTTAGCAATGTATTTGCTGGCTGGTATTGAGATACCTAGATTGGTTTTTGGAAAGAAATTTTATATCTACTAGATGTTTTGAACTCGAAAAGCGTTTTGATTAAATGTAAGGTTTTGATAATTGGAAAGAAAGAATTTTGTTCAGAAATCAAATGGATTTGAAATTGCATTTGGGCATATTGTATATATGTATTGCATCATGATCATTTATGCTGGTGGAGCATGTTTAGTTTTTGAAACATTCTCTACTGGGCTTTATGCTCACCCTACGTGGTTGAAAATATTTTTCAGGTGTACATGTGTAGATGTGGATTGAGACGTGAAGTTGTGTTCGAAACCGTGTAGGGTGGTTCTGTTATTTGTAGACCATGGGCCATTCATGTCATTGGTTGTGTGCCATTTTGTTAAGGATTACACCCTTTGTATATGATATAAGCCTCTGGGCATTCAATTTAATGTATAACATCTGTGTATGTTTTGTGTATGTTTTAATTACAGGACATCCATTCGATTTAGATGTTGTATCTAGGAATGTATGAAATTGGATAAACACATATATTGTGTGACTATATTATATACATCTGCATGAGGATTGTTATCTATTGTTTAACGTTGGGTGGTCTATTTACGTTGGCCGGACTCCGTAAATCCAGGGCGTGACAGATATCGCGAATCTAAATTCCATAACGACTTTTCAAATGTTCAGTTGCTTGAAATGAAGCTTGTTGCTCAGCTTCTTTATTTCACTACTAAAAAAAGTACTTTTTGTGACCACTACAAGCCATCGCAAATAATAGATACCGTCGCAAAAGACCTTTTGCGACGGCCCATGCAACGGCTAATGGGGGTCGCGAATGTGGGGGTGGCAAATACTTTTTGTGACGGCAAAGCAGCTATGGCGGCCGCTATTTTGCCGTCACAAATATCAAAGAAAAAATGCTAACATGTTTTTTGGCGACTATCTTGTTACCGTCGCAAATAATTTTCAATGACATTTGTCGCAAATAATTATTTATTAGAAGATGTAGATCAAACTCCAAAGTAGCATTATTGTACCATGCATATCACAAGCAAGAAAACAAAATAAATAACAATAATAATAGGTACATCCGTAGCGGACAAACACAAAAGCAAACCAGCTAGATATCAACTAAGAGACATCAAAACATCTTTATTGCTTCTCATATGTAAGCTTACCATGCCCCATCTTTAGATGATATGGCCTCAAATTCCAACTCCGATAGATCTGGAACCTTATCTCCAGTTTTTGAAACAACATTTATTGCAGTCGCAACAGCGCTTATTGTATCTAGAGCGTTGTTGTTTGTGCTTCTCATTTCTCTGCGGCGTGTAGGCCAAAAATAAACAGAAAGCAAAAATTTAGGTTGAATAATTGCAGAAAAAAGTAGCATTTAACAACACGCTTTAGAAAAAACACGCAGGTAAGGGCACCATAAAAGCACCCAATACACTTACGCAGAGAGTAGTAATAAAACCAAAAAATGCACAACATATGTGCACCTGAGCATGTAAAATGCAAGGGTCAGAACACCTCTATGCACTGTTATCTTACTAATTTGTAAGTTTACATACCTTAATATTGCTCCCAGGTCCAAAAGAAAATCCATCACTTGGGAGAATAGGCTTGGTTTGGGAAGTGGGTTGGCTTTTTGGCTTTTTGACTTTTTTGACTATTTTAGCCTGGGCTTAAAAGCTTGGTTTGGGAAGGGCTTTTTGGTTTTTTGGCTTTTTTGAGTTTTTTTGTGAGAGAAGAATGTAATGATTATGGGTTGGATGTGATGTTTTGTTTGTTATGGCTAAAATAGCCTATTTTGTTTTTTGTGGCTAAAATAGCCAAAAAAGCCTGCAAACCCACTTGCCAAACACAGGCTAAATATCTTGCTAGCTATAGCAGGATATACTCCCTCCAATATGTCATGGATTGCAGTTTCAAAATTTTCTTTATCTAGTCAAGTACTTTTCAGATATTCATCTATGGGAGCAGTACTAAGTGAAAAAAAAAATATTAAAAAAAATGTAATACTAAGAGCAATCAAAAGAGAGAGAAGGACCAAGGTAAAGTACTTGCAATAAATAGGTGAACTTCAGCACTGGAATTTTGCTTCCTCAACTCTTCTAGTAATTGCAACATAATGTCAATACAAGCAAGATTTTTGATGGTGATGTAAATGAATGAAGAAAAGAGGATCTAAATTTCAATAAAATAAGATCATTGACCTTGTCAATTAGGAACATGAAGGAAGTGAACTGTTTAATTAAACATGTAGATATAG
>JAPPVO010000031.1:137620843-137789520 GCA_030407325.1 Camellia japonica | reverse complement strand
CTTTCAGATTCAAACAGAAATCGGGTACGGTGTGCTTACAGTAAACTACGGCGCGTGATGCGTCAGTGTGTTTTGAGTGGTCCAGTGTAAACTTGGTGCACGTGTGCACGTTTTTCAGATGCAAGCAAGTGTCAGGTTTCAGTGCACCAGTAGGTGGACTACGGCCTGTGATGTGTCAGTACTCCCATGGGGATCAGTGTAAACATAGCATGTGTGCGTGTTTTTCAAAGTTCAAACGGATGCCAGGTCCCGGTATGTTTCAGTGAATTACCAACGCGTGATGCGTCTGCGTGTTTGTGTGATTCAGTGCAAGTCTAGCATGCGTGCGAGTTTTCAGATTCAAATAAGCACCGGTGTTAGTGAGTTCATGTCAAAAGTGCAATGTGTGCCGTGGTTTGGGTGATTCAGGCTAGTGCAGTGTGTGTGCATGTGTGTCGGTCCTAAGCAGATATCAGTTGTGAAGTTATCTACAATTAACTACAATATACGGCATGTCAGAATTAAGCAGTTAACGGGTGCAGTTAGCTACGGCAGTCGACAGAAAATTCTACATTGCAGAAAATAAAACAAAGTAGAGATGTTACCTCGGAAGCGCCGAAGGACAGGTGTGAGGTCGGCTCGCGCAGGAGAAGCTCCGGGTCCAGCGCTCGGTCGAAACCGCGGAAGTGGCGAAGTCCATCGGGTGGTAGAATGTGAATAGCCGGCCGGTAGGTCGCCGGATCAAATGGGCGCTCGCTCAACGGGAGAAGCTCAACCCCGGGATCCATCTCGTGATCCGGGGGAGTCCCGACATGTGGAATGTCGTCAGCCATGGCAATGGAGATGAGAAAATAGCCGGAAAAGGAAAACCGAGCAAGAATGTGAAAAGTCAACTGGAAAAGTCAACCCTGAGCGGGCCGAAAATGGCCGGGAAGGCCGGAAGATGAAAATACACGGAAATGTAGAGAAAATTGAGGGGAACAAGTCCCGAAAAGGCGAAAATAGCAAAGGGGATCCCGAAATGAAATTTCGATCGGGTGGAAATGTCCGAAACGCGAAGAATATCGCGAATCCGACGGTAAAATGGTGCGAAAACACGAGGAAATCGACGAAAAATCGAGAGAACAAAGCTCTAGAGAGATAGAGTGAAGGATTTCGGCGGAAGAGGAAGTGGAAAATAGGGTTTAGAAACCCTATTTTATAAAGCCCGAGGCGAAATGGCAGAACTGCCCCCGATCAGGCATTTTGTGCCGGTCGGCACTATTTTGTGCCGGTCGGCACATTATTGTGCCGGTGGAGAAGTTTAGGCAGCGGCGGCAGCCGGTGACCACCTAGCCCAGCCGGTGGTGTTCCCAAGGCCTTGTTAGGCTAGATGAGGGGTTTTGGGTCTTCATAGCTCAAGAAAGTGCAAGAAAGTGCATCTCCGACGCTCAACCGGCCTCCGTTTTGACCTCAGACAGTGTCTCTTCTGTGTGTGGCACTCAAATTCATGCGATGACTGTATCCTTTTGTATCCTTTTGTCTTTCATAAGATTTAAAAGTTCCCCCGTGTGTGTTGCACGCATTCATCACACTCTCCGGTGCGCCGCCTCGCGCCATCTCGCACGTCCCTTGCGACTTGCATTATTTTCCATCCGATGAGGTATGCGTGCCTCATCTTGCATTTCATCGCATTTCGAGGTACGCGTGTCTCGTTTTGCATTCCATTTTCCATCCGATGAGGTATGCGCGCCTCATCTTGCATTTCATCGCATTTCGAGGTACGCGTGTCTCGTTTTGCATTCCATTTTCCATCCGATGAGGTATGCGTGCCTCATCTTGCATTTCAACGCATTTCGAGGTACGCGTGTCTCGTTTTGCATTCCATTTTCCATCCGATGAGGTATGCGTACCTCATCTTGCATTTCATCGCATTTCGAGGTACGCGTGCCTCGTTTTGCATTCCATTTTCCATCCGATGAGGTATGCGTGCCTCATCTTGCGTTTCATCGCATTTCGAGGTACGCGTGCCTCGTTTTGCATTCCATTTTCCATCCGATGAGGTATGCGTGCCTCATCTTGCATTTCATCGCATTTCGAGGTACGCGTGTCTCGTTTTGCATTCCATTTTCCATCCGATGAGGTATGCGTGCCTCATATTGTATTTCATCGCATTTCGAGGTACGCGTGCCTCGTTTTACATTCCTTTTTCCATCTGATGAGGTATGCGTGCCTCATTTTGCATTTCATTGTATCTCGAGGTGTGCATGCCTCGTTTCACATTTCGTTTTCCATCATTGAGGTACGCGTGCCTCGTTTTGCATTCCATTTCACACCAATAAGGTATGCGTGCCTCATGATTCATTTCATTTTCACTTGCATTGTTTTGCATCCTTGTGGCACGCGTGTCACATTCGCACAGTTGCCACACTTGGGTCCGGCGGGACCAAAAACACGCGACGGTCTAGGAGACCTTAAATCCTCGGGAGGTGCAAGACCTTCGGTGCATTGAGGTGCACCCCATCGCATTTGGCATGCATCATATCGCACTATCTTGTGCACTCGCGTTGTCTAACGCGTCGCGCCATTTTGCGCAGCGCACTATCTTGTGCATTACATTTCATTCGCGCTATTTTGCGCATCGCGCCGTTTGGCGCACCCCCTTTGCATTGTCTTGCATCTTTTGAGGCACGCGTACCTCATTGCACTTCATTTTCCATCTTTTGGGGCACGTGTACCTCATCGTACTTCATTTCTCATTCGCATCGATGTGCATGCCTCATTTGCATGGGCATGCGTGTCTCACATGCGTTGCGCACCGTTTAGCACACTTCGGTCCGGCGGGACCTCAAACACGCCCGGTCTAGGAGACCTTAAATCCTCGGGAGGTGCAAGACCTTCGGTGCATTGAGGTGCACCCCATCGCATTTGGCATGCATCATATCGCACTGTCTTGTGCACTCGCGTTGTCTAACGCATCGCGCTATTTTGCGCATCTCATTGCATTTTGCATGCATTCAATCGCGCTATCTTGCGCATCGCACTGTCTTGTGCACTCGCGTTGTCTAACGCATCGTGCTATTTTGCGCATCACACCGTCCTGTGCACGCATGGTCCGGCGGGACCGAAAACACGCACGGTCTGGCGAGACCTTAAACCCGTCCATTTGCATTGTTATGCATCTCAAAAGCCGTGCGTTGGCGCGCATTTCGAACATCATGCATCATGTGCATTTCAAATGCATACATTTTGCATCCCGGTCTAGGAGACCTTAAATCCTCTAAAGGTGCAATTCCTTTGGTGTTTGTCGTGCCCGAACGACTTCCGTGCTTGCGGTGAGTTCCTAGGAGACCAACGGGGACGGTGAAAACTAGAGTTTGAATGGCTTATGCCTAGAACGTAAAGGTTCGGGATCTCCGAGACTAAAGTCTGGTTTAAATACCCAGGGGGTGTACCCTCGGCTTGAAATCTGTATGGAAACCCCATAGGTTGAGGCGGCGTGTTTACGCCTCGATTCTGGATACTGAACCAACCTAGTATATCGCCCTGTTGGTAAGATAGGGAAAGCTGCAATCATAGTCATTGCATCATAATGCATTGTCATGCATCATCGTATATATTGCATATGTCATGCATTTCAAAAAAAACCAAAACAAAAAAAACACATGCACATGTCATACATATCATTGTAGTATAGTGCATATGTCATGCATTTCCATTGCATTGTAGCTGCATGCATCCATTGCATCACTTCCATCTATGGCTTGCGCCTTTCCAGGTTGAGCTTGGTCTGGTATGTGCCCCTACTTTTCACGTCGAAGCACGGTTCTGTGTACGCGCCTATCCCTTGATGAGCTTGGTTTGAGGGTTGCGGCACATTTTCTGTGTTAAGACGCGGTTCGTGTGCGTACATGCCTTTCCTAGGCAAGATTTGGTTTGGCCCGCATGCCATATCCATTGTATCCATTTCATTGTATGCATCCATTGCATCACTTCCATCTATGGCTTGCGCCTTTCCAGGTTGAGCTTGGTCTGGTATGTGCCCCTACTTTTCACGTCAAAGCACAGTTTTTGTGTACGCGCCTATTCCTTGATGAGCTTGGTTTGAGGGTTGCGGCACATTTCCTGTGTTAGACGCGGTTCGTATGCGTACATGCCTTTCCTAGGCAAGACTCGGTTTGGCCCGCGTGCCATATCCATTGTATCCATTTCCATTGCATTGTAGTGTAATTATTGCGTCCGGCATTAGGATCATTATTCCCTCCTCAGCGGGTCGTTTCCCCACTTATGTCATTCCACCCAATACTTGTTCTTGTGTCCGTGCGAAGTACTCATAGATTAGACATCGTTCTATGGGAGACGGACTTGTTACCTCCATCAATCTATTTGACATTCGTGTGGTTCCGAACCGCTCATGATTGAATCATGATTCAATTGCCCTGCATGTAGTTTGCATTTGCATTAGTTTCAATTACATTGCATATCATTTGCATTATTTATACATAGTTTTGTATATTTTGCATATCATTTTGCATTCATCATTTGCATTGTCATGCATATTGCTAACAATATTCTACCTGTTAAGTTTGCTTTTTTTGCAGGCACGATATTGTATGTACGGCTCATTTGAGGCCGGTGCAACCGGACGAGCCGCACAGGTATTGTATTCTCCGAGTGAGACGTATCGAGAATTACATAATTCTCTTACATCCTTTCTACATTGTAGTGTAGATTGGTATATACTAGCTTATAACTGTCGCATGTGTGCTTCATTACAGCTTTCTTTGCATGATCATAAGTTATGCTCGGCCTTTTGCATCGTCAGTTGCATCTTGCCCCCGCCTACGGGCGCATACCTTATCTGCGGCTTGTATGCCTGTGCCTGAACTACGCTGGTTTGATTCCTAAAGGGATACGTAGGCAGCTTGCGAGTTCAACCTTTTGCGCTTTGTATGTTTGTCCAAGTCTTCGGCTTTGTCAAAAATGGGTCGTCTCTGGGCTTTGACATTCACTCCCGTCATTGTTATGACTTTCGAGTTCTGTCAAAGAGGGGCAACTGTAGACACCCCATTTTTGACCGTCCTCAAGACCTGGACGTCACCGCTGGAACACTCGGTGATTATCCATGTTTGTGTTCGTTTGGAGTTCCCGGAGTTCTCGGCTCGCGCGCCTTGCCTCAGGACTTCCGAACTCGACCGTCTTGTGTCTGGTTTTGCACCAAACACTTGTGTTTTGCCTTGGAAGGGCAGGGAATGCTTTGTGAGGCATCCCCACATACCACCGGCTGTGGCTAGAGGCCACCGGCTGGCTGGTGTTGCCATCGGCACTTTATTGTGCCGACCGGCACTCTTTTGTGCCGACCGGCACTAAGTTTTGTCAAAATGACACTCTTTGCCGGCCGGACACTGTGCAGTTGCTTTTTGAGATATTTTCAGACAGCTGTATAGTTTTGGTTCCCCTCCATACACGTGTATGGAGGGATGACCCTCTTAGTTAGCTTAGCTTGTAAGCTTTGCAAGCTTTGCTTGCCTATAAGAGGACCACTCCTCTTCTTGGCTTAGGGTTACAAAATTTTAGACATTTTAGACAGACCAAGCTCTGGTTCTTAGGGTTAGGATAGATACACCTCCTATCTCTCTTCTTCCCTCTTGTTTTGTACACTAGGTGTTAGTGTCACACTTTTACTCACCAACACCTAGTGTTTCACCTTCCTTGGGTTCTTGAAGGTCCAGAGGTCTGTTGTGAAGCTTTGAAGCTGGTTTGGTGCTCAAGGAAGCCAACACATCATCTTTGTTGAAGAGGCTCCAAGGGTAAGACACTAACTCTCTTTTTACCCCATTTTTGCACCTTGTTTTTACCTAGTTTAGAACTGTTTTTGTGCTTAGTGACTAACACATAAAAGTTCTGTTTTTTAAGCCTCTTTATTGTTTATTAAGAGTGTTTTGTGGTTTGAGCAAGTTTGACCACCCTTAGGCCTTGAAAAGGCCCCTTTTTGTGCTATTTTGTGGGAGATCCGAGACTTTGGTGCTTGGGCCTCTCCACCACTGAAATCTTGAGGGATTTCAGTGGTGGAGATGGTGCCTTGAAGTCTCCAAAAGGGGAGGGCTACCCCCTCTCCTTGATGTCCTTGAAAAGGGCAAGTTTTGGCCTCCAAAGGAGCACCATGTTTGGTTGTGTTTTGAGCATGTCTTGACTGCATTTCATGCTTATTATGCCATGATTTAACTTGATTCTAAGTTGGTTTAGGTCCCTTATGCATGCTTAGCATAGTTGCCTTATAATGCCTTTTGATCCCCTAACATGCCTAGGTTGTATGCCTTAGTTTCTAGCATGCTTTAGGCTTAGATTTGTGAATGTTCCGTGCTTATTTTGCCATGTTTTAGCTCTGTCCATAGTCATTTGGGTTGATCTTGGTATGCATTATACGGCCCCTTTGTATTTTAGGCTTGCTAGCCTTTGAGTATGCGTGTGTAGCATGTGTTGCTTACCTCATTTTGATGATTTGGAATCATCTAGCATGTCATTTCAGTCCCTTTGGTGTGCTTGCATGCTTGCCTTAGTGGCCTCTTTAATGCTTTAAGAATATGTGTTAAATGCTCCATGTTTTGGCCTTAACGCATGCCTTTGATTTCAAGCCTCTTAGATGCCATCTAAGTGGTCCTTTGGGCCTAATTTGACATGCTAAAAATCTGTTTTGGGTTGATCAATGCATGCCATAATTGCCTTGCATAGGTGTGGTTTAATGCTTCATAGACTTGCTTTGAAGACTTGGGCCATTTGTCGCATGTTTAGCTTGCTTTGTTGCATGATTTGGCATCATGTTTTGCATGATTTTCAGAGCTTTATATGCATGCTAATTGTCCATGTTTAACTCATTTCAAGTGTGCTTGAGAGTTGCCATGTTTGTGTCTAAGTGTTGGACCATAATTGCATGCATGTGTGTGTGCATTTTAGCCCCCCATTTCCTTGGTTTTGGCCACTGATTTTGGGCCTTTTAGGGTGGCCTAATTCATGTTTTAGTCCATCCTCTATTTGGTTTGTATGCTTACCTTGCATGCTTGCTTGTATGCTTGCACGAGTGCATTGCATTACCCATTACCCATGTTGCATGATAGATAACATGACTAAGTTGCATTGTATCAACATGCATTCCTTGTCCCTTGAGTTGGTGATAGGGATTGGGACTTTGGTTTGTTTAGTTTGCATACATTTGAAATCAAAGTTGCATTCTCGGTTCTTTGGGCCATCATGCATGGAAATGCGTGATTGGTGGTCCGAGAATCGAGGCATATCTTCCTTTGAGTCACTAGTATGATAAGGAGTGTGTTTAGTGCATACATGCTTTGAATTGCATTGCCATGCCAGAATTTGCCCTCTGCTGCTGTGAGTTGCAGGTTTTGCAGGCACTTTGTGCCGACCGGCACTTTTTAGTGCCGACCGGCAGTAAACAAGCTGCCGATGGATGAATTTTGTGCCGGTGGCCTCCTCCTTCAGCCGGTGGTGCTCTACCCCAGCCGGTGGTACTCCCCAGTGTCCTGAGAGGTACTTCTGGGACTTTGGCAATTTTCTGAGGAGGAGAGCAGAGGAAACAGAGGCAATCCGTGCATGGCAGTGTGGTTCCGAGCCGGTCCCGAGCGCGTGTTGCATCCGGTTCTCCTCTCGAGGCGTTTACTGTTTTCCTTAGATTAATTAATTTGTTAATTTAATTAATTTGTAATATTTAATTAGCCTGCGTAGTTAATTAATTTGTATTATTATTTTGGTCCCTCCGAGCGAGGGCATAATTGTAATAAGTGTGGGTGAGTGTGATGTATGTCTTCCAACCCCCACTGCTTTCTTCCCTTTTATTTACCTGCTTACGATGGTAGATTAGGGCACGTCTAAATTAGCATACCTTATGAAATGCATGCGTGCATTCATGCATTTGTTTACATGCACCGGGCTCGGTACATCATACAAACTGCATCGTATTTCCAATTCCAATTTGAATACGTGATAGTTGTAGCATTTCGCATGCCATTCTAGGGTTAGCCGAGCCTACTCTAAATTGCATCCTTGCCTGCGTTGCATTAGCCACTTAACATGAACTAGGACATGCATGTTTGCTAACTAGTTCACTGTTTTGGCACGGAGTACGATGTAAGCATTTACGCTTTAGCATACCACATGCGTTGAATGTTGCCATGACAGTATGCTTACCATGCGGCTAAGTGCTTATATGTGATAAACTGCTTGAATGCCTGTGGGTGGAGGTTGGATTACTTGAGTTGGGAATACTTACTGAAATCCGTGTTTTAGCCTACTCGCGAGAGTAGCAATTTCAAACTGTTTTCCAAACAAGACGGATATGCAATGCTTATTTCCAAATTAGGCGATCTAGTCTATACTTGTCTTGCTGTGCGCAAACATAGTAATTCTAGGCTAATCGGAATAAGAGCATGTAATGTTTTCAAAATCAGATATCACGGTTAGTAGAGGCGGTCTTCGGACCGGGCGAAAGGGGGTGCTCATAGCTGACCTTCCCCGATCGTACCCAAGCTCCCGAGCCAAGGCATTTGGTGATGACGGACACGTGGCCTTCGGCACGAGTCAGGGTTTCCTAAATTCCCCCATTAAAAAATATTTAGGTGGCGACTCTGTAATCTGGCAAAGCAGTCCATGTTTGGCACACTACTTTTCAAAAATCTTTTTTTCTTCAAAACGATTTGCCAGAGTTGGACTCTTTGGTTCAGATTAAGAACCGTGACAATTTGAGTCCGAACTGTAGTGAACCCAATATGAACAGAACGGGACTTAACCCTCCCGGGGCGTTCGGGGACGTCTACACATATGTATATTTGTTTAGGAGGAGAAAGGGGATGGACTCCATTTAAAGCAAGTTAGCCGGAGTGTCCTGGGTGAAAGACCCAAAATTCTATATATAAATGGGTGCCGATTCCTTCGGACGAAATATCCGTAAAATGGTAGGTTTGAAGTGTTTATGTGTGTTTTGCATAGTTGGAAAACCATTGAGTTGTAGTCTTATTTTGGTTGTTGAAAGATAATGAATTTAACTCATGAATTGAGTAGCATATATGAATTGGAAATGAATTGAAGGAAAATGGAACGAGGTTAGGTCTTAGTGGCATATGAATATGCAAGCCTTGTGAATGTTTTAGCATCGGTATTGTTTATGCACGTAGTATTTATATCTTTGCTAAACCTCATATTTTGTGTTAGATTATTTCTACTGGGATGTTGGCTCACCCTATACGGGAATACCATTTTCAGGTGCAGATGAGATGTTTTCTGTAAGACAATAGCGTGGATAGACTTTTGGGAAGTAAGAGCTTCTTAATTATGTCTTGTTGTGTGCATGCTTGTTGTTTGTAAAGCCAAAGGCTTAAGATGTAATGAGTGAGACTCAATTTGTATAACCAAACAATGACTTGGGAAGATGTAAGCCTATATGGCATTTAACTGGTTGTTAAACAGTAAACTCTGATGTATGAAAATATGTTGTTTCTCATATTTATTCCGCATATAAGTTATCTTTATTGTATTATTTTGGTGGCGTTACAATAATATCTCTAAAATCATCACCCACATTTTCTGCCCATAAGCACAGAGTAACAATTGGACACCCATTGCAACACATAAATACATTTAAACAAAACAGTACTATCACATAACGTAATCCGACTTCGTCAAGCCATTGCTATCCACTTTACCAGGCGCTAGCTTGAAGGAACTTGGAACTTATCATTACAAGTGTAAACCACTTTACCAAGCGCTAGCTGGAAGGAACTTGGGACCTCTCATTTGAAGCGCAATAAACTTTACCAGGCGCTAACTGGAAGGAAATTGGAACCTCTCATTCAAAGCATAATGTTAACCGGAAGGTAATTGAAAACTTTTTATAGCACTTTCATTACATATCTCAATATAAACCATACCATTTCCATTTGCTTATTAATTGACACACTTACAAAACATGTAAGGTTTCAATTCACCTAATTTCCATATCAATTCTACAACAAGTAATGCAATCCTCCCCCGATTATCAAAACAGATATCTCTAAACAATATATATATCGACCTAACGACATATAGCGCAAAAACTAATTCAACAACACATTACTCATAATACTCCCAACTTCACCTATGATTCTCACTTCTTTCAACGTATACACGTTTAACATTTTAAATTCTTATTTTCTCAATTTCATTTCTATCAATAACGTCGATACCAATTTCATTAAATTATAACAATAATAGTTATCTCTTTTAAACTATTCCAACTTAACAATATCAAGGCATAACTAATCAAAAACATATTATATCATTTCAACAAATTTGATATATATATATATATATATATATAAAATGGTATTCTTTCAAGTTATTACCAATCTCAATCACATCCTTGTATGTAAGGGTCCAAGAAGATCGCCAAAATCTTCAAAGGCTAGCCAGAAAATTCGAATGTCGCTGGAAACTTTGAATCTCCTAGGAAAATATGGAGAGGCTTAAGATTCTTCAATGATCACAACTAATGGGAACTCATATAAAGAAGAGATGATGGGAAGAAAAGGTTAGGTAAAGAAGAAAGCAAAGAAGCTAGAGAGAGATAATCATGAATAGCTCCCATAGATCCCACTTTCACTCTTAAAAAAGGAAGATGAGAACTCTCAAAGGCTCTTTCTCTCTAAAATTCCTCTTCCTTAAAGCTCTAAGGAGTGCTCTTTATATAGACAACTCAAATGGTGGAGTCCCATATGCAAGGCACATGGGGGAATATTCCCTCTAACTATTTTGTCCAAGGAAATGACCTCTCCAAGGATAAGAAGAGTCCCTATTGGACCATTTTAATATTTTTGTTTATTTATTTATTTTATTTTGTGACCTTTTGTCTTGTCCATGAATGGAGAATATTGAAAGGTCATGGGCTTGGTAGTTGTAACGCCCCAAATTTCTAGCTCAAATGATAAGACAACAATCATGGCTCTTTCAAGGAAAATCGAATATAAATCTCCAAACTTACATTATATAATACAATAGTTCTTCATGCAACAATACATTATTCCAACAACAAGTAAATAAACAAATAAATACCCCCAAGGGTTTACAAGTTTTCAAGGCTTGAGCCTAGTTACACAAAACGGTTATTCAAACCCACACACATACAACCCTTGGCTTACACACAGAGTCACAACAAAATGAGAGTCTCGTACTCTCAACACACATTTCCTCGCCTTTAGTTAGGTAGCATCACCACATCTTTTCTTGTACAAAAATCTCGTAGGGTGAGTATAAAGCCCAGTAGGAAATCCTTAACAAAGTATATACATTTTATACAAGTCTCAAGAGATGAAATGCACATGCCATGCTATGCCATTTTTGAAGATAAATCACATTTTCATCTTTTGAAAACCATCATGCTCAATGATGTCAAGCAATTTTAATTGTTCAAAACTTAACAATTTATTTCAAGGGCGGTAAATACGACTCTGATAATCCCTAGGTTGGTGTCTGCAAGTAGACTATACAAGTACTACCAATTTGTCATTTTTACCAGCATTGACTGGAAGGCTCGACACCCATAATCTGTCATTTTTACCAGTATTAACTGGAAGGCTCAACACCTATTCAATTTCATCTACACCAGTTGTCAAGACTTACCACCGTATTTACCCTAAAACCAATTCATAGAAACTTGTTTCTCAACATTCTTTTGTCAATGTAAATTTTCAAATCAACTTTCAAAGTTTAATGTAATCAAATGAATTGATATGCCAATAACAAAAGATGAATATAAATACTTTTATTTCAATTCATCATCAAAGGAATAACACTCAAGTATCCTCATCAATTAGTCATTTCAAGACTATTTCAACGTTTGGAACAAAAATTTTCAAAATAAACAACAATTCCCATATTCCCTGAAATTCATCATTTATATAAATATAAATAAGAAAATTTCCAAACATTCATTTATTTTGACACACAAAATAAATATAACAATATCATTTATGGATTTTCAGTCTCTTTAAAAAAAAAATCCCCAAATTCTAGGTTTTCTCACAAAAACTATACAACTCAAATCTTTTGAAAGAAAACTTTTCAAAATCATCTTTTCTTCAATCAACGAAGATCAAAACCTATAAGATCATTTTAAAAAAACAAGAGACAAATCCACTTTCAAAATCGCTCAACTTCTTGAATTAACAATCAATTTTCAAAGCTATCGAAGGATGATTTTGAAAATCATCTAGATCTTGTAAAAATATATATATAACTCTAAGAAAATCCCTACCTTAAGTTTTGAAGAAGAAATGAGATGAAACCCCCAAAATCAACGGTGTCGAAACTCGATCTTCACCGCACACAACAAAACCCTCGAGAAGTTAACCAACTTTGATGAAGAACCTATGGCAGAACTCTAATGGATCTTGAGAAATCAAGGTTTTGATCCAATTTGGTGTAGGGAAATGTAGAGAGAAGGGAGAGGAAATGTTTTTAAAGAGAAAGAGAGATATACAAAAGTGATCTGAAATATCAGATTTACGAACTGATATAAGATGGTCTACTTGAGTGTGGAAAGCCCCGTTTGAGCGTTGAATATACCTTCCCAGTACTTTTGCAGACAGATCAAACTTTTGGAACCAAACATTCTCCGCTCGAGCGAACAAACAACTTCGAATGCATTTTGCATTTTTGATTCGGGGGCGCTGCCCCTCAACCCTGCCAGGGCGCTGCCCTCAGACCCGCCAAGGGGCGCTGCTCCCTGGACCCCAGTGAGCTGATCGGGCAATTCGATCCCTGCTGGGGCGCTGCCCCCTGGACCCTCGCGAGCTGACCGGGCAGCTCGACCCTCGACCTGCCCAGTCGAAGTGGCAAAACATGAAAGAAGGGTCGAAACTGAGATCGCTACAGTATTGAGTCAGTGTTTTGGAGGTTTTGGGACTCTCCATTTTCTCTAGTTTAATGGTCATTATTTTTTGGTGTAATTTGTAAGGTCCTAGTAGCCTATAAATTGTTCCTATCATTTACTCATTTCTACACCAACTCTTTTTACACTTAAGAGATTACTAGCCAAAGAAGAGTGTTTTTCTTGGTGGAGCTTTGGGTTCACCATCTTGTGCAGAGTTAGCCTATACCATACGATAAGTAGTCGGGCTGTTGTATCCTGGAGGGGACAAGTTAGAGTTTAGTGGCTGCTGCATCAGTGTTTGGGTTCTTTCTACCACAGTGGGCTTGATCTACTTAAAGAAAACGAGATATCCGTGCCTCAGCGTGTCTATTTGTATCTCATTTTCTTTGCATTATTTATCAATAAAATATAATTTTTCTGGTATTTTCACCAACAATGTTAAGGAGATCAAAATGGAACAAGTACTAGGAAAAACCAATAACAAAATTGAAGATCTCAACAAGCTTTTCAAGTTCAAAGAAGTTCATTTTAAGAGGTGGAAAGGAAAAGTTTTTTTTTTTTAACCTCAGCCTTTTGAAAGTTTCTTATGTTCTTACAAAAAAGAACCCATACAAAATCCCAACCGAAAAGATAAATGATGAAGACTACGAGGCACATGAAGCAAAAGTGGCTTCATACAATACAGATGAGTATAAATATCGTATGATACTGAAGAGGCGGGAGTGAAGAAGTATGCAGCTAGCCAATTTTTTCACTTCTAAATGGTGGATGGAAAATCTATTGTAGAGTAAGCAAAAGATTTCCAAATGATAATTGCAGAGAAGTAAGATCTGAAAGCATCAAGATTAGTGACAACTTGGTAGTTGCAGGACTTGTTGACAATTTACCACCATTCTGGAGAGAATTCCAAAAGAATGTGCGCCACAAACAAAAGTAGACTTCCTTTGAGGCATTGATCACTCGCATCCGAGTCGAAGAAGAGGCTGGAGGCCAAGATGCATTGATAACACAAGAGAGTAATGCCAATTCCATTACAAAGGTAAATTTTGTTTTAGCAAATAATAACTTACCCAAAGGTCAAAATTCCAAGAATGATTATTTGAAGCCTTATAGAAAGAATATGAAGAATTATCACAATAAATGGATTAATCCAAATAAGAACCAAGGTCCACCACCTCCACAAAATCAACAAAATTTTACATGCTTTGTCGGTAGCAAAAGTGGGCATATTGCTCAAACTTACAAATTTCGAAAACGTGCACCTGCCCTAAAGGCTAACATTATTGAGAAGCCATTTATAGCGATGATTATAGACATTTGCATGGTTAATTATGTGGAAGGTTGGTGGGCAGATTTTGGTGCTAATAGATATGTTTGTTATGATAAAGCTTGGTTCAAGGTGTATACTCCCTTTGATGGTGAAAAAACAATTATGCTTGGTGACTCTAATTAAATCAAAATTCTTAGGAGTGGTGAGGTTGACCTTAAGTTCACCTCTGGACGTGTGCTTACTTTAAAAGATGTGCTTATACACTATCTATGAGGAAGAATTTGATGTTAAGTTATTTGTTGAATAAGGCTGGCTTTAAGCAAATTATGGAATCTGATCAATATGTGATTACCAAGAAGGGTATTTTTGTGGATAAGGGTTATGCTTGTGATGGAATGTTCAAATTGAATGTTGAGATTAATAAACCATCTACTAATTAGGTTTATATGTTCTCTTTTATTAATTTTTGGCATGCTCGGTTGTGTCATATTAACAGTAAATATGTGGGATCATGACTAGTTTAGGATTAATTCCTAAATTGACAAATTTTTTTGAGAAATGTGAAGTTTGTAGTAAAGTAAAAATTATGAAGAGGCCTCATAAAAGTGTTGAGAAAAATACCGAATTGCTACGATTATTTCATACTAATTTGTGTGAGTGTGAAGGAATTTTAACTTGTGGTGGTAATCGATATTTTATCACTTTTATTAATGATTTTTCAAAATATACAAACGTATATTTATTAAAAAATAAAAGTGATGCATTTAAGAAATTTAAAGAATTCCTTCTAGAAATTGAAAATCAATTCTATAAAAAGATTAAGAGAATTAGAAGTGATAGAGGCCAGGAGTATGAATCTCCTGGATTTAACTCTTTTGTTCAGTTACTGGGAATTATTCATGAGACTACTCCACCATACTCACCTTTATCTAATAGCGTAGCTGAAAGAAACAATGGAACGTTAATTGATTTGACAAATGCTATGCTTATTGATTAAGGTGCTCCCTCAAATCTTTGGGACGAGGCTATTTTGACAGCTTGGCATGTGATAAATAAAGTGCCACACAAAAAGACTAAAATTGTACCTTATGAGTTGAGGAGGGGTTATAAACCAAATCTAGGTTATTTGAGGGTTTAGGCTATTTAGCTTTTGTGAGGCTTACAGATCCTAAACGACCTAAATTGAGTGAACAAGCCACCACTTGTGCTTTTCTTCGGTATGTGTTGCATAGTACAGCTTATAAATTTTTTAATATGGAAAACAATATTATTTTTGAATCTGGTGATGCTATTTTTCATGAAAATAAATTTCCTTTTAAATCTAGAAATAGTAGGGGTCAAATATTTTCTGAAAATATTTTATCCATACCTAACTCTTTTACTCCATCTCAAGTTTTTCAAAAACAAGAATATTCTCTAATCCAACCAAGGAGGAGTGAACAAGTTAGAGTTAAAAAAGATTTTGGCCCTAACTATTATCTTTACAATGTGGAAGAAATTTCTCTTACGGTGTAAGAAGCTTTATCATCATCTAATACTATTTTCTGGAGAGAGGTTGTAAATGATGAAATGGATTCACTACTTTCAAATAAAACATGGAAGCTAGTGGATTTATCTCCTGATTGTAACAATATTGGGTGTAAATAGGTCCTTCATAAAAAACTTAAACTAGATGGAACCATATATAAATATAAAGCAAGGCTTGTCGCTAAAGGTTTTAAGCAACAAGTTGATCTTGATTTCTTTGATACTTTTCTTCGGTTACTAGAGTTACATCCATTAGATTGTTAATAGCAGTGATTGCAATTCATGATTTAAATTCATCAAATGGATATGAAAACAACATTTTTAAATGGAAATTTAGATGATGAGATTTACATGGACCAACTTAAAGGTTTTGTGGAGCCTGGCCAAGAAAGCAAGGTGTGTAAGCTAACTATATCCCTTTATGGTTTAAAATAAGCTCCTAAACAGTGGCATGAAAAATTTGATTTCTACATGCTTGAGAATGGCTATAAGACTAATGAATGTGATAAGTGTATATATTATAAAACTTGTGAGAATGTACATGTGAGTATTAGCCTATGTGTGGATGATCTACTTATTTTTTGCTCTAATTTGTTTATTATAAATGAGACTAAAAATATGTTTAATTATTAGCTATTTTGATATGAAAGATCTTGGTGAAACCAATTTTGTTTTGAGAATTAAAATTACCAAGACTAATGATGGCATTTTTCTTGATCACATTATGTTAAGAAAATTTTAAAGAAATATAATTTTCTAGACTGTAAACATGTTGCTACTCCTTTTAATGCAAGCATACATTTATCTAATGTAACAAATGGAAAAGAAGTGATTAATCAAAAGGAATATGCTAGCATGATTGACAGTTTATGCTATTGACTGTACTAGACTGACATTGCATATCATGTTGGAGTACTTGGCATGTTTACTAGCAAGCCAAGTCAAGATCATTGGTTAGCTATGGGAAGAATTATGAGATATTTATCTGGTACCAAAAATTATGGCTTATTTTATAATAAGTATCATGTGGTACTTGAGGGATATATTGATGTCGATTGAAACAATTTATCAAGTGATTCTCTCTCTACCTCGGGTTTTATTTTTACCTTGGGTGGTAGTGCTATATGTTGGAAGTCTAAAAAACAAACTATACTTGCTAATTCTATAATGGAAGCTGAGCTTATAGCGTAGTTTCAACATGTCAGGAAGCGAATTGGTTGAAAGATTTGTTACATGAAATCCCCTTTTGGAAAAAAACCAATTCCTCATGTGTTAATTCATTGTGATAACACTGCTGCTATTGGTAGAGTGAATAACCATTTTTATAATGGTCAATCCAGACCTATCAGAAGAAAACACAGTAATCTAAGATCCTATTTGAGTAATGGCATCATAACTGTGAATTATAATCTTGTGGATCCGTTAACCAAGGCCTTGGCGAGAGATAGGGTCTAGAATACATCGAGGATGATGGGTTTGAAGCCTACAAAATCATAAACCATGTATGATGACACCTAACCTAGGGGCCAGAGATCCTGTAACCAAGTTCAATGGGAAGAACAAATCATATGGCGGTTGTAAAAAATGTACTCCTTAATATCTTGTTGTCCATCCCTATGATGTAAGTGCATATTTCATGTAAAGTTGGAGGGTTGAGTCTTTGTACTCTTGATGAAATTCTATAGCTCTTGTTGAGTAGGCTGTGTAAATTATAGGAACATCCTTGATAGATTTCACCTATGTGAGTATGGAAGTAGGGCCACTTTCTATGAGAACAAGGCTTATTCTCGAATATACTCATGAAAATTGAGAGTAGCACAAGGCCGTCATGTGCTGGCTGTTTAAAGCTCATGTCAACACCCTGAATTATTATGTATGAGTAATAATACTTTATTTTCCCTAAGTAGTCATAGTTCAAGTTTGAGACCACTATAGACTCTGGGGTAAGGGTTGTTGTTTCACTAATGAAGGTTCAATGCAGAGCAAACCTTCATGATGCATACTAGTTTATCTTTATTTGGTAATCTCTCTTATCCTTGTTAATATTAAAATGGGTGGGGGATTGTGGGACCATTTTAATATTTTTGGTTATTTATATATTTATTTTATTTTATTTTGTGACCTTTTGTCTTGTCCATGAATAGAGATTATTGGAAGGTCATAGGCTTAGTAGTGAGTTAGTGTTTGGAGGTTTTGGGACTCTCCCTTTTCTCTAGTTTAATGGTCATTATTTTTTGGTGTAATTTGTAAGGTCCTAATAGCCTATAAATTGTTCCTCTCATTTACTTATTTCTATACTAACTCTTTTTACACTTGAGAGATTACTAGCCAAAGAAGGGTATTTTTCTTGGTGGAGTTTTGGATTCACCATATTGTGTAAAGTTAGCTTGAACCATACGATAAGTGGTTGGGTTGTTATATCTTGGAGGAAACAAGTCAGAGTTTAGTGACTGCTGCATCAGTGGTTGGGTTCTTCCTACCTCAGTGGACTTGATTTCCTTAAAGAAAACGAAATATCTGTGCCTAGGGGGTAAATTTGGCTTGGCCCGGCCCGTGTCAGGACTCACGGGCACTCGCCAAAATTAAGGCAGGCCCACGGGCTAGAAAATTAGGCCCAAGCCCAGGGGGTATTCGAGTCTTGGGCTGGCCGGGGCTTGGACCTATGCCTGGGCTTGAGCTTGGGTGGGCTTTAACAAATTTTTTTATTTTTTTATTTTTTCTACCAAAAGTTTATTATTTTCCACTAAAAAAAACATTGGGCCTCGAGCTCGACCTTGAGTGGGCCTACGGGGCTGGGGCCGGGCTTCAAAATGACGGCTAAGGGTCTTGAGCTGGGCTCAGGCCTAGATGTAAACAGGCCAGGCCCACCCCGGGCCGCGGGTGGGCTTCGGGTCGCAGGCCATCTTTACACTTCTATTCGTGCCTCAGCTTGATCTATTTGTATGTCATTTTCTTTACATTATTTATCAACAAAATATAATTTTTCTGGTATTTTCACCAACAATCCCAAAGATGAGATCAGTTCCTTGGCGAGCCCCTCTTCTTAGTCATACTGAACCACTGATCCCCAACCATCACAAAGGGTCGAGGTAGTCTTAGAGGACCTCTCGCTCCTAATATTGCAGAGTCTCATGGACCCCCCCAAGGTCGTGCCACCTAAACCAGAGTATAGGCTAAATTGACCGATGAGTGAATTCACCTCCACTTACTATCCTCGGGATTCAAGTCCTTTGTTCGGCTCTATCGCACTTATGTTTTTGGTAGGTTAATCCCAGAACGCTCCAAGTCCGCAAATGTTCTGGGACTATCAGAGGAGCGGCTTCTAGATTGCGATCGAATCTATTCAAAGCCCAAATGCTTCGTATCTCTAGGCTTGCTCAATGCCCTTTCGAGTCCAGGCCCGAATAAGTCTCTAGATTCGTGGATACGAACCCTTTCAAGGCTTAGAGCGCTCTGGCATAAATTCGGGCCCACTTAATTTTGGGTTTTTCGGTTGGGCCCAGATTGGGCCTAATTAATTTAATGGGCTCAAGCTAAAGTCCCTCTTACAATCCTTAACTATTACTCTTCACAAAATCAAGTTTCAAAATTTTCAAAAATGACTATCAATCTCCAACTAAGGAAATTTTAGAAGAGTAGGGTTTTTCTCAAAACAAATTTAGGGCTTTTCTGTTTTTAACCTTCACATACCTCAATATTCATTAAAAACCACATTTGATAAGGAAAACATCAAAAGATGTACAACACAAACTAAGCCCTAAGTTCTCAACTCAAATGTCTTGAAATCCCTACAAAATTTCTAAAATTTAAATAATAAAAATACTAGATATCCATGTATGAAAACTACATTAACAGAAATTAAAGAAGTCTCTACCTCTTGAAGAGAAGAGGAGAATCAAGAACAAAACCCCCTAAATATGGTCTTGCTGGAAATTGATCTCCACCGGTCAAAACGTAACTCTCGACATGCTCATCATTTTGATCTAAAGAACTAGTATCAAAATGTTGTTTAATTTGTTTGATTGAGAGAAATGTGATATTTGGCAAGAGTTTTAAAGAGATGGGAGTGAAAATAAGAGTTTAGAGAGAGAGAGAGAGAGGGGAAGAGAAAAGTGATTGAAAAAAGAGGAAATCAACCAAATGAAGGAAAAAGGGCATGAAAGACCAAGCAAAAAGCCGAAACGCCGTATGTCTAGTTCACGACAAATAGAAAACCCAGGTTGCCCCACTTTGCCTCACATGCGGGCTTCCCCGCCGCACGTGTGGTGCTTCTGCCCAGAAATTCTCAAATCCCTTGCACCAAACTACACGTATGGGCCTTCCTGGCCGCTCGTGTAGGAAGGTCCAGTGGCCAAAATCCAACCAAGACACTCCCACGCCCTCTCTATTCCAACCTTATGCTCAAAACTTGAAAATTTTTAACTTAGAGAAAAAAGTCAAAAAGTTAAACAAATTCAATTTCGCAACACTGACATGTCAATCTATATTAGAGACTCCAAAAATAAAAGAAAGGCCTGATTATGCAAGTTCAGATTGGGTCTAGGATGGAGGCATCATAGAGACTATAATTCATCCATTGGATAATTATTGTCAATATCCATAACCTTCACATGAAAGAATATAAAAAATTAAATAAATAAGTGCATTATATTAAGGATTAATTACCTAAAAGTCCTATCTACATATTTGGTAGTAGCTTAGGTCCTAGCAAAAAGTTTTTGAACCAATAAGTCCCATTTACAAGTAAAAAGACGTAGCATTGATGTTATTTACTGAGAAAAGAAAACAAGTTAGTTATGTAAGTAGATGAAGATTCGAATCGTGAAGGATCTTAAGGGATTTCTTGGTTTAGTTTGCTATTATACGTAAGTTGATTTCTCGGTTTTGACAGATTCGTAATTGAGGTTTTTTGAGTTAAAATCTCTTGGAGTTTGTTATGTGCAATTTCGAGTTATAAATTGAAGAATTGATCTGCTGGTTTATAGGTATTTATTGTTTCGATTTTGTATATTATGTTTTTTTAGAATTTTCTTTAGTTTTGATTGAATTTATTTATGAGAATATGTTAAATAATTTGGATTTTTACAAATTGAAGACGTGATTTGCTGGATGATTTCTCGGTTTGGTTCGGTATTTTATGAATTGAAAACGTGATTTGTGAAAACTGAGAAAGTTCTCAGTATTGTTTGAAGTATTTGTTCCGGTTTTGTAGTTTCAATAAACTGAGTATTGTGCTAGCTTTTATTGATGTGATCTTTTTTTTTTTTTTTTTTTTTTTTTTAGATTGAAAGATGAGTGAAGGTTCTACAAGTGTCCCTATTTTTTTGTTGTGCAAGTATAATGGTTACACATTTGCAATTAAGATTGATTGGAATGTTACATATGATCAGTTGGTTGATAAGCTATGTTTGAAATGGGATAGTTTGTAATCTGATAACATTTGTCTATTTTACTCATTGCCTGGACATCCTAGTTGTACGTTGGACAACAATGAGGATTAGATTGTTGTTGGCATTAGTTGTGCATTTTGATTCAAAGTGTATTGATGTTGTTGTGAGAGAAAAAACTCAACCATTGACTGTGGTATCTCAACAAAAGATTGGATTATGGAGAAAAGAGTCAATGTTGGATCTTGAAGTTTGTGATATTGCATTGTCTCATGACAAGTAAGTCTGTGAACTTGTCAAACAGAGCATCTACATCTCCAAAGGAATTCGTGGTTGGAGGTTGAAGAAGAGGTTGTATGTTATCATCATTTTGTCGACACAAGGAAAAAGTACTGTTGTCTGCTGGTTGGGCATTAGTATTACACATATAGGACAGAAATTTGAAGGTGGAATTGTTGAATTTCGTAATGCATTGTCGAAGTTTTCTATTGAGTGTGGATTTGAGTTCATATTTGTTAAGAATGATAAAGTTTGTTACCGCACAATGTTTGTTTAGAGAGAAAAGGTTGTATGGAATGTTCATGGTAGAGTGAGAATGCTAATGGGTTTTTTATATAAGGAAGCTTAACAATGTCCACACATGTGGTGCTGAAGTACGTAATGAATCATTCTGTATGAGTTCTGATTTAGTTGCTGATTTGATTGTTGAAGGTGTTCGTGATAATCCATTGACACGTCCAGTTCATGTTGTTCGGGATTTTAAGTTGGGGTATGGCTGAGAGTTAGTTATCGTCAAGCTTGGTTGGGGGGGTAGAGAAAGCAAATGGTGATTTTTGGAGACTACTTAATGTCATTTGACCATTAAGATGGTATGTGGATGTTGCAAAGAGTTGCAATCCAGGGAGTTACATTGAGTTTGAGTGTGACGATGATACTAAACGGTTTAAGAGATTATTTGTTGCTTTTCATGGTTCCATTAGTGGATTTGATTATCGACCTCTCTTTTCCTTGATGGCACATTTTTAAGGAAGATTTAGAGGAAATTTACTTGCGCTACAGGAAAAGATGGAAATCAAGGTACACAAGAAATCTTTTTCTCTGTTCTGAATTGAGAAAGTTCTCAGTTTAGAAATATGATTGAATTTTTAAATTTTATATAATATTGTTGTTGTATATGCATTTTTTATTTTTTCAGTTATTCATTTTAGTGTTTGATATTTTGAATGTTAAAGTGTTACCATTTTCTAAGAATAATAAAATATTCTCATTTTTTTGTTTTGTACATGCAGGTTTCTTTCTTTCTTTTTTTTTGCAATTGTTGGCTCAGAGAATCAAGACAACTGGCGTTGGTTTTTGGAGCATTTGAGTACAATTGTTTCACCAGAACGAAATATTACATTCGTGTCAGATCGTAACCTTGGATTAGTTGAAGTTTTGCCAAAGGTTTTCCCAATGGCTTTTCATGCTTATTGTTTATATCATTTGAAGATGAACTTGAGGCATCATTTGCGTGGTATGTTTCATGGATTGAAAGAAAAGCTGATCACTTGTTTGGGAAATGTGCATATGCTCCAACTGAAGAAACATTTCATCAATGTTTGGTTGAGTTAAAGACTGAAGGTGGGTCAAGAGTTGAAAAGTTTTTAGATGACATACCATATGATCATTGGAGTAATGCATATTTTTGAGGGCAACGCTTTGGAGAGATGTGGTCGAATGTAGCTGAATCTTTCAATTCGTGGATACGGGAGGAACGCCATTTGCCTATCACAAAGTTGATTGATAGTGTAAGAATTAAGTTGATGAGGAAAATTACTAAGAGGAGGGAACTTGTTAATAAATGGAATGGTGTGATATGCCCCAAAATGGAGTCCAAGTTGCATGATGCTTTTAATACTTCGAGGCCATGGATTGTTAGTTCATCTGGGAATGATGTCTATGAGGTGCATTCACATCCATCTGTTTCAGTTGACATTAGTAGACGAATATGTTCTTGTGGCGAAGTGGCAGTTGAAAGGGTTTCCATGTGCACATGGAGTTGGTGCTATACAAAAGAGTGAACATGATTTGAGTTTATTTGTTGATTAATACTTCTATGTTCAAAGTTATTGAGAGTCTATTCTTTTCCCATATATCATGTTCCTTCAATTTGGAAACCACATTGTAATGTTGATGGTGATAGTGATGTTGTTCTTCCTCCTTTGTCTAAGAAGCAACCAGGAAGGCCAAATAAGAAGAGGATTTGTTCCAATGGTGAAAAAGTAAGGCAAATTACTTGTGGTAGATGTGGGAAGGTTGGCAATCACAATAAGAAATCGTGTAAGGAGGCTTTGTGATTTTTTGTAGCTGGTTTGTGATTGTAAAAATTTCATATTCATAAATTTCTTGAAGTAGCCGTTTGTACTGTTGAGAGCTGAATAATCTTCTATGTTTTGAATAAAGTAACATTGAATTGAAAGTGAAAATATTCTCAGTTTCGATTTTATTGTGATAATATTGTTTGGTTGGCTTTGTGTTTGTTTTTAATGTGAATTATTTGTTTGGTTGGCTTTTGTAAATAAACTTGACTGTTGAATGTTTGTTTTGAAGATTATGTGAATACTGTATAAAAAGTGAACATATTCTCAGTTTAAGTTTTTAGTTCAAAATAGCTGATTTTGTGATAATAGTGTGAGGCTCTTGTTATGAATTGGAACTAGTTATAAATGTGATCAATTGAATGAATGTGAATTAATATTCTAAATAGATGTGATCAATGCTCTATGTTTTGAATAAAGTAACAGTGGACTGAAAGTGAAAATATTATTTGTTTCGAATTTTAGTTTTTCAAATTGTGATAATATTGTGAGGCAGCAAATAAATTGTATTGATAATATTGTTGTTTTGAAAATTGAGTGAACACTGTATAAAACTGAAAATATTCTCAGTTTTAAGTTTTTAATTTCAAAATAAGTGAATGTGATAATATTGTGAGGCAACAAAACACTGCATAAAAACTGAAAATATAAACAAAAACATCAACAAAGCACTGATTGTGATACAGTAAAGTCTTGTGTCTACTATTTTCACATGTAATACTATTTTCACTTTTCCCATATAGTAGTGTGATGAACAGGATAATGGAAACTGAAAATATGGATAAAAACATCAAGAAAGCCCTGGTGCATATATCTTTGAGAGTATGACAAAATATTCCATTACACATCATAGAAATTGTAATATGTTTGTGAGGCAATATGCTTGCAACTATCAACAAAAACATTAGTCATTGTATCAGAGTGTGACAAAAAAGAGTTCATTGAGTTACACATCAAAAAAGATTTCATTGAATGTTGCAATCTTGACTCTACTTGACTCTGATTGATCTTTGTGGATCACTGAGGAACTCATGTACCATGTCTACTCTCAGTCTTGTGGATGTGCTTGGTGGTAATGTGTTTGGAATTGGTTGATGCCTTATGTATTGTCTTATGATGTAGCAAACAATAATTCCACAATCAACTACAGAAATCATTTTTGACACAGTTAAGGAAAAAATAAAAAATTTGAAAAAGATATTAAAATTTGTTAGTTACAATAAACATAACATACGTCATTGCTTCTTGTTGAGGGCTGTCTTTGACTGATTCAATCTTCACATCAGGATTCCATACTTTTTCTGCTTGACAAGGTGTATCCTTCATGTATTCATTGATGATTTTTTGCTGTAAAAAACATCAATATAAAGTATGTAATGATTTACATTTGATTATTGTAATGGTAATCTGAAATTGTTCTTACCAGTTGATATGCAACGTTGTAGTGCTTGTCCTTTCCTTTTCTTGGTCTCAAAGAGTTGAAATGTTTCCAAGTCCCCAAGTGTTTGTTGATAACAAGTAATGTCCAATGATTGGAATTGTGGATGGGGATATGGATGTATCTACATGTGAGGGATTCTTGCAAAGTATTTTTCAAAATCTTTTTCCTTTTTTTTGAAGTTTTCTTCTTCAACATTGGTTGTTTTTTACAAAAAAAATGTGAATATTCACAGTAATGGTACGAAACTCAATATTCAAATCTCAATCAAAAGCAACAAAACATGATTAAGTATGATTTGTCACTCAAATTGTTTCGAAATCTAAGTATATTCCTAGCAATGATACCAAACTCAAAATTTTGGAACATTCACATCAATGATAACAAACACAAAAAATGAACTTTGAAACCAAAATCGAAAGGAAGATAAAGTATAGAATTGACACATGCACATTTATTTCTTACCCAATATAGACTTGACAGTACGAAAGACTTACCATTATGCTCTGCTACATCACCGGAATTCTGTGCTTGTGGTTTTCTTTCAAAAATCTCAGCATATGCATCAATTGTCTGTCAAATTGGAACACAAAAGTGATGTTAATAAATTAATGAGAAGTTTTTCAGTGTTAAAATATTACAAATTTTATACGTACACAGTTGGATATGTCGTTCCCTTTTACCAAGCTCTTGATATCATTAATAAAGACACAATTGTCATATCTTGCACCAAACCATATACAAGCACTACAAAACAAGAAAAAATATGTTAATAATTAATTCAGAATATTTTTAGAAAATAGAGTTATTTCTCAGTTTTATTTCATATTTTGTACTACATGAAAAATTACAAGATTTATGTAAGATTATACCTTGATTCTGTTTGCTTTTGTTTCCAAAGAATTTGTAATTTATACTTATCTTTAGGAGGTAGTAATTGAGCCACAACATACTGGTTAGAAATTGTCTCATCTTTGTGTTCCTTCTCTTTCTCAACTTTAACTTTCTTGCCTCCATACTCATAATCTGATATCTCAGTAGTCTTCCTTGCTTTAGCTTTGGTTTTTTTAATCAAGGAATTCTACAGATTTGTTTGTCTTGATTCTGTCAAATCATCGGCTTTTATTGCACAAACTTGTTGGGTTAAGTCATGGACCTCTTTCTCCACTAACTGATTCTGCAACTGAGAATTTTGACAATCTTTTGCATTTGTATTTGTCTCACAATCTTTTATTGCAAAAGTTTGTTGCGTTATCTCATGGACCTCTTTCTGATGGAGCTCTTTGTCTACCACTTCAGAATTTTCATGGACCTCTTTCTGCACAACTTGAGAATTTTCATTTTTTATAGTATGACCTACATTCTTTGCATCTGTTCCAAAATTCTTTCCTCCACAAACTTCTTGAGTTATCTCATAGACCTCTTTTTCAACCAATTGGTTATGCAATCGAGAATTTTCATCTTTCATTGTTGTATTTGTGCAGTGAGTAGCCTGTTATCCTCTTTAAGTTTATTTATGTAGACAATCTTCACTGTGTTGTCAAGTTGCAAATTGTTGTTCTCAGTTTGAAGTTTCTCAAGTGTTTGTTAATAAATATGTTCTTCTCCCTCAGGTGCATCATTGATCATAATGTTGCACAAGTCATCAAAGTCTTCATTTGTGTCTTGTTGATTAACATCCCATTCATCTCTCATGTAGCTGGCAGTTTCTGTGCTTTAGAATTTTGCAATTTCTATTTGCTGGCTTTTGTTCTTGGTGGCGTTTCAACATCTTGACCATCTTCTTCTTTTCTTCTTCTTCAGCATCTTCTTTTCTTGTTCTTGTTCTTGTCTTCTTCAGTATTTTCAACATCATTTTTTTTTCTTCCTCTTCTTCTTCTTCTTCTTCTTCTTCTTCTTCTTCTTCAGTGTCATCAAGTTCTTTATCACTGTCCTCACTCAATTGACCACTAGTTACCTTTAGGTCAACATACAGTAGATATTAGTTTTTGAAATAATTGAAGTTTAGGAAACTAAAAAGTTTCTCAATAATAATTTAGTGTATAAAAATAGGGAATTTTCCCAACTTGAATTGAAATTCAAATGAGATGAGGATGTGACCTGTCTTGTTGTCAGCTCATGTAGTGATGTGACTTTCATACGTTTATGTGATTTGATAAGATTCTACTTGATCACCCTTGGGTATGCTTTGCTAACTTCAGGGTGGATGATCAATGTGTGCTCACACAACCAATACTACAAACAAATGTAAAGAATTTTTGTCATTTGAATAAGAAATAATACTTTATGTTATTAACAACAAACTAATAGAAAAGAGTAAAGATGTACTTACTAAGAGAGCCATAACACATCCTGTGACTTTTGTTGGAGTTTTGTGGTATTTTTCAATTGAAGACATCAATGTGTTCCTTATTGCTTCTGCCCAATTGTATTTTCTCATTGATTTATGTCTTCCGTGTAATTAAGAAATACCCATCCAACTGTTGTTCCTGATGTAGAGAAAAAAAGCTTCAAACAAGTATACATGCAAAGCATCCTAATTACATCTTTGGTGTCTTCTTTTTTGTTGCCTTTCAATGCTTTTTGCAACAAGTCCATGATGGTTGTGTTCGATAGCCTTTCAGTTTGTATGGATCTTTTTATCAAAAATGACGATATACTTTTATTTCCATAACCAAGATGCATCGGCTCATCTCCACAAGATATACCGAAGATGGACTTGATGTTTTCTGTTGTTAGCTTTACAATTTCTGGTCCTAACTAGAAAGAACCACTGCTGCCTGGCTGGTATGTTTGAATTATTTTGAATGCAATATCATTATATTTTCTGCATTGTTTATATTCAACTTGTTCTTCAATATTGCATCAAACAATAACCAGAATGGGGTTTTCTTCAACCCTTTAATATGCTCGTTCTTGAGTTTGATGTGCTGTAATAGTTTCACTATTGTCACCATATTTGATCTGAAAGTTACTTTCCATTCTCTATGTTTTCCCTTTAGCTTTTTCTCCATTGAAGTTGTTTCTTTATGCTTTCTTATTGTTTTCCTTGCATTGCTTTTCAGTCTTGGCGTTTTCATGAGTTGATTTCTTGTACGGAAAATCAACATAGACAACATATTAACACTGAGAATGTGTCCTAAAAGAATTAATCCAATGTTATTCTCATGAAGTCTAAATTTGATAACATTTACGGCTATAAAAACAAAATCAACATTGAAACCGAATTGAAAGCAAGAGAATATTATTAACTAGAGATTTTAAATCAAATTCATTCAGAATCTGAGAACAATGACAGCAATTGTATCAAAATAAACAATTAAACCTAAATCAAAAGAAAGAGAACATGAATAACTAGAGTTTTTCAGTCAAATTGATTCAAAACTTGAGAACATTCACAACAATCATACCAAACTCAATATTGAAACCTAAATTGAAATCAAGAGAATATGATTAAGTCTGGGTTTTTACTCAAATTGACTAAGAATCTGAGAACATTAACAACAATCGTACCAAAATCAACATTGAAACCTAAATTGCAAGCAAGAGAATATGATTCACTAGGGTTTTTTTACTCAAATTGACTAAGAATCTGAGAACATTCATAGGAATCATACTAAAATCAATATTGAAACCTAAATTGAAACTAAGAGAATATGATTAACTAAGGTTTTTCACTCAAATTGATTGAAAATATGAGAACATTGACAACAATGGTACCAAAATCAACATTGAAAACTAAATTGAAAGCAAGAGAATATGATTAACTAGAGGTTTTCACTCAAATTGACTAACAATCTGAGAACATTAACAACAATCGTATCAAAATCAACAATGAAACCTAAATCAAAAGGAAGAAAACATGAATAACTAGGGTGTTTCAGTCAAATTGATTTAAAACTTGAGAACATTAACAGCAATGGTACCAAAATCAACGTTGAAACTAAATTGAAAGCAAGGGAACATGATTAACTAGGGTTTTTCATTCAAATTGACTAAGAATCTGAGAACATTAACAGCAATGGTACCAAAATCAACATTAAAACCTAAATTGAAAGTAAGAGAATATGATTAACTAGAGTTTTTCACTCAAATTGACTAAGAATCTGAGAACATTAACAGCAATGGTACCAAAATCAACATTGAAATTAAATTGAAAGTAAGAGAACATGATTAGCTAGGGTTTTTCACTCAAATTGACTAAGAATCTGAGAACATTAACAGCAATGGTACCAAAATCAATATTGAAAACTAAATTGAAAGTAAGAGAATATGATTAACTAGGGTTTTTCACTCAAATTGACTAAGAATCTGAGAACATTAACAGCAATGGTACCAAAATCAACATTGAAACCTAAATTGAAAGCATGAAAACATAATTAACTAGGGTTTTTCACTCAAATTGATTCAAAATATAAGAATGAAACCTAAATGATCAGGGTGCTAGAGCTACCAAACATGATTAACAATGAAACCTAGTTAATCAATTGTACCAATTACTTTCAAATTGATCAGAATCTGAGAACATTCGCAGCAATTGTACCAAAATCAACATCAAAACCTAAATTGAAAGTAAGAGAATATGATTAATGAGGATTTTTTACTCAAATTGACTCAAAATATGAAAACATTCACAAAAATCGTACCAAAATCAATATTGAAACTTAAATTGAAAGCAATTAATTAGGGTTTTTCACTCAAATTGATTTAGAATCTCAGAACATTAACAACATTGGTACCAAAATAAAAAATGAAACCTAAATTGAAAGCATGAGAACATGATTAACTAGGGTTTTTCACTCAAATTGATTCAAAATATGAGAACATTAACAGCCATGGTACCAAAATCAACAATGAAACCTAAATTGAAAGTATGAGAACATGATTAACTAGGGTTTTTCACTCAAATTGATTCAAAATATGAGAACATTCACAGCAATTGCACCAAAATCAACATTGAAACTTAAATTGAAAGCAAAAGAAAAATATGATTAACTAGGGCATTTCACTCAAATTGATTCAAAATCTGAGAACATTCACAGGAATCATACTAAAATCAACATTGAAACCTAAATTGAAAGTAAGAGAATATGATTAACTAAGGTTTTTCACTCAAATTGATTGAAAATATGAGAACATTTACAGCAATCGCACCAAATCAACATTGAAACCTAAATTAAAAGAAAGAGAATATGATTAACTAGGGTTTTTTACTCAAATTAATTAAGAATATGAGAACTTTCACAACAATTGTACTAAAACCAACAATGAAACCTAAACTGAAAGAATAAGAACATGATTGTGGTGCCATTATAGTGAATGTTTGAGATTCACAAACAAAAACAAAAACAAAAGTTTCGAAAACAAGAGTTTCGAACTCAACATTCAAACTGAAATGGAAATCAAAAACAAAAGTTTCAAAAATGAAAGATTTCGCAAAAACTAGGGTTTAAGATACTTGAATCTTACTTGTTTTCACCATTTTTGGTTGTTCGGATCTCAGAATATTTGATGATCTACTTTGTTCTTCTGAAATCTGAGACGAGATTGATGAAGTAAGACGAAATGTGACGCGAAATTGATGAAGGTGAGAATGAAATCTGCAAGGGTGAGAAATAACGGGATGAACTGTGAGAATGAAATCGCAAATGTGCGATTTATGTTTTGTGTTTTTGATTTGGTAAGGATAGTTTCGTCATTTAAACTTATGATGGGACTTATTGGTAAAAAGTTTTTGAAGTAGAACTTAATGTACCATTATTTCCTAAAACGAGACTTAGCTATAAATCACCCTTATATTAACAATAAACAAAAACTCATTGGGTACTGGGGATTGGGAAAAGTTACAACTTATGAAGTTCACAAATCTACAAATAAAAAAAATGCAATCAATGAAGTTTGGTCATGCTTGGTGAAAATTAACCAAATGAGAGGTCCAAAAAAAGGCATCAAAACTGGTGGAACTGAATCTATGGTTGAAGACAAGTTGAAATTTTAGTTTTTGGTCTATTTTTTATATCGTACGCTTTGTTTTAATTTTGAAATTTTTTACAATAATACAAACCGAATTGATAGAAATATTATATTTAAATATTTTTATGTTTTAATTTTCTGAGTATTTGAAGATAAGTAACCAATAATAAACGTTTTGTAATACAAGTTATGAGGAATATTTACAGAGAAACTTATACTCTCTTTTTTTTTGGTGATATAAGTTGCGACAAATTTCTATAAAATTATTTAAAATCTCATGTGAATCTCTCCCTGAAAAAAAAAAAAGAAAAAGAAAGAAGAAACGTAGCATACAATCGATTTTGATTCTCAACCAATAAAATCGAAGGATTAGGTTTGGTGCTTAATTTTTCATTAAACCCAACCAAACCAGACCGCTTTCACCCTTAATCCCTACATACAAACAAGAATTTAATCTAATATATAATATATATTTCACTATTTTATATTTTCTTTAACCTTCAATATATGATTGTATAATATTTATAAATATGGGCATTCTAACAAAATACATGATATATTTCATTTAATATTTATATTAGGTAAATTCTATACTGGTGTGTACCATATGCACCTTAAGTTATGACTTTTGTGTTATTTGGTTATGGCCTATTGTAGTGTTAGTTATGATTTATTGTGATATTGGTTATGACATTATTTTAGTTATGATCCAAGAGCACTTTGATTATACGTTATTGGGTATAGTGGATCTAGAGTAATCACTATCACTTTGACTCTTTTGACAAGTTTTGACTTTACTTTGTCTTACAACTCCCTAAAATTATAGCTCTTATCAACAAAAGGATAATTTTTACTCTAAACCTTGTGTTAACTTGGATTTATATATATGTGATCATATTTATACATTGGATGACATTTTTGGATGATTAGAATTGTGGGTGTCTTGATAAATATTACTCTAAAAAATATTTTATCTTGATTTTTGGCTATAGAATGGATGATGTGTCAAACTAAAAGTTCTTTCTCATCACACAATGATTATACATTGGTTCACAACATATCACATATAGTCCCATTCCCATATTCACTTTTTTTTTTTTTTAACAGGAAAAATGATGTTCTGAGGTGTCATCACTACATCAGTAGGCCTAGGCCCCAGGGTAACTGGTTGCCAGCCTGATTTAACCCAACCCATAGAAAGGGACCTACCACCGAGATACCAGTGGAGCTCATCAACCGTCCCAGCCACGGCCAAATTTCGATCAGAGTACAGCGCGAGATCTCCGAATAGAGCCACTGAAAAATCCAAGATTTTTCGCACCCCGGGGTAATTTTGATATTTTAACACATCTATCTATCTAAAGCCTGAATGTCAAATGGACGAAAAATTCGACCACGCAGAAATTACAAAATTACCCATCTTTTCTTAATTACTTTGTTTGGCTTTTATGCGTATGCCTAAGGGTTTAATGGTAATTTTACTTATCTATCATCTCTTTTCTCTTTCACCTCTCCTTTTCTAGACGACTGCCACACCATACACCACTCCTTCCTTTTTGCCACTCTGCCTTCCTCTTACACTTTTCCCTCCACTGTGAAAACCTTCTCCTCACCCAAAAATCCCCCCGACAAACAATGTGTATATATAGTTGTACTCTATTTTTTAATTTGGATGGTATATTTTATTAATGAATTTTATATCGAATATTGAGTTAAACCCTAAGATAACGAATGCGTTGACATTGTTGTTGTGATGATTGCTTTAGATTTTGTGTGATTATTTGAATTTATTTTGAATAGCCAATGGAACAATAGTGTTTGTTGCTTTGTGGGTTTTTAATTCAAATGAAATGTGTGTGAAAATTGGTCTTTCAATAATGCATTTGTTGTTTTTTTTTTATTTATTTTATTTACTCGGACAATTGTAGTACTCTTTTACTTGAAAACTATCAACTAAATTAACTATAAACACAATAATAAGTGATAACGTCTCTTTTCACTCCATTTTGTTTTACATTTTTGGTAGATATGAAAAAGAATACAACTTCATTTTACGAAGGTTCTTTTTTTTTTTTTTTCACGTGCCTTCCAAAGTTGCTTTTAATAGTTATATAAATGTGTATATATATTTATCATTTTTACCATAGCTCTTCTATGTTCTGCTTCTCCTCACATATTTTTGTTCACTATCTTTCTCCCTTTTTATGTACTGATAAAGAAAGAAGAGTTTTAGAGATGTCCATATGAGAGGGAGCTTTTAAGAGCATTAAGGCCGAGCTAAGCCCAGGCGTAGTAATAAGCCGTTCTATGGGCCGTGGTGAAAAGGGCTTAGCGAATGGACCTTAGTGTTAGCTCGGTCCAAGTATGGTTACAGTCACCACGGTCGGAGTGGTGATAATTAGCTCAGTCATAGTATTTGGAGCCGAGGTATTTAGGCTTCTGATGGTGGACCTAGCTCTTGTTAGCTCGGTCAAAGCTTGCTGTAGTTAGCTCGGTCTCAACAGACAAAACCGAGATGCAAGTGAACAAGAGCCGAGCTATGTGTTGCATGTGAAGGCGCTGGATTATGTATGACAAAGAGATAGTGTTAGCTCGGCTATATTGTCATCCAACCAAGGTAAAACCATCTCACTTGGTTCAAGTAGTGAGGGGGGTGTTGAAGGATAAGCATTATCTTTCAGGAGTGTGATTCCTAGGAGGACTCTACATGGAGGAATAAGAGTTCTACTAGGATTGTGCCAGGCAAAAACTATAAAAGCTCACAACAGAACCTATGTAGAGGTAACACAACTTTAATTTACGAAATACACAGAGCTTTTGCCTATTTGTCTATTTTGCTGACTTAGGCATCAGAGGGGTATCCGGCGCACACCCGCCGGCTAGCTCACGTTTGTGTTTTCAGGGAATAAAGCGACGACGTTTGGAGGAGCGCAAACTTGGTCAACAGGATCATACGAGAAGAATTATTTCGTGCTCGTACAATTGGCGCCGTCTGTGGGAATTCCACAAAGAACAAAACCTCTTGATCAAGCTTTTCTCTCTAGTTGGAAGCAATGGCGCACAATGAAGACTTGCCGCAATCAGCCATTGATGGGCAAACCCTGGAGGGGGGTGGGAGGCACGAAGGTTTGCCTTCTATCCCTCTCATGGCGAATTTGGAACCCCAGCGACAGAACCCCCGGGGGGATGCAAGGGGGAGACGGGGCGGCAGTCCCCGTCGCTCTCAAAGTCCTGAAAGACAAATGCGGAGGATGGACCCTCAAGTTCTGGAGGATCGAGTGAAAGAGCAGGACGAGTTAATAAGGAGGATGGCGGCAGACATGGAGTCAATGAAGTGCCAGATAAAAGGAAAAGAGGTGGCGATAGGAGAGGGGCGCAAAGGCAACACGCCCCCTCGCCACTTGGAAGATCGTGGTAGGCATACCACACCATCGCAAGCAGAAAGTTGAAGTTTTAGAACAGGCGACACTCAGTCGCGGACTTCCAAGACTCGTTACTCCAGGTCTGAGAGATCGAGAACTGAGAGGTCGTGTACTGAGGCAAGCACCTATCGGCCCTCGCACGCACCAGACGTCATTTGGGCACACGGAGTTGCCTAGATCATCTGACTTACGAATTGTGCTTAAAGAAAGGGCCCGGTGGAAGGAGGACACCAGGGCTCGCGACCCACGCAGAGGTTCAGCCTTTCAGCGGTTGGTCCCTCGGACGCATGGGAGCGTCGAGGTAGGAATGCCAATGCCGCGCCTTGCTTACAACCTGCAGACAAAGTATTAGCAATGTTACAGAGCTCGCCGTTCGTTCCAGAAATTGAGAACGCACCATTACCCTTAGGTTTCCACCAGCCCAAATTCACGACTTATGAGGGGAAGTCCGACCCCTACATGCACCTGAGCCACTTCCGCCAGGTTATGGCAGTATACCGGCGAAACGAGGCTTTAATGTGCATCCTATTTCCATCCAGCCTTGGTGACCTAGGTTTAACCTAGTTTGAAAGGCTACCAGAGGGCAGCATTGCCTCATGGGCGCAGCTAGCAGAAGCGTTCGTGACTAGATTCAGGACGAACACCAAGACACCAGTGGAGATCGACCAGCTACTCTCCATTGACATGGGCGAAAAAGAGACGTTAAGGTCCTACAACAGTCACTACTAGGAAACCTTCAACCAGATTGGGGATTGCCCTATGAACCTCGCCATTACACAATACAAACGGGGCCTGCCAGTCGGTAACAAATTGAGGGACTCAATTACTATGACGCCACCTCTCACGATGGAGGCCTTAATGGAGAAAGTGCACCAACATATTAGCGTGGAAGAAAATAGCGCCTGTGCTAAGGCAAAATCCGACACAACAACAATGCCAAATAAAAAGACTATAGCAAAAGTCAACAAGGTAGAGCAACCTAACAGGAATGAGCGAGGCAGGCGGGCCAACAGAGAGGACCCAGACAAAAGGAGGTTAAGAGTCTGCACTGCCATTACCACAGTGTTCAAGAAACCAATCTACCGAATTCTCAGTGAGATAAGCAATGAACCTTTCGTCCGATGGCCAATAAAGTTGGGAGAAGCGCAAAAAGACTATGACGAGAGGTCCCGGTGCACCTTTCATGATGAAAAGGGGCATCGCACTGAAAATTTCACGCCATTGAGGCAGCATTTGGAGGAGTTAGTGGCAGCTGGGCACCTGGACTAGTACATAGAAGGAGGAACACAGCTAGCCCCTCAGAACCATAACAACCCAAACAAGATGCCGGTCAACGTTCCACCTCAAGGCGTGATTAACGTAATACATGGGATATGCGAACCTGAGCGGGTATGTAAGCTCAGGGGGATGATCAAAAAGGCTGAGCACTTAAGGGAGGTATTAAGTGCACAACCTGCCACCAAAAAGGGGAGAATAGAGGCCACAAATGTCATATTTTTTTCAGACAAGGATTTAGCAAGAATATATTGCCCTCACAATGATGCACTGATTGTCACTCTACGCGTCAAGAATTTCGACATGAAACGGATTTTGATCGACCAAGGAAGCTCATGTGAGATAATGTATTACGAAACCTTCAAACAACTGAAACTAGAGGACAAAGACTTGGCACCTGCAACATCTCCCCTAATCGGATTCAACTCAATGCCAGAGTGGCCAGTGGGCAAGATAATCCTCCCAGTCAAGGCAGGAACCATGACGAAACAGGTGAAATTCTGGGTATTAAAAGTCCCTTCCACTTACAACATAATCTTGGGGAGGACATGGTTGCACGCCATGCATTCGGTAGCGTCAACCTACCATCAAGTATTACGGTTCCCCAACAAAGCCGGAGTAATTGAAGAGGTCTTTGGAGACCAGATTATGTCCAAATAGTGCTTCGTCACAGTAAATGGCAGCCGCGCTGCCAAAGGGTATGTACAGATGGTGGAAGAGCCTGAGAGCAATGAACTATTTACGGATGTTGGCAAGGCAGCTGAACAGAAGGCAGTGGAAGACTTGGTACAAGTAAGGATAGATGAAAAAGACCCAGAAAAGTTCTTTTTGCTTGGCTCGTCTTTGTCCAGCACTGAGAGAATAGAGGTCATGGAATTCGTAACCTCTAATATCGAAGCGTTTGCCTGGACACCGTACGACATGCCTGGCATTGACCCAAACTTCATCTGTCACCAACTGAATGTCCACTCAACTGCCAGACCAGTTATACAGCGCACTCGCAGATCAGCACTTCACCATGCCGAGATAGTGGCGGAAGAAGTGGGAAACTTGCTGGAGGCATGAGCTATCAGAGAAGTGCACTATCCCAGTGGATCTCTAATACCGTAGTAGTGCCAAAGAAGAACGAAAAATGGCGTGTCTGCGTGGACTATAAAACAGTCAACAAAGCATGCCCAAAGGATAGTTTTCCCTTACCACGGATAGACCAACTGGTAGACCTGACGGCAGAACACAATCGACTTAGCTTCCTTGATGCGTACAGAGGTTACCATCAGATCGCTATGTATGAACCAGATCAAGAGGTCACATCCTTTACAACGCCTAGAGGATTGTATTGTTACAAGGTCATGCCCTTTGGCCTAAAAAACGCAGGGGCAACATTCCAACGGATGGTCACCAAGATGTTTGAACCATTGTTAGGCAAAACAATGGAGGCTTACACAGATGACATAGTGGTCAAAAGCAAGGATGAGAAGGACGATCTCAGAGACCTAGGTGAAATGTTCCAGATTTTGAAGAAAAACAAGTTGCGCCTAAATGCATCCAAGTGTGCATTCGGCGTAGGATCGGGCAAATTCCTAGGCTTTCTGGTGACCAACCGAGGTATAGAAGCAGACCCTTCTCAGATCAAAGTAATCCAGGATCTTGAGAGGCCCAACACAGTCAAAGAAGTGCAGCATCTCACCGGCCTAGCAGCGCGCTCAATCAGTTCATAAGTCGTTCGTCAGATAGATGTCGACCATTCTTCTAAGCACTAAAGGCCAAGTTTGAGTGGGATGAAGAATGCGACCGCGCCCTAGAAAGCTTGAAAGACTACATGTCTTCTCCATCGTTACTAGTAACCCCAGTACCGGGAGAAGAGCTCTTTCTGTACCTAGCAGTTTCACAGCACGCAATCAGCGCAGTGTTGGTCAGGGCGGAAGGAATCCAACACCTGTCCATCTTTTATGTTAGCAAAACCTTGCTGGGCGTAGAAACCAGGTACCTACCATTGGAAAAACTGGCCTTAGCCTTGATGATGGCCACAAGGAAGCTGTCGCACTACTTCTACGCCCACACTATAATCGTCCTAACAGCTTTTCCATTGAAAGCTTTGTTTGAGAGGGCGGACTTTTCTAGGCGAATCTTGAAGTGGGCGGTGGAATTAGGACAATTTGATATCAAGTTTCAACCCAGAACCACAATAAAAGCCCAAGCTTTGGCAGACTTTGTGGCTGAGTTCACACCAGGGAGTCATCACATCTGCCCAGTCGACTTGACTGGTACAATAGATGAGAGGATGGAAAGCGCCTCAGGAATTACACAGCCCCCAAAACAAAATGCCTAGCCACATCCCAAGACATACCGGATTGAAGAAAAGGAAGAAGAAGCAGACCGCGCTATGCCTGGCAAAGACTCATCAACAAGAAAAAACTTGGTACAAATAGATAGAGGAGCAAACAGTAGGTGTGGACTTGGAAGAAGACATCAGCAAAACTCATGACCCCAAGACATCATCCGACCCCTCCACTTGCTGGAAATTTTTAGTTGGAAAAATGTGGAAACTCTTCGTGGACAGAGCATCCAACAGGCACGGTGCAGGACTTGGCATAGTCCTCATCTCACCAGATGGCCTAATAGTGGAACAAGCAGTCAACCTTGGCTTCCCAGCATCAAACAATGAGGCAGAGTATGAAGCGCTTTTAACAGGCCTCAAATCAGCACTTTTCATGTAGGCCACCGAGCTAATGGTTTACAGTGACTCCCAGCTAGTAGTAAACGAGATTTCAGGCGACTATGAGGCGAAAGATGAGAGAATGGTTAAGTACTAAGAGTTAGTAAGAAGGGAGATCATGAAATTCGAAGTAGTGAGGATAGAGCAGATTGGCCGAAAAGAAAACAGTAGAGCAGACGAACTAGCAGGCTTTGCTTTGATGGCAGATACATCCATCCCACATCCATTACTGATCGACTTCTTACCAAGACCAAGCATTGAAAAACCCGAAGTGGCTGAGGTATGTTGCGCCAAACTAGGCCCTTTATGGATGGATCCCATTATAGTATTTTTAAAAAACGTCTTACCTGAAGAGAAGAAAGAGGCCAACAGAATAAGAGCAAAATCACAGCTATTTTGGCTCTCCCCATCAATGGCCTTGTACAAAAAATCTTTCACAGGACCTTACTTGAAATGTGTCCATCCCAACAAGGTCGAGGCATTCTTGTTCGAGATACACGAAGGCGTATATGGAAGCCACCAAGGGGGAAGATCTTTGGCCTACAGAGCAATTTCACAAGGATATTGGTGACCATATATGCAAGCAGATTCAGAAAATTATGTAAAGAAGTGCGAGAAATGTTAGAAGTTCGCACACCAAATACATCAACCAGCCAGAGAGCTTTTACCATTAACTAGCCCATGGCCCTTCACAATGTGGGGTTTGGACATAGTAGGACCACTTCCCACAGCACCCGGCAACAGAAAGTTCTTTCTCGCAGCAACAGACTACTTCACAAAGTGGGTGGAAGCAGAAGCACTCGCCTCAATAAAAGAGAAAGATGTGAAGAACTTCGTTTGGCAGAATATCATCACTCGGTTCGGCATACCCAGGGCTCTAATATCTAACAATGGCACTCAGTTTGATGGCAAAATTTTAGCGGCTTTTGTGAGGAGTACAAAAAGAATTCTACAATTTACACCAGCATACCCCAAGCAAATGGCCAGCAGAAGCATCAAACAAAGTCGTCTTAGATGGATTGAAGAAAAGGCTGGAGAAAGCAAAAGGCAAGTGAGCTTCCTCATGTTTTATGGGCTTACCGTACCACACCTCGGCGGTCAACTGGAGAAATACTTTTTCCTTGGCCTATGGCATGGAAGCAGTAATCCCACTGGAAGTTGGCCTCCCCACTATTAGGAGTGAAAATTTTGACCCAGACTTAAATGGAGAAGCCATAGCCTTGGAACTCGACCTGACAGAAGAGAGAAGAGAAAGAGCACTGGTTCACATCGCCTCATACTAACAAGAGTTATCCAGAAAATATAACAAGATGGTACATCCGAGGCAATTCCAGATTGGAGATTGGGTGCTGCGCAAAGTAATGGGAAATACTCTGGTACCCGGAGATGGCAAGTTAGGGCCTAATTGGGAAGGACCATACAAAGTGGTTGGATTAGCAGGAAAAGGGCATATCACTTGGCTGATGGGGACAACAAGGCAATTCCCAGGCCATGGAACACTACCAATCTCAAACTATTTTATTTTTAGCTTTTCTTTAAAGTACTTATTATTTTTCTTTCTTCAATAAAACAAGTAGTTTTCTTTTCAGCATAATTCTTTCTTCTGTAAAAGTTGTTTCAGTGAGACTAGGGGCAATGAAAACAGAGTTGGCCGGAATAACCAACTTTGGGCTCTCTTCAGCCGAGATCAGGATCTAGGCTGAAGAAGTTTGGCAGGAATAACCAAACACTTGGCTCTAGGTTGGCAGGAATAACCAACTTTGGTCTCTCTTCAGCCAAGATCAGGATCTAGACTGAAGAAGTTTGGCAGGAATAACCAAACACTTGGCTCTAGGTTGGCAGGAATAACCTACTTTGAGCTCTCTTCAGCCAAGATCAGGATCTAGGTTGAAGAAGTTTGGCAGGAATAACCAAACACTTGGCTCTAGGTTGGCAGGAATAACCAACCCTGAGCTCTCTTCAGTCGAGATCAAGATCTAGGCTGAAGAAGGTTGGCAGGAAAAACCAAAATTTATTACTCTTCAGCCGAGATAAGGATCTAGGCTGAAGAGGTTGGCAGGAAAAACCAACATTTATTGCTCTGCAGCCGAGATAAGGATCTAGGCTGAAGAGTGGTTGGCTGGAATAACCAACTTTCAGTACTCTTCGCTGAGATAAGAATCTAGGCTGAAGAGTGGTTGGCTGGAATAACCAACTTTCAGTACTCTTCAGCTGAGATAAGGATCTAGGCTGAAGAGTGGTTGGCTGGAATAACCAACTTTGAGTACTCTTTAGCCGAGATAAGGATCTAGGCTGAAGAGTGGTTGGTTGGAATAACCAACTTTGAGTACTCTTCAGCCGAGATAAGGATCTAGGCTGAAGAGACTTGGCAGGTATGACCAGATTATAAGGTTTCAAGACCGAGATAAGTATCTCGGCAGAAAAAGGCAAAACTTTATGCAAATTATAGTTGAAAAATGAATGCAGGTATGGAAGAAACGAGCAAAAAGACAAAGATTTCATTCAAAATTTGAATCAAAGTTACAAGAAGGACTTTGGGACTTTAGCCCGGTTACAAATTCTTTTCAAGAGTAAAAAGAAAAGATTGCAGGATCAAGCAAAAAGGTCGTCGAGGTTCGCATCCAGATCAACTCGAGTTGTACCAGTTAGAGCCCGATTTCAGCAGGTAGCTCGGTCACATTTTCAACCAAGTCTTCCACCGATGGATCAACCTGAGCTGATGGAGCAGTATGCAGACCGCGATCAACAGTAACAGCCGGGGTGTCGTTGGGCTCTGGGGATGCCTCCTCCTCCTCCCCAACTTGAAGAAATTTTTGCTGAATGGCATTGGCATACTCCGCCATGTAGCTCGGCATAAAATGAGGAGGAGGGTTCTGAAAGACCTCAGTTTCCTGGCTATGACCAAGCTTCACCACAGCCGCCTTCCATCCGCATTTGAAGAATATGTCTTTTGCAACTTCGCATTGCTGGATGTAAGTGGCCTCCCCTTCCTTATAACCCTGGTCTTCAGCATCTTCCACACTGTTCTCCAGCGTGGCGATCTCTGCATTCTTCTTCCTCTCGAGCTTGGCCAGCTCGCGCAGATATTTATCTTTCAACTCGGCCGACGCCTTCTGCTTATCTGCTTCAACCGAGTTGACTAGTCCGGTGAGTCGGGCTATTTTGGTATGTAGCTCGGTCATTTTTTGCTTGGACTCTTCTAGCTCGGTTGACTTAGCATTGGCCTCTGACACGGCCTACCGCGCTGTTTTGCGCAGCTCCAACACACGCTTATGTGCAATGTGGTTTTTCTACATAGCCTGCAGAAGGGCGGTAAGAAATTTTGAGTAAAACCGAGCAAACAGATGCACAAAATTGGAAAGCACAAAAGTACTCACCAGCACCATCAATTTGGTGGCCGAGCGGATGGCCTTGAGCTCAGTAAAATGGTCATGGTGTTCCATATTAGATGGCAAACACACACTTTTTGCAAGATTAAAAGCGAGTGAGTGGTCTTTATCTGCCATCACTGAGTCAGCATTCGCTATGGCTCGGTTCTTGTACGTCAGTTTTGGTGCCCACTCTAAGGAGCTAGCCTGGTCAGAGCGCGAGGGCTCTGGGCTTGGCGAAGTGATTTGTGGGAGCACGGTTTGGTCTTCGTCAACCAGGTGTTGCGGCTCGGTTGTGGAAGTAGGAGCACGCTTGCTTGGCCAGGATGACAAGGCCCGGGCTGTTGGAAGGGCCACCACAGCCTCTTGTGTTTGGCCAGTTTGTTGTACCGCGGCTTGGTCTCCAACGACTGGTGCAGTTGTTTCGGTGATGAGCGCCCTGACTGCTCTCTTCTTGGCCATCTCTTGTTCTTCGGTTAGTGGGATGAGATTGATTTGCGGTAATGATGAATCAGGTTCTAGGGAAGGTTCCATGAGGAAATCTGTTACCCTGGTCTTCCTCCTACTACTATATCTGTATGTCGGTTCAAAATTGAGTAGCTCGGCCCAACCTCGATCGCGGTACCGCAGTGCGGCGCGGAGTGCGTCTAGATTGGAGTAACTGTACTGCGACTTTAGTTGGTTCAAATCTGCATAAAGAAAAAGACAACGGTTAGCACGGTGCAAAATTTATAAACAAAGTAAAGAACGCACAAAATTGAGCCGAGGTATATATACCGGCTACTCCTTTATTCCAGTTAATCCGGTCTCCTGGTATTTGGGCTTCTTGGTCCTCGAAGTTACCAGAAACCCAGAAAAAGTCGTCATCGTTTACGTCTTTATCTGGAGTGTTTTTTATTATTTTCTCTCGGCGGCGTCTTATTCTTAAATAGTATACCCAGCCGTCTTCGTTCTGGCCTAGAGAGTATTGATGAAATAGCTCGGCTAGACCGAGGTTGAGGCCAAGCCGGCGATTTAGCTCGGCGATGCCATTTATTATTCTATAAGAATTGGTGCTGAGTTGGGTTGGGCATATTCTAGTCTGCCTAAAGAATTCACAAAGGAGTGGTTGGACAGGGAATCGGAGTCCGGCTTCTACAATAGAGAGGACGGTGAAGGGAACGAAGACCTGTTTTCCCCATGGAGTTGTGTCTAGTTCGGCGAGTGAAAGATGGACGTCATCAGGGATGTTGTAGTCCTTGCGAAATTCCGTAATAGCCCCTGGTGAGTTTACAAGGAATCGATATTTGCCCATGAAGACTTAAGTTATGTATAAATTAGCTCAGAGTACTAGTTCGGTGTTGTGATGACGTTGCGTATCTCGGTTGAACGTGCAAAGGAGTGCCTGGCCAACCTAGTCAGAGTCTACAAAGTGGAGATGAAAAGTGTTATGCCCAGATCACTGGACGGGCTAAAAAAAGAAGAAGAATAAACAAAAAACCCTAGTTCGGCTGGAGAGGGTGCAACCCTTTCTTAGTTCGGTTTTAACTAAGTCAAAAAGCTGGATTGGCCCCAAGTTTCGTAGTTCGGTTATTGGGTGGAGTTCCGTAGTTCGGTTATTGGGTGGAGTTCCCTAGTTCGGTTGTGTTTAAGCCTAGAGTTGCCTAAACAGGTTTTTAGCTCGGTTATAACACGATTCTAGATTCAAACTTCATGTTTTCTGAATCCAGACAGTGTGTTCTTAAGCACGAGCCTATGGTTTGGGGGTCTAGTTTTTGGTACTAACTGATTCTTATCCATTTCAGCAAAACTATAGAGTGTGTTTTGTAATATATATAAGTATATACTTCTATACTATACATGTTCATGAAATAAACGGAAAAAGTAAGGATTTGAGTCACTTACAATCTTAGCAGAAAGAATGAAGTTCCAAATGAAGAAGATACAAAACAGGAGCACAAGCTTTGCAGATGCTGTATTTAGGCAAATGGAGGTTCAGAGGGCAAGAAAGAGAAGATGAATAGTGGAGTGATAAGTTCAAAGGCTAGGGTTTTCGTATAAGGTAAAGAAAAGGCGGGACTGTTCAAAAATTTCGAAGTACGAGGGCGGCGTGGACAGCTGTACTCAACCAATAGGGGCCAGCTACGTGTCTATGGAATAGCAAGCGATTTAGATGTACAGCGTGATTGAAGAGACGTTTTTTGATCGGACAAATTGGTAGCCCAGTGACAATTTAGCTCGGTTGAAGGTCTAAAGTTTTAGCTCGGCTGATAGCAAATAATCCCAATCATGCTATGCAGATGGAATTAAGGGGCAATTGAGAGGGAGCTTTTAAGAGCATTAAGGCCGAGCTAAGCCCAGGCGTAGTAATAGGCTATTCTATGGGCCGTGGTGAAAAGGGCTTAGCGAATGGACCTTAGTGTTAGCTCGGTCCAAGTATGGTTACAGTCACCACGGTCGGAGTGATGATAATTAGCTCGGTCATGATATTTGGAGCCGAGGTATTTGGGCTTCTGATGGTGGACCTAGCTCTTGTTAGCTCGGTCAAAGCTTGCTGTAGTTAGCTCGGTCTCAACAGACAAAACCGAGATGCAAGTGAACAAGAGCCGAGCTATGTGTTGCGTGTGAAGGCGCTGGATTATGTATGACAAAGAGATAGTGTTAGCTCGGCTATATTGTCATCCAACCGAGGTAAAACCATCTCACTTGGTTTAAGCAGTGAGGGGGGTGTTGAAGGATAAGCATTATCTTTCAAGAGTGTGATTCTCAGGAGGACTCTACATGGAGGAATAAGAGTTCTACTAGGATTGTGCCAAGCAAAAACTATAAAAGCTCACAACAGAACCTATGTAGAGGTAGCGCAACTTTGATTTGCGAAATACACAGAGCTTTTGCCTATTTGTCTATTTTGCTGACTTAGGCATTGGAGGGGTATCCGGCGCACACCCGCCAACTAGCTCACGTTTGTGTTTTTAGGGAATAAAGCGACGATGTTTGGAGGAGCGCAAATTTGGTTAACAGGATCATACGAGAAGAATTATTTCGTACTCGTACACCATATAGTTATATTTATATGTAGTACATATCAGTGTGAAGTTGAAGATGAGTTTATTTACAAGAATAACAGTTTTACATCATTCTGTATAGTGTGTGTGTGTGTGTGTTTTTTTTTTTTTTTTAATTATGAAATTTATGTGTGAATAATGTTTCTTCTAATTTTTGTTAAATGAAAATATGGAGACTTTTTTGGTATGGAAAGTCTCTGTGAGAGTCAATGAACGTCAATAATATATATATATATATATATTGATTTCTTTGCCTTTTGGGTTGAGATATATTTTCCCTTTCATAAATAATCTCATATATCATCTACATTAGCGGGATGCCTTGTACATTGGGTGCACCAAATATAATCTTAAGTGTTCATCCTTCCTCATTTGATGCCTATTGTTAAATTTTGAATGCCTCACATTTTGTGGTTGAGCAAACCTTAGTTATTTAAGCTTTTTAGATAGTGTTTGGTTCACTAGAATGAAATGTACATTCCATCAAAATATTTATTCGCATGGTTGGTTAGAGTAATAAAATAATGACAGATGCATTACATATAAAAACATTTTTCACCATTTTAAGAGAATGGTTATTCCATGCACAATGTTGTTGGGCTGTGCTCGTGCAACTTTTTGAAAAAAAATATTAAAGCTATCATTTTTGCACTTTATACCCAAGAATAGTTGATTTTTGCAGAGACCTACTAATATTTATTTCTTATATGTTTTGTAAGGTTCAAACACGTTCTTTTCTTGCAATGAATTATTTCTTAACCAAAAGTATCATTCTTATTGTTTTCTCCTCTTTTTTAGGATGGAAGATGGTTTCATTTCTGCAAGAAAAATCACCAACTCCACTGGAAATTCGAGGATGAAAGTTCATGTTTTGGAGAAATGGTCACCCGGAATTGCAAGAACAAGTTCACGTAGATATCAAAAGTTGATTCTCCCTAATTCAAAGGTTTGTATATGTACGATCTCTACAATAACTTTCACATAAAAAGAAAAAAGAAAGGATGCATAATGCATTATCTAAAACTTCTTCACTTTTCAACTATCTCAATATTCTTACTAAAGATATATATTCTTTGCATCTAAGAAGTATGGACACGGACACGTGACACGACACGGACACGCTGACACGTTAATTTTTAAAAAATGAAAGACACGACACGTGGGGGACACGCATGAAATATGTAATTTATATATTTTTATATGTTATATATAAAATATCATTCAAAGATAATAAAAAATGCAATATAACACTAATTCCTATAAATTTATATGGTTTTTATTTTATTATTGTATCTTAAGTTATTTTGTTTAAACTTATAATTAGTTTCACATGTGTTCAATCGATAGACACGTGTGTTTATGTGATTGACATGTGTATCCTCCAAGTGTCCAAAGAGTGTTTGGGTCTTTAAAAAGATTTAAAAATTAGGACACGTTTTGAAGAGTGTCGGACACATGTCCTAAGAGTGTCCAAAGAGTGTCGGTGTCCAACATGGACACGACACGGATACGTCACCTTCTTAGAAGTGTCCGTGCTTCTTAACTTTGCATTTTATTTTCAAGTAAATAAATTTCATACAACGTTGAAATTTATAATACAAATTACCTTTCTCATATAAAATATTGTACTCTCCTACCATTTAGTTTTTATGCAAAATCATAGATATTTTTTCTAGACTGATGATACAGACCCCCTCCCCCACTCACCCCCACCCCCCACAGACACGTGGGGGTTGGTGAGTGGGGGGAAAAGAAAAAAAAAAAAAAAAAAAAAACAGTTTTGACCAATGAAAAATCAAAGGGGGTCGTGGGGTCGCAGTCCGTGGGGGTCGCAGCCTTTTTTTCTTTTTCTATTGCAATTCACACTTTTAACAAAATTTTTACATGTTTACAAGGCGCACAAGTCCAAGCTACTATTTTTTTACTCATAAATAGAAAACATTGCAAATACTCTAATCCAACCAGTTGACATTGCAGATGACAAGCAATCACAGATTCATAAGGTAATTGAATTAACAAAATTATTCTTATGGTAAATAAAAATATATATAAATCCTTTAATTAAAAATATTTTCTATTCACTGATGCCGAAAAAGTAGATATATTGGTAGTTCTTGTTCAAATCGGCCCTCCAAAGACAATCAACACACAAGCTGGACAAATTATTGCCCAAGAAATGATTGTAATTCATCAAAACTAGGCAAATCAAATTTCAACATCTACTATGGAATTGCAAATATCTAATATACCTTATTTTAAATATTACAGATCAATGCCTGTTCTCTTCACTTTATGGGATCATTTCATAACAAATCAAGGTGAACAATTCCTTGATATTGAAGAATCTTCAAAACAACTGATGACTCTTCAAAACAACTAATGATGTTCAACCTCCTGAACCAACCACTAAAGCTTCTTCAGATACTACTGCACAGAACAACTCCTCGAAAATTACTATGTTCATTGTTTTGAAATCTTCTACATAAAAAGGTAACAGTTTAAATCAAGGCTAACAACATGACTTCTTTTGCTCCCATTATGCATATGTTTTCCATGTGAAACCTTGTGATATTAAGTATGTTTAAATTCACTTTAATCTCTTCTCTTGCTCCATGAATCTGCACTCTCTACTTATGACTCATGCTTGAAAATTTTCATCATGCTTGTAACAAGTTACACAAGTTTGATTCATTTTACCCTTTTTATTCCTAGTTACATGTTTCACCGACTATTATTTCCTATCTATCTCAAGGAAATGCACCAAATTTAAATATTCTTAGGTTTATATTAATGCATGAAAGTGTTACTCATTTTATACTCATGTATAATATATTCTAGATCTAAGCTTCCATTTAGATTTCCTAAAGCACTTATTAATGTTTATCAAATCATTAATATATGATATACAATAGTATTGCATTATTTTATAGTTTTAAAGATAAATTTTAATTTTATTAATAGTAGCAATAATTTATAAAGCAAAGATGACTTATGGAGTTGTTCATGTTCCCACAGGTGCTGGGGTACTTCCAAATACACTTCCAGCATATATAGGGATTTATCTTGCCAATGTGGTGATGTGAGAAGAAATATAGGAATTTCTCATTTTCTTTTTGTTCATTCACTTTTTGCTAGTTTAGAATATCAAGACAATTGTTATATGTGATCATGCAAGAAGAAAACTTAAGAAATTTTATTTTGTGCAAAAGGGTTTTGGTTGTGATTTGATTCCTTGGTTTGTAATTTATTTAAGATTTTTTTTATTTCTTTTATTTTGATGGTTTTACAGATCATAGAGAAAGGACTCCTTTTGTTTACTCGCCATTAATGTTTACTTCTTAGGCCAATTCCTTTAAATTCCCTCTATTTCAGTTCATATCTTGCATTTTTTTGTGTACAAATATGAGCTTTTGGCTCTTAAGTTGGGATTCAAAATTCATAGTTCATAATGAATGAAATGAACCCCCAAATGAAGAAAAAAAAACTCCTCTCCCTTTTACTAAACCATGAGGAGCTCCAAGTATTTTACCGGACAAATTGAGTTGTAGGGACGATACCTTTCTTAGATAGCATACTATATTTCTTTACTAATCTGAAGGTGACAACTTAAATTTTAACTTTATAGTTTTTTTTTTTTAGTTTAATTTGAACAAATTAAATTTTGATTTAGTTACTTGGTAATTTGACCCTCTCCCTTCAGTTGAAACCACAATCTCTCTGTTGGATTGAGTATTGTACCTTTTCATTCTCCGAGTACTCTCATTCTTTTTCTATTTGTATATATGCAATGCATTCAACTTTATTTAATTGAATTTTCTTATTTAAATTTGCAAGAGATTTTGTGCAATATCAATTTCAACGAACAAGTAGATGCCTAGAAATGAAAGAGAATGTAGTGTTCTTGTTGTAAGACCTTTGGGTGTGGCTTATGATGAAATGCTAGGTGCTCGGGAAATTTTATTTCCACACACCTACATTCCTCTATGTACACATTAAATGAAATATTATTTTAATGACGATTGTATCCTATAACAAAATTATCTTAATGGACATCAAAACATGTCCACACTATTATATCAAAAAAATTTCTATACATATCTTCTTAAAACATAAAAATTTCAATGCACATCTTTCGAGTAAAAAAAAAAAAAAAACTAAACCCTTTCTTCTTCCACATCTACCCTGCAATGCAACACCAACCAACCAAGTACATCCCCAAAAATCAACACTTGAAAGAAAATATTAAAAATGCAGATCAATTATTAAACAAATAATGGTTAGTGATTCGTGAATACAATATTATAAATGAAAACCTGAAAGAGCAGGCATGGTGGCGGCTTCTCAACTCACCTTGACGAGCCACATATAGAGGCGATTGTGGGCTGTAAAAGGGTCATACACCTTGGGGATTTTTACAGGACATCCATCCTGGACGAAGAGACCTTGATGTGGACGATTGCATCGAACAATGGCATTTTTCTAGGGTATGAAAATGTGAAATCCTGAAGCCACCAACCCCAACCCTAACCTCCCCCCCCCCCTTTTTTTTTTTTCTCTCTCTCTCACTCTCATTTTCTCTGTCATGGTTGACTGTGATATTTTTCAGGAAAACAGCAGAAAAATCAGAGGTTGTGATTCATAGAAATTATGTGAATTTCGTTAAATCCTGTAAATATTGTTAAATGCTCCTTCTCATTTTCTTGGGAAAATCTACTTAATTGAAACAACCCATCTAGGTAATCTATGATTTTAAACAATGGTTCATAGTTGTGTTGAAATGGGTGAAGGGGATAAAGGTGTGTGGAAAGAGGTTTTATGTAGTGTGCGTATAAAGATATGAGTTAGGGTATAATTGGCACATCAAGTGTGGAATGAAAAGAATAATAAAAATTAAATAATTAAGTGTGTACATTGAGAAATGATGTACACTGAGATTAGTAAGTGTGTGGAAATAGAATTTCCTTATGTGCTCAATATAGCCTTATATGAACAGTGTGGAGAAAAACAACACTTATTAAAGTTTAGATTTTTTGTTGAACAATTTGCCTATGCAGGAAAGCAATTTAAGTGCTTTAATATAGGAATGCTCTACTTGATAATGTATCTAGAGTATGTTGCTTATTTATTTATTTATTTTTTGGTAATAATTCAAGTTAAGAGACATTGCTTTCCACAGCCATGAGTCAAGTTTGACTCCTGGGGGGCGCGAAAAATCCTGGATTTTTCAATGGCTCTCTTTGGAGACCTTGCATTGTACTCCGATCGAAACTTGGCCGTGGCTGGGACGGTTGATGAGCTCCACTGGTGCCTCGATGGTGGGTCCCTTCCTATGGGTTGGGTTAAACCAGGCTGGCAACCGGCTACCCCAGGCCCTGGGCCTACGGATGTAGTGATAACACCTCAAAACATCCTTTTTTTTTGTTCAAAAAAAAAAAAAAGAGAGTTAAGACACAAATACAATAACTAACATTGATAAATTATTGTAGACTACAAATTCATTCCCAATACCGTTAACAAACAAAATAGTTAACTAAAATGAAAAAAGAACTCTACAACTTATATTAGGCACTCACTTGCATGCAACCAACTTCACTAGTAACATTTTTAAAACAAAATTAACATTGACATATACTTAATTTATACATGACAGTAATTAACTAAGAGCTTGATTAAAAATAATTTATTATCATAACAAAGTAAAATTCTAACTAAATAAGCAAGATAGTTGAGAACATAAATGCTTAGCAAGTTTGTGTCCTTGTGATCCAATTTAAAACCAATAAAATAAAATAAAAAATACTAAAAACAAAGTTTTAGAAAGTCCAAAACAAAATCCAAGTAAACTTAATTAGTATTTCGACAAATCCAAACCCAATAAGAAATTGAAATTATCAAAACCAAAACAATTAAAAGTGGACAGTGAGTTAAGAACTAACTTCTCTTTTCTCCATTATAACTCAATTAACACCACCACCTGTTGAATCCGAAACGTGTCATCCCCTACTATTATTTCCTACCTAGGCGATAACAACTCACATGTTAAATTTGCAAAAAAGATGACCTTTAGTTGGGTTTTGATGAACCTGGTTGCCTAGAGGACGATGAACTTCTCTAGTTATCTCAGTGCCACTTTTCTTATTTTCAGCACTGTGTAGAGACTCCATTTTTGACCGCCCTTAAAACTTTGGCTCCTCATGTTGAACACTCGATGATGTTAATGTTACGTTGTACAATCGTTCAATTTCTTCAGCAAAAGGCTTTGGTTTTGAGTTTCAGAACCTAAAACTTTGCACCTTTTTTGAACCAAAACCTAATTTTTTCTAGTCTGACCACTCAGAGGCTTACTGGCCAAAAGGTGGCCGGCATGCCAATTTTTATTGGCCGGTCGTCCCTCTCTATGGTCGGTCAGCCATGTTTAACGGTAGACAGATATTTTGTTGCCAATTGTCCCCCTATGTGCATGGTTTCCACTAGCTGGCTCAATACAGATATTTTTGATGAGAGAACCTATTTTTCTATAAATAGATGACCATCCCTCATGGTTTTAGGTTAGAAAATTTTACCAAGAGCCCAAAGCTTGCCAAACACACTTCCTCTCTCTCTTGCAATGCACATACACTATATATATATTTCCTAAACCAAAAATTTGAGGCTTCTTGCTGAGATTATTGAACTCAAATTTCAGCCTTTCAGATGATTCAACTTGTGGTTTGTAGACAAAAGAGTGTCCTTTCTTCAAGAGGTATAACCTTTGCCATCTTTTGCTTTGTGTACACTACTCTTTTTTTCTCTTTTTCTTGTTGTTTATACACTGTTTTAGACTTATTTTAAGTGCTGAAACTTGTGATTAAAAAGCTACCAAAGATGGAGGGGTTAACCACCCTTTCTTGAACCTTATTCCATAGCTTATATCCTTGTTCTTCACACTTGTTTCTTCAATTTATATACTGTTTTTCAGAGTTTTCAGAGGCTAAAATATGTGATTTAAGGATCCAAAAAGTGAAGGGATTAGCCACCCTTCCTTAGGTTTGCTTACTAGCTTTGCTCTATTCCATTTTTGTTTACTTTTTCTAGTTTTTCAAACTGATTTTTAGCACTGTTTTATGCTAGTCAGGGGCTGTTTAGTGTGTTTATTTAGTTTATGCTTTGAATACTTTGCTTGTATTGTTGTAAGTCCTTATAGATTTGGTTGTTTAGGCCATAGACACCAATTTATTTGAGTTGATAGCTTTCTTTACATAGTTTTCATACATATATTCACACTTGTAATAATCATCTTCGCATAATCATCTCTGCAACCTCCTTCATTTCTTTGCTTTCTTTGATTAAGAGTTGTCTTAAACACTAGGTTGTTGCTTAAGGCATGAGAAAGAGACTTTCCATGCTTAATGGTTTAATCTCTTAGGAGGTTCATTACCAAGGTATTATCCCTCTCATGTTAAGCACAACTTCTTATTTGACACTTCTCTTTATCGCTTTTTACATTTAGTGGACGTAATTATTACTCTTGGACAAAATGAAGAAAATATAAGAAAATGGCAAGGTAATGCAAAAGAGGATAATAAAATTGAGTTGAGTTGAATCGGACGTTATATTGAACCTATTGAGTCTTGAAGTACTACATACTTCGTAGTGATGTTTAGTGATTCAAAAATTAATGTCTACCACCTCCTTTGAGATAACTCCATAATAGGGAGGATGCATTGTTGGTCTTTTATTTCTTTTATTGAGCCTTTATCCTATCGGTTCTAAGATCATCACGCAACAAACTTGCGGCAATTGATGGTTTATGAACCGAATCTACTCCTCCCTTGATCATCTTCATGATACGGAAGGGCAGCGAGGATAAACATCTCTTAAAAAGACTCTGTTTTTGCTCTGTTTTAATTCTGTGGCAGCAGGGCAAAACCAAAAACAGTGGCTGACCGGCCACCTTTCTGCCTGGCCGACCACTTTCCAAGGTCGGCTGGCCACCTTTTGTTGTGCAGGCAGTGTCATTTTTGTGGCAGAATAGAACAGAAACTGAGGCCAAAACAGAATAATTTTCTAACTGCGAACATAATAGATTTTGGCAGCAAAATAAAGAGGTTTCTGGGAGGATGTTCTCGGTTGTGCGCTCATGGCTCCTCGCCTCCCATCCCATTAATTTAGTGCTTTAATATTAATGTGTTGTAATTAATTAGTTAGCTTAATTCGAATTTGTAATAATTAGTTAATTTAGCTTATTCATTTACTTAGTGTTGTAATATTTAGTAAAGTAGGACATTTATTCAGACCCTCTTATATGAGGCAAACTTGTAATATTGTATATGTCTTCAAACCCCCATTCTTTCTCCCTTTTATTTACTTGCTTACGATGGTTGCATATAGTATCATATTTTGGTTTCATATCATTACCATGTGTAAATATCCATTTTTGCATGCATCGGATTCGGTTCATCATTCTAATATTATTGTTATTTCCTACTTACTTGAATACGTGCGCTATCACATACTTTGAGTGGAGCCATATGTCATGTTAATAAACCGAACCTAGTAGTTGCATTTTGTATGTGTTACATTAGTCACTTGCATATTAGAGCATGCATCTTTCTAATTATTTTCTTCTCTTTGGCTTGCCTCGGTTGAGTACTAGGTGAGCATTTCTTGCTTTAGCATATTGCATGTATGTTTGTGTTGCCATATTGAGCATATTTACCATGACGCTAAGTGCTTATTTGTATACCTCTTGAATGCCTGTGGATGAAGACTATGTCGCCAAAATTGAGATGATTTGATTAATGTAAATATGAGCTTACTTGTTCAAGTAGCATATTCAAAACTCTTTTCAAACAAACATGAAATCAAAGCATTCCAAAGTGGGAGAAATAGTCTATACTTGCGTGCCTCACATAGTAATGTTTAGCATTAATAAATTAGAACAAGAGCATATAATGTACATAAAAATCACATTATGATTAGTAAAGGCCGATTTTTGATCGAGTGAGTGGAGTGCTCAATTCATGACATTCCCTCTCATACCTAAGTTCCCGAGCCGAGACACTTTGGTTATGACAGTCAAGTTTGGTACGAGACACGGGTTTCCTAAATTTTTCAAAAATATTTAAGTAGCGATTCTGAAATTTGGCAATACAGTCCATTTTTGGCATTTCTGATTGTAAATCAAATTTTCAAAGATTTGCCGGATTTGGACTCTCATTTATGTTTTTTGTTTCACATTACACCTGTGAAACCAGATTCATAACCACGGGAGTCTGAACTGTAGGGCTATCGTATCCGAGGAGACTAAACCCTTCCAAGGAGCACGAAAAGCAAGCTACACATTGCTATACACATTCTTCTTCTTTCAAAGCTGGTATCCATATCTTCATTTTTCTATTATAGCTCTACCTCATCTTTCCTACTCTAGTATTGTAATCTTTACTCACTTTTCATGTCTTAGATCCAAGAATCTTGTTGTGAATTTTGTTTGTATGTGTGTGAATTTAGATGAATCAATTGCACCTTTTTTATTTCTCAATTATTTTAAGATTTTATTTTTTATTGATTAAAAAATATTAATATACTGAAATTTAAACATTTAAAGAAATATAATCGTGCCTTATTAGTGTGAACCAATTGAAACATTTAAAGAACTACTAATTTACAAACAGTGGGGGCGTTTGGTGCCCATTTTTTTGAGACAGATTATGGATTCTAGCTTAAGAAAAGTTATTTTAGAATATTTGGTATAAATTTTCAGTGTTAACTTTTGTTTTTTCCAGGTTTTTTTAGCCTATATTAATCTGTTTATCAGAAGCAACGAAACGCTGCTTTTGCTTCTTGGATTATGTGGTGGAGTACATTTTACTTAAATATCCTTAATCTTTCTACATGGTTACTATTATGCCACTATATATACTTACAACTCATCCAAATTTTGTTCCACTCAATGAGAGATGGCGATTTTCGACTAGGGTTCCGGTGAGGGTTCTGCTCTGTTTCTGCTCTGGCTATGGCGATCGTGCTTTGTTTGGTGCTCTAGATCTAGTTTGCTCTGGCGAGGTTCTGTCTCTCTCTCTCTCTCTCCTAAAGTTGTCCCTTGGAGATTATGAAGATCAATCCATGGCCAAAAAACGAGGTGGTCTAGATATGGTCTACTCTAGCGAGGCTCATTCTCTCTCTCTCCCTCTCTCTCTCTATATATATATATATATCTCATCCTCCAAGAGCCATCCCTTGGTGATCACAAAGATTAGTTCATGGCCTAGAAGGAGGTCCCACCGCAAAGAATAGTCCATCATCACAACCTTGATTGTCATCACGAAGATCAGTTCAGTGTCGGCGATGGCGATGACAATAGCAATAGCAATGGCAATGGGTCAAGATCGTTTCTGGCGATGGGCAAAGATCGTGAAGATCAGTCCGGCGAGCTCCTTGATTGGGTCAAGATCTAAAAAAATAATAATAATTTAGACATGGGTAAAAAAGATATTTACACAGTAAAAAGTTATACCATAGAATATTTAACAAACACTACTCAACAATTTAAATTTATTATCTAACATTTATACTAAGGGTGCTCACGGATCGGTTCTGAAATATTTTTGAAAAATTTAAGAAACCCGAGACTCGTGCCAAAGGCCACTTATCCGTTATCACCAAAGTGTCTCGGCTCGGGAACTTAGGTACGAGAGGGGAATGTTATGAATTGAGCACCCCACTCGCCCGATCAAAGATCGGCCTCTACTAATCATGATATAATTCTTATTTACATCATATGCTCTTGTTATGATTATTAGGCTAACTTATTATGTGTTGTACACAAATATAAACTAATTTGCAAAAGTTAGAACATTTTGATTTCATGTTTAGTTTAAAAAGTGTTTTGAGTATGTACCACTTGAAAAAGCGATATCACATGTACATTAATCAAAATTCTCCTAATTTAAGCAATTAGCCTTCATCCATAGGCATTCAAGAGATAGATCAAGTAAGTACTTAGCCTCATGGTAATCATGCTTGACATGTTAACAATCACATGCATGCAATATGCTAAAGTGCTCACCCAGTACTCCAAGGCAAGCCAAAAGAGATAAAAGAGTTAGAAAAAATGCATGATCCTACGGATGCAAAATGACTAATGCAACGTATGCAATATGCAATTAATAAGCTCGGCTACTAGCATGACATGCAAATCACTTTGATAGCATGCAGTTTAAGCACATTTTCGAAGAAGCGATACATGACAATGCTTGTTAAAATGATGAGCCAAACTCTATGCATGCAAGACAAATGGATGCAAATCATGAAAAATGCTAAATGAAGCATGATGTAATATACTATCCATCATAAGCAAGTAAATAAAAAAAGGAGAAAGAAATGGGGGTTGGAAGACATACACACACATTATTACATATTTGCCCTCGCGCAGGAGGGTCTAAATAAATGTCCTAGCTAATTAAGCTAATTATTACAACACCACGAATTAATAAACTATTCTAGCTAATTAACACAAATTAATTAAACTAACTAATTAGTTACAAAACGGAATTAATTAACTAAGATATTAATTATTACAAGTCCATTACTTTAAGTACAACATACTACTATGAAAACGTTATTTTAACGGACCCTGAGAAGCGAGGAATGGTTCATGCATGGACGTGGATTTCCACCCGAAAATGTTCTCTATTTTGCTACCAGAATGCTTTTGTTGCACAGTTAGAAAATCGCATTGTTTTTTGCCTCAGCCTCTGCTCTGTTTTGCAGGAAAAAGGGACACTGCTTGGTTGAAAAAGGTGGCTAGCCGGCCAATAAAAGTGGTCGCCCGTACAGTAAAGGTGGCTGGCCGGCCGGCCACTAATGTTTGGTACTGCCCTGCTGCAACAGACATAAAAACAGAGCACAAACAGAGTATTTTCAGGAAATGTTTGTCCACACTGCCTCTCCTTATCATCAAACAGATCAAAGGAGGGGTAGGCTTGATTTGCGAACCATCAATTGACATAAATTCATTGTGTGATGATTTATGGACCAAGGGACAAAAGCTCGATAAATAACAATGAAAGACTCATAAACCTTCTCCCTATCATGGAATTGATCAAGAGAAGTGGTTGACCTTGAATGTTGAACCATTTTCATCACTAATAAGTATGAAATGACTCAAGACTCAATGAGTTCAATTAACGTCCGATTGAAGCCAAGTTGATTTTATTATCTTGGTCCATTTTAGTCCAATTTTAACCTCTTTTAATTACCTTTCCATTTAGTCATTTTAGTCCAAGAATGAGCATTAAGTCCACTAAATGAAGAAGAGTGTCAAACAAGAAATTGTTTTGGGCATGAAAGAGAGGTAATGCTCTGGTAATGAACCTTCGAAAAGATTAAATCATTTAGCATTGTATAGTCCCTTTCTCAAGCTTAAATAACACTCGGTTGAAACAATTCTCAAAGAAATAAAAAAGCCAAGAAAGAGGGGAGGTTGCAGAGGTGGTTACACATGAACACAAGTATGAAAAACATGAAATAAATGCTATCAACTCAAATAGGTTGGTGGCTAAGGCCTAAACCACCAAACCTATGAAGACCATTACACTACAAGCATACTATACAAAGCATAAATGAAGTAAACATACTAAAACAGTCCTAAAATAGCTAAAAAAATGTTGGAATTCTAAGAGAAAAGCTTGAAAAAATCAGCTAAAACAATGGAGAAATTGAGCTAGGGAACAAGCATAAAGATGGGTGGCTAATCTTTCTATTTTTGGAACTTCAAAACTACATTTTTAGCCTCTGAAAACTTCTGAAAATCAATGGTAAAAAGGTGAAAAGAAGTTGATGAAGAGATGGAAAACACAAGGGAAAAGGCTTAAGAGACAAGGTACAAAGAAGGGTGATTAACCCCTCTATCTTTAATAGCCTTAAACCCCAAGCTTTAGCTCATAAAAATAGTTGAAAAACAACCCAAAAACAGTAAGAAAAGATAGGAAAGAAGTAGTGCAAATGAGTTAGTAGTTATACCTCTTGAAGATGAGTAACACTTTTGTTCACAAACCAACAAGTTCACACTCTCAAGGGCTGAGATTTGAGCTCAAGAACCTCAACAAGAAGAGAAAATTTTTTGGTTTAGGAAGTGTAGAGAGGGAGAGTGTGTAGGTTGCAAGATAGAAAGAGAGAGTGCTATGCAAGTATTGGAGCTTTTGGAATTTTTTCTAACCTTCAAACCAAGAGGGAAGGTCATCTATATATAGAAAAACATGTTACTCAATCGGAAATATCTGTATATAGATAGCTGGTGCAGTGTATGCACCTGTGGAGACAACTGGCATAGTTGGCAAAAAGATCTGGTTTTTTGACACAAGTGGCCAGCCAGCCACTAAAGGGAACGGTCATACACTAATTTATGGCCGGCCGACCGCTAGTTTGGCTTGTGGGGACACTTGGTTGGCTAGTCCACTCAAAATGGCCTAATTTTCACAACTGGCCGGCCGTACACTTGTTTGTACGGTCGTCCACAAAAAGTGGCTGGTCGTTCACAAAAATCTATTTTCAGGCCCGATTTCAAATGGGCATATTTCTTTCATCGGAACTCGGTTTTAGGTGATTCTTAACTCTAAATTAAAGCCTCGGAAGTCTACTTTCCAATGGTGGTGGCTTTACATCTAAATTCTAAGTGTGCAAAGAGATATGCCTATTTTAGTGAAGGCTGCTCATTTCTATCTTAACGGATTGATGCCCAACCTTTCCCCAACCTAGTTTTCTTCTCTCCCCTCCTATATCCTCCAACTCTAAATCTATAAATAAGATGTTTTATATATTTTTCAAAGAGTTCATCTCTTTTTCACTTATTTCCACTTCTTTACCCAATTTATCGAAAAGTGTAATATTTTGAATGAAATGCGAGTCTCGGAACATCGTAGAAATATTTGGAAAAATATTTTGAAAAAGTGGGTTTTAAGGTCTTAAATTGTTTTGGTCTAAAATAGTTTTGGTCTAAAATGGGGTAGGTTGGATTTGAAGCTAAAAAATCGAAGCCTTTTGCTGAAGAACTTGAACAATTGTACAGCGTATCTTTTCATCATCGAGTGATCAACCCGAGGCGCCAAGTTTTAAGGGCGGTCAAAAATGGGATATTTATAATACCTTCGTGCAATAAAACAATTTTTTTTTTTTTTGCAGTTTCTACATCTTCTAAATCTAGCATCTCCAGATCTAGTTTGCGATTGGACAATGGTGACAGAAAGAAGAAGAGGGACAACGGAAAGCAACCAACAACATGGCTGGGTTGATGTGCGAGAGGTGATGGAGTGCCGATAGAGTAGGGGCTGTGAGAGATGGTAGTGACGGTAGAGGAGATGAGAGAGATGGCGACGATGAGGAAATGAAAGAGACAGCGAGCAAGGGGTGAGAGATGGTAGTAGTAACGGTGACGGGGATGAGAAGAAAGAGATAGGTGAGATGTGAGTGAGAGAGAGAGAGAAAGAGAGAGAGAGAGAGGCCAGATCAGAGAAAGAAAGATCTGGGTAGAAAGAGAGATGAGGACCAAAAGAATAAAGGATTTTTTAGTTCAACATGAGTGGGATTTTTTATTATTTGAAACATAATTTGCGAGCGGGTTGCGGATTTGCGCGGGTAGGGTTGGATTTGACCCGAACTCGATTTTGAATGTAAAAATAGACCTGCACCGCCCTATTTATGCATGTGGGTAGGGTCGGATTTGTACAAGTAGGGTCAGTTTGGATGGGTTGTACGGGTCGGATAACCTGTTGCTTACTCCTAATTTATATCAAACAAGTTAACAGCTTCTGATTAAATTTATAATTTATAATCTGTTAAGCTATAAGTTCCAATTTGTTTTAACAGTTGTACCAAACACAGCCAGTGCCTTATTCAAATTCTATTGATTTGTAATTAAACGAAAACTATGGGGTACATTATATTTTTTTCAAAACTTTTAATTTAAACATAATTTATTTCTTTATTTATTTTATTCATTCATTGCTCCAATCACCTTGGCATATACGCCTTTCTCTGAACCTCCGATTCAAATTCAGCCCCTCTCAAACCCTTCCAACGGCTACATTTCTCTCTCTCTCTATTCCTCAACTCTTTTTCTCTCGCTACCTTGGCTCTTCAATTGGCTGATCCAACCCTACTCTCTCTCTCTCTCTCTAGACTCTTGCAAACGATGAAGCACTTTATGCAACCAAGAAATGCGATCTTGAGAGAGAACCACCCGTCTTCGGAATCCGCAACGTCTCCGAACCCTAGTTCTGTGAAGCAGAGATCTGCTTCTTCTTCTTCTCGCAAGCATAAATCGTCGAAAGAGAACGCTCCGCCGTTGGATCCGAATGCAATGCTGGATTCTCCGTCGGTCGCCGGAAAACCATCGCTGGCAGCAGCAGGGAAGATCAAGAGTCCACTTCCGCCGAGGCCACCGTCTTCGAACCCTCTGAAGCGGAAGTTAAGCATCGAGTCCATACCCGAGAACGGACTTCCTGGATATTCTGATTCTGGAGTAAAGGCAGTGTTTCTTTCAAACCCTTCTAATTTTGAAAGCTTTTTGTCTTGAATTTTGTTTACAGTTCGGTTAAAATTAGGAAAATGAATTCAAATTTTGAATTTTAGGTCATCTCCAACCCTTGCTCAAAATTTTACTCAAATTTGAGTAGAAGCTTTATCTGGTATGAGCCACTCTATTGGATAAACTTTGATTTGATCATAATTTTGAGTAAAAGTTTCACTATTGGCAGAGTGGTAAATTTGAAAATTACAAAATAACTTTGAAAATTTTGAGTAAACATTTGAGTTCCTTTGATTTGGGTAAAAAAATTGAGTAAAACTCAATTTGGTATAAGTTTGGGGGAAGGAGTGGAGGGTGTTTTGAATAATTTTTACCCAAATTTAAATTTGATATCGGTTCGAGTCAAGGATTGGAGATGCCCTTATGCTCTATGTTATTCATGCTGAAAATTTAAATTTTTATGCTTTTGAATTTTTCTTACCTTTGTTTGATTCCCAAGAATACGTTGGAAAAACAAAAGAAAACAAAATTCTGAATCTTATTTGTTTAGTGTAATTATTACTAGTGTCTGAAGTGCCTGATGATTAAAATCATTGGATTCATAATTTTTGTTTCTTGTCCTTTTGGTGTTTTCTGGGCAACCAAACATTAATTAAACGATCTTTTCTGATTCTTGTTGTAATTGTTACATAAATTAGGTTATAGTGAGAATGCGGCCACCAAGTAAGGATGAGGAAGAAGGAGATTTGATAGTTCAGAAAATTGCTAATGATTCTTTGTCCATCCTTGGACAGACATTTACATTTGACTCTGTTGCTGACACTAATTCAACACAGGCAAGATCTAATTTTTTTTTGATAATTTTTCTGTGAGCTAGCGAATACATTTATGTTAATGTCTAATAAAACACTTGAAATTTTCCTTTTAATTATGTACTTTTCAGCTAGATATATTCCAGCTTGTTGGAGCTCCTCTTGTTGAAAATTGCCTTGCCGGGTTTAACAGCTCTGTTTTTGCATATGGACAGGTATCTTCTGCTTAATTTTCTTTAAATTTTTGTACAGGCATGTATTCACACACCCAAGAATAATACATTTTTCCACCGGCAAAGGTGCTATTTATATTTATTCAAGAATTTCAAATTTAATTGTTTTAGACTGGTAGCGGAAAGACTTATACAATGTGGGGACCTGCCAATGCCTTGTTGGGAGAAAACCTATCAAGTGATCAACAGGGCTTGACACCTCTTGTTTTTGAGCGACTTTTTGCCCGCATAGATGAGGTGTGACTCTATTCTCTTCATTTCTAACTCGTTGATGGTAACATTAAATAGTATTTTTATAATTTTTGTGCTTTCACTTTTATTTTTTGTAGGAGCAAATTAAGCATGCTGACAAGCAGCAACTCATGTATCAGTGTCGCTGTTCTTTTCTTGAGGTTAACTTCTTTGCATAAATTGGACATAATTAGGTTAATTACTTGATCCACTTAACCCTTTAATTTTTATATATATATATATATATATATTTTATGTACAGATATACAATGAACAAATCACTGATTTGTTGGATCCGAGCCAAAGAAACCTCCAGGTAAAGTGTTAGTTATTTCACTTATTTTGTTTGATTTTGTACCATGGTTATATGTTTGCTTAAGTTTCCATTGGGTTTCCTTTATAGATAAGAGAAGATGTCAAATCTGGTGTCTATGTTGAGAATTTGACAGAGGAGTGTGTATCTACAATGAAGGATGTAACACAACTTCTAATAAAGGTTAGTGTAATCTTTCTGCCTCTGTCATGTTGCGTAATATACAGAATTTTCTGGGAAGAATCATTTGAGCAGTAGTGTCGTAATAGATTGCTTTTCTTGATAGCTCAGGCCCTGGTTGGTGGGTATACTTAAAAATTTATCAAAGGTGAAATGTTGAAATGCAATAACCTATATATGTTTTTGGCTACTGTTTGTAGCTTTTTTGAATTGATTTAAGATGATTTAGCCATTGGACTAGATTTAGATATGATTTCTTTTTATTTGACAAATCTATTCAAATATGATGTCTTTATTCTTGTATTTATATTTTATTTGATTCTTTTTTTTTTCTTTTTTCTTTTTTGGGGGGGGGGGGGGGGTGTTAAGTATTCTTTGATGCTTTACATATTGCAATATGCAAGTTTTGGAATAGATAATGTTTTTAGACATGATGTTCATAATTGCTAGGTAAATGATGCAGGGATTATCAAACAGGAGGACTGGTGCAACAAGTATAAATGCTGAGAGTTCCCGTTCACATAGTGTATTTACTTGTGTTGTTGAATCACGATACAAGGTAATAGACATTTTATTTTTTACACCACTTTGCTACTGAAATGGATGGTTGGTTTGTGGTTTAGAAGTTTCTTAGAGGGTATAAAAAATTGGATTATGTTATTACATAGACATCCCTAACTAACTTGATGGCAATCTTTTGGATATGATGTCTTTCTTTTATTTTATTTTTCCGTATTTATGCACGCTAAATGTCGTCTAAGCTAAAATTTCAAATTTTATAGAGTGTGGCAAATGGTTTAAGCTGCTTCAAAACAAGCAGAATAAACCTTGTTGATCTTGCTGGTTCAGAAAGACAGAAATTAACAGGTGCAGCTGGTGAACGCTTGAAGGAAGCAGGGAATATCAATCGATCGCTTTCACAGCTTGGGTATGGTTTTGTATTACCTTAGAATATACAGAGTTTCTTGAGCATGATGAATAAGTAGAAATGGTCATATTAGAAATTCAATACGTGAATGATGTTAATCTTGTTATGAATAACATAACAGTCATTACATATAGCATTGTAATTGTAAATACTATAAACACACAACACAAGACGCCTACGAAGCATGGACATAAACACGTGACATGACACAGTAACACGCAAATATGCAAATTCTCATAAAAATGTAGGACACGACATGCAAGAGAGACACACAAAAATATATATTTATTATATGTTATATATTTGACTGTCTCATCCAAACATAATGAAATAATGCGACCTAACACTAACCAAATTGAATAACCACATATTTTGTAACATAACAATCACAGTTACAACTATAAACACATAAGGGTATCTTATAAGTTATATCATAAAAATAGAAGTCAGAAATTTTGTACATTGAATTAACATTCTTTCAATTAGAAGTCAAGTTTACTACTCGAGCTTTGAACCCCACTTAAATGTTTTAAAATTTAGTTTTGACTCTCGAGCTTGTCCCCATCATGTCTCCAGCATGTCCGTAGTGTGTCCCAATGTGTTTGAGCAAAAAAATTGGGAGACTCCAATTCGCATGTCCAACACTTGTCCATTGCATGTTTAGTGCGTGTCCGTGTTTGACACATGTTCGACACTAGTACGTGGCTTCCAAAGCGGTGTATGTATTCCATAGCTAGAGGCATATGCATAGAGTGTGTGTGGTTGTGAATGCAACTTCTTATTTAAAAAAAAAAAAAAAAATGCTTTGCTACAATACACAATTTTGTTTTTGGAGATGATCACAATTGTGTGACAGTTGTTCTTTGATGATCCATCATCTCTCATGGATGTAGTACTACTAGCTGCAATGTGTTGGTTTTGAACTTCAATGTGTTGAGATTCTAGATCAATGTTGGAGGCCAAAACATTAGGGCCTGTTTGGTTGTGTTTTCATTTTTAATTTTCAGTTTTTATTTTCCAGAAAAACACAGAAAACTTGTTTGGCCAGCTTGTTTGTAAAAATTGCTTTCGCCTTTTGGGAAATTTTTTCTGAGAACATCCCACTTTTTAGGAAACATCAAACATTGTTTTCGAATAAAAATGAAAATGATGTGTATTTTCAAAACTTTTCATTGTTTTGTTTAAAAAATATGAAAAGCAAAAATGAAATATGAAAACTGAGAAAATGAAAACACAATCAAACAGGCTCTCTAGTGGCAATTCTTGAATAATTGACAAAACTTTTCTTCTGTTTTCTGATAAATTAAGGTCTTAGAGATGCAAATTGCACAAGCATCTATAATAGTTAAAAAACGTAACCTTCATGGTACAGGTGGGAGTACTGGATATTGTGAGGTTTATATTTTTTCCATGGTGTGTAGATGGAGTGATGTAACTATCTATTTGTGAATAGAATGTGTTTTCTTGGTCAAGGATGAAGGTATAGTTTTAATGTAACCTGGCTTTTACATAGATGTTCTGGGGGCTGTCATATTGGTCCCACTGTACAAAATAAGGTAGCAGCATGACTCTTAGTCATCAGAGATGGAGGTTTTACGATGTTATGGTTGTTGGATGGAAGTTATCAAACTTGTTGTAGCTTAGCAGTCCTGTCAAGATGAAAAATTCTAACTTGTGGATTGTATTCATGTCGGTACATACATGATAAGGAGGTAGCAACAAAGCTGTCTTCCTTCAGATATAGTTAGTTCTTTTGTGGTTGCCCTGAAGGAAGAGTTCATCAGGGAAGTTGTGCAGGTAAATCTACCGAATAATGTAGGAAGGAGAAATTCTGTTATGCTCAGTATTTTTGTTGGAGATCTTTCTTTGGTTAATAATCAGAGATCTTTCTGTAGTTTAAAAAATTTATTTCCCATTGGATTAAATGATGAGCATTTAAGGTAAATACAGATGGCTTTATGTGGAGGAAAGTGCTAAAGGATATTAAAGCTGTATTCCTGAGAAAAAAAAAAACCTTAAATGTGCTGCAAGGGAAATTAAGGTACTGTTTGGTGTAGCATTTCAGAAGACCCTTAGCTTTCTTTTCGAAGCAAAAACCATTTTACATTGATAGGTAGGAGAAGTACTGGTCATATATTCAAAGCTGAAAAGTAGCACTTTGCAGTCAATTTTAGAAGGCTATATCATATTGTTTGGAATACAGGCTAGCATTTCACTGCAACAACTGTATAAAAAAAGAGGCCTTCTCTATCTGGTACAAGATTTCTTGTTATGAAAGATGCTCTGAGAAATACTCTTGGTCTTTGTTAATGTGTATTCTGATGTCAATTTGTTAATGATCCCAAAAGAGGTGATGCATGTAAAATTAAGTTTTGTTCTGAACTAGTATCAAGATGCAGTGATTTGTCTGGTGTACTGATTGCCATTATCTATGAGCTTTGCAGGAACTTGATAAACATTCTTGCAGAAGTTTCCCAAACAGGAAAGCAGAGGCACATTCCCTACAGAGATTCCAGGTTAACATTCTTATTGCAGGAATCTCTTGGTGGAAATGCAAAACTTGCAATGGTCTGTGCTATTTCTCCTACGCAAAGGTGATGTGTTGCCGACTTTCTCACTGTCTATCTATCTATCTATTATGTGGAAATTGATGTGGATTAACAATGCAGCTGTAAGAGTGAGACTTTAAGCACACTGAGATTTGCCCAGCGTGCAAAGGATATCAAGAACAAGGCAGTTGTTAATGAAGTAATGCAGGATGATGTAAATTTCTTGCGTGAAGTGATACGGCAATTGAAGGTATATTCTACATGCTTTCTTTTTGGTTTAATTTTCCATTTTTAGTGGTAGATCCGTTGCCAATTGCATCAAGCATTTGAAAACTTACTAGATGTTTTTGACAGGATGAACTGCTTCGGATGAAGGCAAATGGCAACCAAACTGACCCAAATGGTGGTTATTCAACAGGGTGGAATGCCCGTAGAAGCTTGAATCTCTTGAAATTTAGCCTTAATCGTCCAATGACGTTACCTCACATAGATGATGACAGTGATGAAGAAATGGAAATTATTGAGGATGCTGATCAATTTGGTGTTCGGTCAGAAGACAGTGAAGCAAACAATGCCATGGATGTGAGCAATCTAGAAACTGAACAGTTGGACTCACAACATACAGCCTGCAAAGAAGGAACTTCTGGGGACCCTCAGCCAGACACATCTGAAAGTGCTTGTATTGAAAATCAAGGCTCGAAGGACATAGATGCCATTATGGAAGAAGAAATATCTGGCCAAGTTGACAAGCACGGTGAAGGAAGTGACAAAGATTCTTCTGGGAAGCCCTGTCAGGAGTCTCTCACCTCATCTATTAGTAATTTGCTGAATGAAGAATCACCAAGTAAGCCAGTGGGGAATAGTCCCACACACCTATGTTCGAAGCCAGCAGGTCAAACTTCTGCAGATAATGTAGTAAAAGACGTGTCTAGTACTTCTCCAAATGGCTGTGACAATCATATTGCTCCTTCTAACCTCAGCCTAGTTCCATGTGAAATACCCCCAATTCTTAAATCTCCCACACCCAGTGTTTCACCAAGAGTTAATGACAACAGCAGGAAAAGCCTTAGGAATTCATCCGGATTAACTCCTTCCCGGAAAGATCTCAGGGATGATGACGAGTTAGGCTCAGAGGCAATACATACATCTTTTGCAAAGGCCTCAAAAAGCTGCTGTCTGAATTCTCAGTCGACAAAATCAAGTAGAAGTGGTTTTCCACCAACTGAATTTTTGGCTGCTAGTCTGCACCGTGGTCTTGAAATTATCGATAGTCATCGACAGAGTTCTGCTTTGAGGCGTTCATCATTCAGATTTTCATATAAACCTGCTGATATTAAGCCAATTTTACCAATTGACAAAGTTGATGTGGGTGTCCAAACTCTTCCTCAAAATAGTGAGTTACAAGAAGAGGATTTATTGGTGTTCTTGTGTAGTAAATGCAAGAGTGGAAATTCTCTGCAAGAGATCAAAGATGCGAATGACACTTCAAATTTGCAGTTAGTACCTGTGGCTGGATCACCGTCGGTGGACAAATCTAAGAAGCTAGTTCCGAAAGTATGTCTGAAGGCATTTATAGGAATGTTAGTACTTGTGTTTGTTCTTCACTGTTCTTGTGCATGAGGGTTTGACATTTGTATTGTCCTGCAGGCAGTAGAAAAAGTCTTGGCAGGAGCTATTCGTAGAGAGATGGCATTAGAAGAGTTCAGTGCCAAACAAACTTCTGAAATTATGCAACTTAATCGTTTGGTAGGTTTCATTCAATTTAGGAAGCAGCCAACTAGAACCATTATGCAACCTTTCTTTCTATTTGATCTCTTCTGGCCATTACAGGTCCAACAGTACAAGCATGAGAGGGAATGCAATGCGATTATTGGACAGACACGGGAAGATAAAATTGTACGCCTTGAGAGCCTGATGGATGGCATTTTAACTACAGAGGAGTTCAGAGAGGATGAGTTAGTATCACTAAAAATTGAGCATGAGGTATGCATTTCTTTTTCAGTTTGACAGCCAATATTTTGATATTTTAAGGCCAGTAATTTTTTCTATTTTTATTTTATTCATCCATCGCCCATCTTGTTTTTATAGCTTCTGAAGGAAAAATATGAAAACCATCCAGAAGTTTTGAGGACAAAAATTGAGTTAAAAAGAGTTCAAGATGAGCTGGAACAATACAGGAACTTCTTTCGTATGGGCGAGAAGGACGTGTTGTTGGAAGAGATTCAAGATCTAAGAAGCCAGCTGCATTATTATATAGACTCTGCACCAAAGTCAGCTCGAAAACAAGGTCCTATTCTGCAGTTAACCCATTCAAGCGAGCCCAGTGTGGCTCCAACTTTGTGCACAATTCCAGAGTCAACTGAAGAGAGTGCTGAACAGAAACTTGAACAGGAGAGAATTCGTTGGATGGAAGCAGAGAGCAAGTGGAATTTTATTGCTGAAGAATTGAAGATTGACCTTGAAGCTAGCCGTTCTCTAGCTGAGAAGTGGAAGCATGAACTGGATTTGGAGAAGAAATGCTCAGAAGAGCTGAAGGAAGCAATACAGATGGCAATGGAGGGCCATGCACGCATGCTTGAACAGTATGCAGATCTTGAGGAGAAACACATTCATTTGCTTATGAGGCATAGGAACATTCAAGATGGAATAGAAGATGTCAAGAAAGCAGCTGCCAAAGCAGGAGTGAGGGGTGCTGAATCTAAGTTTATAAATGCTCTTGCTGCAGAAATCTCAGCACTAAAAGTGGAAAGAGAAAAAGAGAGGCGATATTTCAGGGATGAGAATAAAGGTTTGCAGGCCCAACTGAGGGATACTGCTGAGGCTGTGCAGGCTGCTGGTGAACTACTTGTGCGTCTTAAAGAAGCAGAAGAAGCTGTTGCTGCTACCCAGGTGAGTTTGGAATTAGCTGCGTTTCTTTTCTCTGTTGATATTCACAATTTCCTTCGTTTATGTATGTTCTTATGCTTTCTTGTACTTTTTCTATGTTTGTTTCTCATTTCTTTTCTATATTTTACTTCGGATGATTTAAAATTTCATTCAATATGATCATGAAAAGGAATATTTGGATGGCTTGGAGATGATTAAAAATATGTGTTAAGTCATTTTCTCTGCATTCTGTGATGCATTGACTGCATAATCTGTTGCTAGCAAACTGATAAATGATACGGTGGGTTCATAGGCTGAATATCAAACTGATATGGATGGTGGGTTTTATAGGAATATCACCGAGCAAGTCAAATAGTAGTTATTAAATCTTTTATTTTCTTGTCCGAGGGAATTGATTGATCTCAGGTGCCCACACCATTATCATCAATATGTGCCTTTGTTAATATAAATTCTGATTAATCTGTGAAAAGCACTTCCTGTACTCTAAATGTTTGTTACATGGACATATTTGTTTATGGATACATTGACAGCTTTTTAATTTTTTTATATAAATATTATTGTTTTCAGATATTTTAACCTATCTACATTCAATTGGCTTGAGTTGATATTTTGTAAACAAAGTTTATATCCACGTGAGCTGCACATGGTTTGATTTAAAAAAAGCATGTAGATGTTAGTGAATTCCTTTGATTTAAAAAAAGCATGTAGATGTTAGTGAATTCCTTGTATCAAAGTTTTCAGGGGAAATATCAGCTGATATTATGAGTAGTACCATAATTCAAGTGTTGAAGCATATCCTTCTAATTAGCCAGACATTTTGATATTCTCATTGTACCATTTCCCTACCCTGATGATGTTAATGCTGATCCTGCCGACAATATTTTCATTTCCTTACCCTTTTAGTCGTTTATGTTGAATCATGTTCTGATTTAATATTTTTTATTTTAAATGACTTTAATCTCAGTCTAACAAAATGCCAGTAAGATTCGTGTTCCCCCCCCTCTATCTCTGTACATGTTATATGCTTTCTGTTGTATATGATGTGCTTTGCATTGATATTTTCGTAGTTTTGAGGACTCTTTTTTTAATCTATTAAATGGATAGTAACAGACTTGCAACATTTTATAAAGTGACCAAATTAATCGAACTCCTAATCTTCTTTTCAGTGGCCACAATATGTTTTTATATTTTTTTAAAGAGTTCTCTTGTGTTCATTTTAAACCCTTGGAGCCATTTGACCTCCATAGCATCTTAGCCATCTATAATTTAATTAATATACTGAAGCTTGAAAATTCTCACTCGCTTACTGGACAGACTTGCTAGTATATTTTACTTTGACCCCAAACCAGCCTTTCAAAACTCAAAAAAAAGCTATAAAGGTGTCTTGAGGCGTGTCCATAGACATGGATGGACATGCATGTACATGAATTTTCCCCCAACTGGTCCTGCAAAAAAATTGACCTGCTACATGGTTTGTTCGACACATTGACATGCATGTCCACACCATAGTGTGGTACACGAGCACGACGTCTATTTTGGATTGTCCATGCTTGCTAGCTTGCATGTGATACACTGTGAGCAATCAAAGTTGATGCACTCATTTGCTTCAAATATGTTTTGGGATTGTTTATTTATTTCTTTCAATGGACCACGTTTATCAATTGTGATGTCTTAATTGTGCCATCAATGGACCATGTTTATTTATTTCTTTCAATGTTTTGGCTTTTTGTTTTTTGTTTTGTTTTTTTGGATTTATTTTTCCTTTTTCCCGTTTGAGGATGCCTCATCCTCTTGGCCTTGTGCCTTAATAAAATTTTCTTGTCTGTTGCTGATCAAAAAAAAAAAAAAAAATTGTGCCATCATTCCTAGTAATTTGGAAACATGGAACCATAATTTTTTCACCAATAGTTGTGATTCCCAACACTTAATGGTCCATCTGATTTGTTGATTTTGCTTATCCAAAAATATAGAAATAAATAAACATGGTTAACTGATTCGTCAATTTCAAAAAATTGCAGAAGCAAGCTATGGATGCTGAGCAAGAAACTGAGAAAGCTTATAAACAGATTGATAAATTGAAGAAAAAACATGAGAAGGATATCATTTCATTGAACCAGTTACTTGCTGAGTCTCGTTTGCCCAAAGAAGCAATAAGACCCGCTTATGATGACTCTGATGCAGTGAAATCTGATGCTGGAGGGACCACTAATACAGGTGATCAGCGATGGCGTGGTGAGTTTGAAGCATTATGTAATGTCGAAGAAGGTGAATTATCAAAACTTGCAGAACCCTCTTCTTGGTTCTCAGGGTATGATCGATGCAACATATAGACAAGACAGGACATGGTAATGGCATACTAGTGTATATTGTATATACACTATACTAACAGATTCTGTTACATAGCCCTGAATCATCTTGTAGCAGTTTTTTTTTTACTGGTATTTTAGTTGTTCTCACCAATTGTAAGGACCAATGTGTTGGTTCTCTGTGTGTGCCCTGTATTCATTTTGGATTCTTGAATCATAAAAGTTAAATGAATGAATCAATGATTGTATTCTTTTATTGACTCCAAATGGTCCCAAAACACCTATGACTGATTTTTTTTTTTATCTCACTAAAGCTTCATCTATTTTACAAAAGCATCCACACAAACACACTCAATAAATAATACAAGCATAGTACATGCTATTGGGACCAGCTACATTCTTTTTTTAGTGTTCTGCTTTATCCAAAAGGCTTAGTTTCAGTTATGCCACACATTTGTGCTGTGCTATCTGTGCAAGAATGTGGCACCGTGACAAAGGAAACAAAATTTTGCTAATTTGCTCCGAAACAGAGCTTTCGGGCGCTTGGATGGTAAAAGGGTTAACATGGAAGTTCTATTACGGTGTAATTTTTCCCGAGGTTTCATGTTCGACTATTAGGAGGGCAAAAACACTAACACAATCAAATATGCTTCGTTTGTAGGGGATGCATATTCGGATTCATTCACAAGACCTTGACTGGATGATAGGGTGGGCTGGTGGTTAGAGTGTTTTTTATCGTCTATTATATTATAAGGCCTTGATTGGATGAAAGGTTATGAATGTTGTCATGCTTTTTATTTTTTTAATAACGCTTTTTTTACTTAGGAATTGTCATATTTAATAACTCTTAGAATGATTTTCTCTTTCATCAAACTATCTAAAAATTTAAATATAAAATTACAAACGTATCACATTTGCACCTATCCTAATTAAGAAAAAAAAAAGAAAAAAATGGATGGTTATCGATAGGGGTGGACCCTGCCTTGTGGAGACAATGGGTCTGCAAAAAGATCTTCAAAAACAAGTGAAGTTTGTTCACAAGCTTAGATCATTTATTTGTTTGGTTATTGTCAAGTGGATAGGGGGCAATCTGGAAGTGGGATCAGAGAAGTATGTCCATTGCCTTCTTTTTAGCTTCATGTTGTAGCAAGGAAGGAGAGTCTATTATTTCATGGAGACCATAAAACAAATAGCTTGTGGCCTTGTCTTCTATGTCATGTATCTTTCCCTACTTTGTGAGGACCACTTCTCTCTCTCTCCCTCCTCCAAGGAGGGCCATTTTTAACAGGAGATGATATGGAAAGAACCAAGTAGGGGCACTCCACCCCAGCCATTCATTAACCAATTGGAATGAAAAAGAAAACCAATGCTTTCACAATTTAATGGAGAGAATGGGTTTGACAGTGACATCAATATAGTACCACTGTTTGGTAAATTTCAATTTGTGTTTGGATTATAAATTTAGATCGAGATTTAGAGAGAGAGAGAGAGAGAGAGAGAAAATGTGAATAATGTAAATAAAATATAAGTTAAATTTTTTCTCCATTTTCCTTCTCATTTCTCTTCTAGATCCAAACAAAATGTAAATGGTAGATCCAAACACAGTGTAAATGGTAGCTGATCCACTTAGGAAGAAACCAAGTGGATGATGGAATTAAAATAAAATAATTGAACCTGCAGACTTTTCTCCATTTTGAACTGTATCTTGTTAAACTCTGCATTGAGGTTAATTTTTGTATGACTGTGGCTGGAAGGTTTTGATTCTGCAAACAGTACCCTCAAGTGTTGGGACACTCTTACAGTCTGTTTGGATGGAGTGATTTAGTAGGAAATGACATACGAAATAATGTTCCGTTTGTTTGGGTAGAAAATATTTTTAAAAAATATTTATTGTAGTTTTTGTTATTTGGTGCAATAGAAAACGAAAGTCAACAAAAAATATTTTCCATTTTCTCCTTTTAAAAAGCAGAAAATATTTTTCGGATCAAAATTTTACCAATGTCACCACACTATCATCACCACTCTCACATCCACCACCACGCCACCATCACCACAGCCACAACCACTATTACCATTGCTATTGTAGCCGCTGCCACCCCACCACCATTTCGTTCCACCATCACCAACACCAAACACAAAAAAAAAAAAAAATTTCTCCAGAAAACACTTTCTGGACAAAAAAAATTCCGCCCAAACAAACAGAGTGTAAGGAGAAAGAAAACTCTTTTCATGTTTGGTTTATTCATTAGATAAGAAAATGACGAGGAAAAGAGATCTCTTATCTTATTTATGGGTTAACTATACCAAGATTTTCTCAACTATTAATGAATAATATCACTTTACCCTCTCTCATTTATGAAGTCATATATATTAACCCTTTCGACTATGAAAATCGTACAAATACACCATTTTTGGAGGTAGAGGGATGAAAAAGTACACTTTTATAGTTGAGGGGGTCAAAATGTACGGATTCATAAATGAGGGGGATAAGTGATATTTATTAATAGTTGAGAGGGTCTCAGAGTAATTAATCCTTTATAAAAATAATGAGATGGGATTTAAAAAATCATATTTGTTTTAGAAAGTGGTCATGGTATTAACAGTCCTATGGGATCATGAAAGCCCTCCAATGAGGGCATTAGCAATCCCATGAGAGATGTGGTATTGATATCTAATCCCATGAGATTGGAGGTAGAAATGCTGTTTTGCCCCATATTTTATAAAAATAAGAGTGCTCAGGCCAAAAGTCCACAATTAAATTTTTTTTGTCCAAAGGTCCAAGCGTTGAAACATTATGTCCATAAGGATAAGATTTTGCCAAATGACCAAACTACCCTCTTATATATATATAATATCACACCCGGTTGTTTCAAACCAAACATTCTCAAACCGGCTCTCTCTCTCTCTCTCTCTCTCACACGCATTTTTTTGGATTTCTATCACATCTCTCATCACAACTTAGATCTCTCTGTGATGTCCTGGGTTTTGGGGCTTGAATAGTATTGTGTAGTTGAGTAGTATGCACTTCTTTTAATGTTTTGTTCATCGTTTTGAGTCGTTGAAATTTCTTTCTACTCTTACTTAACCTCTCTTAACTTTTCTGGGTTGAAAACTTTGAGTTTTGGGCATTGGAACTTGTCTTGGTTTGCAAAATCATTTTCTGAGTTTCTAGGCAAAACCGCTCGTGCGGAATTCGAATCCGCCCGAGTGGATCCTCACAAAGTTTTTCAAATTTTTTAGTGTTTTCTGGGCAGAAAATTGCTCGAGCGGATTTTGGTGGTATTTTCTAGGTAGCTCTCTGGAGCAATCCGCCCTTGAGGCTGAAATTTTCGCTCGTGTGGATTGGGCATTTCGCTCGTGCGGAATTCACACCGCTCAGGAAGATTTTGTCGCGTCTGTCTTGATTTTTGTGCTCTTTTCCTCAAAACTGATGCTAAGAGTGCTTTTGGCTCAGATTTTCTCTTCTCTCTCTTCTCTATATCCATCTACGTTTATAACCGATTGGATTGTGTTTTTGTTGACGTTGATTTCTAGGGTTTTCATCATTTTCATCTTCCAAGCTTGAGGTAGGAATAATCTTTGAGTTATATATACATTTTTGCAAGTTATACATGTTTTGAGTTATGATTTTAGGTTGTTGAACCCTAGATGATGTTTGGAGTTGATTTCATCTAGAGTATGTTATGATGTTTGAACCCTAGATGATTTTGGGTTGTTGAACCCTAGAATATGAGTATGTTATAAGGTGTAGGTGTTGTTTTGAAAAAATCTTTGCGAAAATGGAACAAAAAGCTTGTTTTGATGAAAATCCTAGAATTTGGGGATTTTGGAAAAAAGTTGTGAGATTGGCAAATTGATGCTTGATAATTTACCATGTGAGTAAATGATGGAGGAAATTCTGTAGTTGTATCAAATGAAGAGATTTCATGAGAAAACGAGGAATTGTAGAATTGGAAAGCTTGAGTGATAGCTTCTTGTTGTTATTTTGTTAAGACCAAATGCTAAAAATGATGTTTTATATGTAGAGAATACATGAATGTTAATATTGTTATATTGTCGCTTGGAAATATATACTATGATGTTATATTGATAAGAGATGTGAAATTTGATCACAATGGAGGATTGTGTGGATGAATTGAGAAATTTAGAAATTTCAATGGCATTAATATAGAAATATATTGCATAGGCACTTGATTTAATTATCACCACTTTTCGAATTGCTATTGTTGAGACATTTAAATGGAACTTTATTATTGCATTGGACATTTGCATCGCCATACCATTTTGTCATTTATGCAATGGATTTTGAATATTGCATTGGAAAAATGTATTGTTTTGAGAAAGGAAATTGTTTTGTGAACAAGATCATATTGATTTGTTTTTGGGATAAATACGGTGGAAAATCCTGTTAGGGGGTGTAGTTTGAGAATTAAGTTGGCCTGAGTGTCCTTGGTGTAAGACTAGAAACACGCGTGTGTGGGTGCCTAAGCCCTCCGGTTAGAAGCCGGTAAGGTAGGATTCGATAGTGCCTGATAAGCCTACTTACAGACATTAGCCCTGGGGATTTGCTTGAGTCGTATTTACCACCCTTTTGAACTACATTGAAATTATTGAATTATTAAATTCTCAAGATTGCATTGTGCACAAAAGTTTTCAAAAGGTAGAGATATATGTTTTTGAACATGGCATGACATATGCATTCATTCCATGAAATTGTATAAAATGTATATATTTTGTGAAGATTTTCCTATTGGACTTTATGCTCACCCTTATGAGATTTTGTGCAGGAAATGATGTGGTGATCCCGTTGAGTTAGAGGTGTGGGATATGTTTTGAGAGCATAATGCTCTTTCCTTTTGTTGTAACTATGTTTGACAAGCCAAGGGCTTTATGTGTATGGATTTGAAACCACTTTTGTGTAACCGGGCTTAAGCTTTGGAATTTGTAGCCCTTGAGGGCATTAATTCATACTAAACTTCCTTGCTACATGCTATAGATTCATATTCTAGGAATGCTGAATATATAACTACATATGGGGCATTCTTTTGTAGATCTCTTGATGGTTGATGAATTACAAATGTTGGAGATTTGAAGATGATGTTAATATTGTGATTTACTTACGTTTACATTAAATAATGGAAATGGGTGAATCTTTATTGTGTAAATTTTCGGGGCGTGACACATACTCTTTCTCTCTCTGTTTATGGTTTACCTCATCATTGTCATCGCCTTTGCTTCGGGGTCATACGCAATGTCTAGCGCCGTCTGCAGAGCTTGTTGCTCAGGTCGCTCTTAGCCACGCACCAGGAGGCTTCGTGTCACGACCCAAACCCGCTCTTATAGATTTAGCATCGTAACCGGCCAGTAATCCGTAGATTACCGAAGGCCTCTTAAACAAAAATCAAATTATTAGGGGCTAACGGAAACAAATAACAAATATATAATGTCCATTGAGCTGTGTAGACATATATGAGACAGAAAAATTTTAAACTTTATATACATATATCATACATCACCCTTACGTCATCACATTTATACAGATAAGACAAAAACAAAACTTAGCTTTATTTACAAAATAAACAAAAACTTGTTTAACCAAAACAAGAAAACAAAAACATAAACTTTAATCACATAATCATGACCACTTGACACATCTGTAACCTCCACGGGAGACACATAGGTTGGCTGACAAGATATAGTCCAGGTGTAACTGGTTTTTCGCGCTCCTCGAAGGGCTTTAGTTTTCTCGAATGCGATTGCCCTACAGTTCGGACTCCTGTGGTTCTGAATCTGGTTTCATAAGTGCAATGTTGTCACGACCCAAACCCGCCCCTATGGGTTTAGCACCGTAACCGGCCAGTAATCCGAGATTACCGGAGGCTTGCTTAACAGTGAAACAGTAATACAGAGTACAGGGGCTGGCGGAAGCCAAAACAATAATTAAAAGATGTCCAATGAGCTGTGACGGTCTGTATGCAAAAATACTTTTCATACATATATACAGTCAGTACCAAAACAATATGCACAGTATTTACAATTATCCAGATCAGGGACTTGATCCCTATTAAGACAGTACAGTACAAAAACATTCAGTCTATACAGATCAGAAACAAAAAGGGGAAAGCTAAAAGGCCCCAAACAGCCTCGACTTTAACAGGCTCGGAACCTCGCAGTGAGGCACATAGGTTGGCTTGACAAAACGAGAGCTTGCCTGACGCTCCTAGCAGCGGTCTGGTGCCTGAACACCTACATATATATATAAGCAGTGACCTAAAGCCCAGTGAATAGCATAATGCGTAAAGAGGTTAAGAATGAATGTCCTTTCAGTATTGAAAACAGTCATTTCAATCAGTATATCAGTTACTCAGTCATAGCAGTCATATGTGGTACATCCAATAGCAAAACAGTATAGTAGGTCTAAACAGACCGAACAGTCAGTTGATGGCCATCATATCAGTAAACAGTAGTGGTTCCAACATGGGAACCGACAGAGATCTCTGTGACAATAGCAGTACAGTATAGTAACGGTAGGTTGCTAAGGATGCCACAATACAGTTCACAATTAGGACATCATTCATTCAGTAACAGTATCATTTCAGAAAACAGTACAGTTCAATTGTTCAGAAGATAATCATTTTTGAACATATCTTTACAACATTGTTACTCACAGAGTTCTGGGCTACAGATAAGCTAGAGCGTCTCCGGATGCCAACCCTACACAGTCACAGAGTGAACACACACTAAGCTACACAGTTGGGAAAAAATAATAGCTTAATCCCTAATTTGACTCGGTGTGGTTCTACATCAATATTCTCATTAAGATGCCTTAAACTAGGCCTAAGAATGCTTAGGATGGAATAAGGATGCAAAGATGCACTTTAAAAACATTTTTAGCATTTTCAGAAAACAGAGGTCCCGCTCGAGCATGGGTTTCCCCGCTCGAGCCGACATGCAAACAAAAGGCTCTGCTTGAGCGTAAACTTTCCCGCTCGAGCGGTCTGCAAAAACAGGACAAAAGTACTGGATGGGTGAAAATCACGCTCAACGGGCGTTGGACCCCCGCTCGAGCGTGTGACTCAGGTCCATGCTCGAGCGGATTGTAAAATAATGCAAAGTGCTAGGAGCACGTATTCCACGCTCGAGCGCCAATTTCCCCGCTCGAGCGTGAGTCCAAATTCTGGAAATTCCAAATTCGAACCTCAAGCTCAAAACCAAGTTTTAAAACACCAAATTCGATCCTCTTGGGCCAATTTTCTGGAAAACTCTGGTAAACTCATAATATAACATGATTCAAAGATCAATTTGAGGAATCAAGGCCCAAAGGTAGTTCAATTAAATCCAATTTCAAACCAAAGTTCAAGAACATACTTCCAATGTGACATGCATAAGTTTAAACCAATTCAAAGCTTCAATCACTTGCTCAAATGAGCCAATCCTTTAAAAAACATGAGGAATTCATGGTCTAATGCAAAAATGTGAACATGCATGTGGAATTTCACGAACAATAACTTCAAAACTCAAGAATGGCAACATGCATGCATGATTTATGCTACAATTCAACATTTTGAACTAACTCTTGGCTAGAATCTCTAATTTCACATGGATCATGCAAGACAATACACAAATACATCAATGAGAGGTTGAATTCTCTACCTTAGGTCTTGAGTCTAGAGTTTGGAAGCACAATCATGCAAATTTCCTTCAATTCTACCAAGTTTCCAAGCCAAAATGAGATGAAATCAAGCTATCTCCCTATTCCCTCTCTCTCTAGTCGGTTTTGCTTAGAAATGGCTGATGAAATGAAATGGTAGTGCCAAACAAATGAATCAAATACATAGCCTAGAGTTGTCCACTAAGTGGCAATATTGAAAATAACCCAATTAATGTAATTTAACATTATTTAAACCAATTTAATCATACCAAATCACATTTCAAATAAATATACCATAAAAATCACATTAATTCTAATTGGCATAAAACATTAATCAATTTCAGATTCGGCCGCCGATAAGGCCTCAATTCGCAGTTTAAAGCATAAAACACGAACATATCATTTAAACGACAAACAGATAGATATGCAAAGAACACAATATGTTTATGCAATTAATTCGGGATTTCAGTCTAATCATTTACTTATCCAGTTCAGTCATAGTTTAGCAGTAAGCAGTGGTCTTATCAGTAAACAGTAGTGAGGGTTGTCACAAATGTGAAACAGAAAAATGAATGAGAGTCCAAATCCGAAAAATCTTAGAAAATCCATTAATCATCAGAGATGCCAAGAATGGCCAGATTTCAGAGTCGCTACCTAAATATTTTTGAGAAATTTAGGAAACCCGTGACTTGTGCCAAAGGCCACTTGTCCGTCATAACCAAAGTGTCGGCTCGAAAACTTAGGTATGAGAGGGGAAGGTCATGAATTGAGCACTCTACTCACCCGATCAAAGATCGGCCTCTACTAATCATGATGTGAATTTGATGTACATTATATGCTCATGTTCTGATTATTAATATACTAACATTACTATGTGAAGCAAAACAAGTATAGACCATGTCACTTATTTTAAAATGCTTTGATTTCATGTTTTCTTTGAAAAGAGTTTTTTGAATATGTGCAATTTTAAACAAGCGAGCTCATAAGTACAATAATCGAAGTCATTCCAACTTAAGCAAAATAGCCTTCATCCACATGCATTCAAAGAGGTATTTCAAATAAGCACGTAACCTCATGGTAGTATGCTTGACATGGTAACACAAACACACATGCAATATGCTAAAGCAAAAATGCTCACCTAGTACTCAAATGAGGCAAGCCAAGGAAAAGAAGATAGTTAGAAAAATGTATGATCCTAACAATGTACATGACTAATGCAACGCATACAAAAATGCAACTGCTAGATTCGACTACTAATATAACATGTGAAGTAACTCAAAGCATGAGGTAGCGCATATAATCATTTAGGAAATGGTAAGAGCATTATGCATGATGAGCCGAATTTTAAATGGATACTAAGTATGAGAATTATAAAAGAAAACATGATGCAATATACCGGTAAGTATGCAAGTAAAAGGGAGAAAGAAATGGGATTGGAAGAGATACAAATATTACAAATTTTCCCTTACACAAGAGGGTCCGAATGTCCTAATTTAACTAATTATTACAAACACAAATGAACGAATTAATTATTGCAAACCCAAATGAACTAATTAATTACAAATATGAATCAAAGTGGCTAATCTAAAGGAATTAAATGGAAGACAAAGAATCACGTGTGCACAGGCAAGAACATCCTCTGGAAACCCCCTTTGCTCATTGCTAGAAGCTGCTCTGTTTACAGTCTGAAAATAGCTCTGTTTTGGGCCTCAAGATCTGCTCTGTTTCTTTGAAATACTACCACTGCCGTACAAAAGGGGTAGCTGGCCGGCCACATGGACTAGTGGCCATACAACATGATGGCCGGCACTAGTATTGGGGAAATACCTGCTGCGACAGAATTGAACAAGAGCAAAATAGAGGGTTTCCAAAGGATGTTCATCCTTCATGCTCCTTCCTGTCATGAAGATTTTCAAGGAGAGAGTAGGTTTATTTCACAAATCATTAAACATCCCAAGGGTATTTAGATGATGATTAGTGAAGCAATGGGATGAAAATCAATGGATCAATCGAAGAAATGGCTACAAACCTATTGAATCTCATGGAAAACAAGAGTAATCGAGTACTCATGTTTAGAGAGAATAGGCTTAGAGAAAGCCATTTTGAAGGTTGAACTTATATACAAGAGATTACATCATTGAGGAAACCAAAGAGACCTTTTTTCCTACTCATGGAAGATGGATTGAAACATCCATTTCCATGCTTCAAAAGGAACTAGAAGAGAGTCCCTAATGATTCTGATGAAAAAGCTCTCTAAGTAAAAACAAGAAATGAAAGCTATAAGGAGATGGTAGTAAGCTCATCTTCCTACTCATGGAACATGGATAGAACATCCATTTCCATGCTACAAAGATGGAACTAAAAGAGAGCTTTACAACATCCTCAAAGAAGAGAGATATAAGACAATAATCAAACTATCTATATAAGCTTTAAATACAAATATACAGTTCATCTTCAATCAAAACTACCTAAAACAGTTCTAAAATTGAAAGAAAAGAAGCAAGAACATGAAGAACAATAGGAGAGCAATACTAAGGAATAAGCCTATGAAAGAGTGGCTAACCTTTCCATCTTGTACAAGGTTTAAATCACATTTTTTTTAAGCCTAAGACAACTCTGAAAATTAGTATGTAAATACAAGAAAGGGAGAGAGAGAAGGTGGTGATAAGTTTTCAAAGTCCACCTCTTCAAAGAGAGGATGATCTTCTTAGTTCACAAACCACAATCTAAACAATCTCAAGTATTTGAAATTGTGTTCAAAACCTTAGCAAAAAGCTTCAAGATCAAGCTTCAATGGTGTATATATTGTGTATCTATAGTCAAGTGGATAGAAAAGAGCTTTTGGTAAACCTCTAAGCCTTTGGGAAATTGGTTTAACCTTAACCCCTGAGGTGAGGTGCTTTTTTTTTTATAGAGTTTCCATTGCCTTTCAATGTAAATATCTTCAAAAGAGAGTAGCTGGCCAAATCCCGTGCAAGGGAGTAGCCTGCTGCTGTGAAATATTTGGTTCGCTAAACATGGCCTGTTGGCCAAAAGGATGGCCAGCCGGCCAAGAGAATGTGGCTTGCTGGTCATTTTTTGGTCTTGCTGTTTTTTGAGTGATCAGGCTAGAAAAACAGGTTTTGGTACAAATGGGGTGCAAGGTTTTGATTTGAAGCTCAAAATTGAATTCTTTTGCTGAAAATTCGAAAGATTGTACAGTATAATATTTCATCATCGAGTATTTAGAGTGAAGCACCCAAGTCTTAAGGGCGGTTAAAATGGGGTGTCTACACCAGGCAGAAGCTCTAGGCCTGGTCACGCGCCTGATCACCTACATACATAAATAATACAGTGAGTTAGAACCCAATGAATAACATTAAGGTAAAGGGGTTAGTGAACGAATTCCAAGCATATCATATACGTAAAATAGATCACAACAAATTAGTCTCATATCTGAACATAATAATGGTACATCTAACAGAATATAACATATCATCTTCTGATTAGAGTAATCGGTTCTGGACACCGATTATCAAACATATCACCACTTCATTAAGTAGTTAACGAGATCTCGTAATCATATATATATGTCATGGATCCGCAATAATATGCTGTCCCCCATGACTTGGTACTTTTTTTGGATGCCATAATAGATTCAAATAGGACATTCGTTCACTTAAGGAAGATATCATTTCAGAAATCATAACTTATCAATGAACATTTCGAACATAATTCATATGAACATATCTTTAGACAGACAATAGCACGTGACCTACACAAACACATAACATATACACATTGAAACACAATATCACTTCTTTGATCAAACTTGACTTCTCGTCTTTTTTTGTCTAAGTAATTCGAAATTCTACTACGCTTATTCTTTCTTTATTCAAATGAATCGGGTTTTCATTTCACATATTCTTTCATTACTAAATGCTTCTTTTCCAAATAAGCTGATTTCTTACTTGGCTTCTTAATCAATTACTACTAAATCAATGATTTATTTTTTAACCAACTAATTTTTGTTGATTGTTAGCCTATTAATCTTCATTGAGTCATAGATCTTGCTTAGAAATGTTTGGAAGGAGATGAGATGAAGATATGAACAAAGTGTAATTTTTCAAAACATGTTGAAAATAGCCTGATGGCTCGAGCCACCACTTGGTCGCTCGAGCGGACTGTATTGTTTGTAAAAATACTAGAAGCTCGCAATGTTTGCTCGAACCACCTATTGGTAGCTCGAGCGGTCTGTAAATTTTCGGAGTTTCAAAACTGTAGTTTGAGCTTCCAAACTTTGCTCCAAATCTTGGAGGTTATGCATGGCTTGTTTAGAAACATGAAAATACTTTGGAAAATACCAATACATGCCCCTTTAGAAATCAGTTTCCAAAAACTCAACAATTTATTCAAAACTTGAATTATTTGTTCATTTATGCAAAGATTTCAAATTTTTTTTTCTTCATGATTTTCAAAACATGAAATTAAATCTATAAACTCCTTAGAAAATTATTTGCATGTATCAGAATCCAACCAATTCTTCATTATCAAGCTCAAACCATAATTTGGCTTCTTGATTTATATCAAAACTCAATCCCAAACTCATAAACTTAAAAATATGAATTAAAATTCTTAAATTACGTTACATGCATGGGTTAAGGATTAACATCCAAGCATTTCTTAGTTTTCAAAACAAATCAAAAGCCCCATTTAACTTCAAGATTAATTCTAAATTTCCATGAATTTTAATATTTATAAAACTTTTTCTTCTTCTCTTCAAAATATGAAATTGATTAACTCAAATTCTTCACAATTCATGATGCATGTAAATATAAAACCCAATTACATCAAGGTTTTTAAAATCAAACTCAATTTAATGAAATCTTAAAATTATTTTCCATGTAATTATTAACCTAGTTCATACTCTTCAATTTAGTCTTAATTTCTTCCAATTATATGATATTGATTCCAAACTCATCTTTAATTTCAAGTATAATGTGAAGATTTTACATAAATTGAACATAAAGTCCATACCTTAAGCTTTAATTAGCTGAAATTCTTGAGCTTTCTTTTCTTCCTTTGTTATTCTACCTCCCCCCCCCCCCCCCCCCCCCCCCCCCCCCCCCCCCCCGGCCCGGTTCTTATTGCTCCAGCACATTTCTCATACAAACATACTGAGCTCACCTTTTTTTTTTTGGCTAAATGGTTCTAGAATTCTCTTAAGTTTACCTCATTATTTTATTTGTGATTAAAGTCTCGTCTGGGGAGTGGCTATTTTAGTCAAAAAGTAAAAAAGTTAACTAAAATTTATCACATCACCTCTCTATTTTTCTGCACATCTTTTCGTAGAAAGTCAAAAAGTTACTAAAATAATATATTCCCAAACGAGGCTTAAAATTAAATAATGGTTAATTACTTATTAACTTAATTAAACAACACTTAATCTTCATTAATTTTGATTAGCACATCACTTAATTAATCATAACTAATCACAAATTTCACATAATTTAATTAGTCTAATTTGACTTTCATCAAGGCACAATTAATTATATTTAAATTTATCAATTTGAATCAGATTTTTAGTCAAACTCTCAAAAAGCTTCAAATATCAAATTAAATTTATTACCATTACCAATTTTGGTTTCCCAAATCTTTAAGGCTTTCAATTTCAGATCATACTCAAAATTCTATCAATAAATTACATAATCAATTGAACACCTCAGAAATAAATTTAATTCATGATAATCTTAATTCTCAATTCTCATCATCACCTCATAATTTAATTAACTTCAATTCGGATCCAATTGATCAAGTCTTAATTTTACTAAACTGAATCAAATATTTATTTAAACTCCCATATGATTTAATACTCAAAATTGAACCGATTCAACTAATCAATTTCACCTTCTTAAGCCATTTAAGTTTTTAATTTCTAATTCCAAATAATTCTTAATCAAATCACATACCAATCAAACTAAATAATTCTCATAAATCCAAAATTAAACTAAAATAATAAACAATTCAAATTCAAATCTCTTAATTCTTTAAATACCAAGTATTATACGTGGTCGGCTCGTCACACTTCGACTCCGCCGCCATTATTGGAGGGTTGGGGTTTCGCTACGTCTTCATCATTGACGAACTCCGGCAACGATGCCGCAGAGAAGTCCCGTAATCTTCGTCGCCAATCTAAGCAAGGAACTGTATTTCCCTTTACTTCACTGCTGCTTGCCGCCATCTTGTCTCCGTCGAAGGACCTGAATAGATCGTTGATGAAGACGAAGAAACAACTATAGTAGCCATACGAGTTCGCAGAGAGGTCGCCATGTTTTCTGGAGAGAAGGAAAGAGATAAATTGTTTGGAAATCAGAGCAACAAAGGATCTCCATTGATTTTTAATGTTTTTGATGAATGAATCTATTTGTTTAATATAGATCTGAGTGATCTATTAACTTCTGAGCTAAATTGATTGAGTAGTTGTAAAAATAATGGAAGATCTCTCTCCCTCAGATCTTGGACCACTAAGATCTGAGAGTTTCACACCAACAGAAGTTAAAAAAATTTGTTTATTTTATTTATTTATTTATTTTTATTTTTTATTTTTATGTTGTTGATGATGATGAGCATATAGGATTGGTGGTGATGTTGTTATTGTTATTGTTGTTATTGATTATTGCAACAGATTAAAAAAAAAAAAAGAAGTTATGGTATAGATTTTCAACAGATAATGTTTCAACAAATAAAAATAAAGAGAAACACAGAATTTGAATAGATAGCGAGAAACCCACATAATTTGAATAGATAGGTAAAAAATAAACAGATAGGAAAAAATAACAGATAGATATAAATTTGAATAGATAGTTAAAAAAATTTGAACAGATAGAAAAAAAATTCAACAAATAGATAAAAATTTGAACAAATGGTTAACGAAAGTCAACAGATACAAAAAGTCAACAGATAAATTAAAGGGTAAAATTAAAAAAAATGTCCTTCAAAATAATAAAATGACTTATTACTAAATTATTTCACAAAGGGTAGATCTCTCCCTAATAAAAAATATCCACTAGACCTATTGGCTTATACATTCCTTAGATTGGATTTATCACCAATTTTTTCTAAAAATAATTGAACAAAAATAATTTTTAATATTAAAATAAAATAGTATAATAATATATTTAAACAAAACAAAAAACCTCAACATAAAATCATGTAGTACCAAAATATAATTTTTAATATTGAAATATATAAAAAACACCAAAAGTATTATGTAATTTCATATAATTAATTCCATCGTAGAATCACAAAGCAAATATGGATTTTTGTTAATTCAGTGGTCATCAAATAAATACAATTCTTAGTTCCCTAACTAACAATCTCTATACTAACAATTCTTATACTAACAATCATACCCAACCTAATCCTAAAAACAAATAGGTCTAAAAATGATAAGATTTGATAAGAAACAAATTAATTGGTATTGAAATTGCCTATTCAGATTTAACAAAAAAAAAAAATTCAGTCTTATTCGTCTATGACATACTTTACTTTTTATCCAAGCCCATTCAACATAATAGTAGGAAAACATAAAATTTTCATTTAACAACCATTTATTTCTTTCTCACCTGTTATCCGAAACGAATTATTATGCAGGGGAGATAAAATAATATTTTGGGTGTGACCAAGATTGATTTGGAAAAGAAGAAAATTTAGATGTTCCTGATAAGTGGAGAAAATAATAATTGTAATGGTGACATCATTATCACATAATATTATTGGCTAATAAAAAATTACAAATAAAATTTGGTAGAAAGTGTTGTTTCTCACTAATTCAACAATATTGTAATATGAACTGTAAATTAAAATTGCTTATTAAATATAATACCGTCCCTTTTAATCACCATTACATTTAATATTTACACTAATTAGTGAAACAAAAATGATAGTGTCCTTTATGTTGTGTTTGGTTAGAGGATTTGGGGAGAGATTTGGAATGAGAAATGGAAAAGGTGTGTGAAACTAGGTGAAATATAGGTATGTTTTATTCACATTTCACATACCTTTTCCATTTCCCTTTCCAAATCCCTCCCTAAATCCCCCAACCAAAAACAGTATTAGAGAAGTACTTATTGGGCATGTTTGATTGACAGGATTAGAGGATGGGATTGAGATTATTAATCCGTGGGCCTAATGTTTGTTTTAAAATTTTGTTTCAAGATTATTAATCCAATGGATAATTAATCTAACAAATTTGTAGGATTATTAGTAATGCGGTAGGGGTAGGATTATATATCCTGAGTTGGAAATAAAATAAAAGACTCTTTTACTATTGACTAAAAATTAAAACACTTATTATTTTTATATATTTTTATATTTTAGAAGGTTAAAAATTCAAAAATATTTTTTGATATTTATTTTATCAAATTAGTTTATATTTTTAAAAAAAACTAAACATGGCATTGTATTTTTATTTTGCTTTTATTTATTTATTTATAATTTTTTTCAAAACCACGTTTATGAAGAAATTTTAATAAAGTAAAGATTGTGAAGAAACATTAGAAAAGAAGATAAATATAGTTGTAATCTTACATTCATATATTTTCTTATTTAATGCAAATCAAACAATGGACAAGGGAATAATTTACCTTACTAATCCAATTGGATAGTGAATACCACACTAATTTGATGGAATTATTAATACCTTCACTATTAGTCTTGTGAATCAAACATGACCATTGAATACTTCTAAACTATGGCCACGTGAAACTTATTAAGTGTTATGGTTGGTAGATAAGTTAAAATTCATAATTTTATATTACATGATTAAAACATATAATACACGATGATTAATAAAGAATAAAAATACATGACACTGTAAGAACACTTAATTACTTTTCCCATAAGAGGCAATGTGTGGTCTCTGTTTTCTCTCACCCCCAATCAAACATCATACCAACCGCTTCATAAGGTGAAAGAAAGAGACATACATAATGTGTAGGGGAAGGTGTGGTGCCCTCCATGCACCATGATAGTTAAGTAAGAGTGACACAGCCTGGTAAAATGGACCACTCTTCTAAGTAATGATCATTAGTCATCTCATAACAACCCCCACACCCACACATATTACATCAATCTCTCCCAACCATGCTCCTATCCTTCAAAAACAATTTTTATCATCCATCCCTACATTACTCATCTCCTTGATTTTTGAATTAATTATACCAAAATCTTCTGAATTATAAGTGAAAATCACTTTATTCTCTCTTCTAAAAATTTGTATATATTGCCTGTCTCAATTTTAAAAAATATATAAATTTTGAAGATAGTGTAGAGGGGATGAAAGTGACATATTTTCATAGTGAAGGAGTCAAAATGTACATGTTTATAGGTTAGGGGATAAAGTAGGGGTGTAATTTAGGCGGGTTTAATCCAAGTAACCTGAGTCTAGACTGAATTTTTTTAAGGTTTAGGCAAAATATTTTTGAATTTGGTGTGGATTTTAGCAAAAATTTAGAAATCCAAATTAAATTTGGACAGGCTTGGATAAAAACACCAAACAACTCGAAGTATGGATTATATATATAAATATTAAATATATATAATGTAACACCTCCAAATTAATTAAATTAGTACACTTCTCATAACTTGATAAATCTAAAATCTCTCCAAGCCAAACGAAAAATTTCAAAAGTCCTCTTTTCCATTGAACTACATATCAAATATTACAATTTTCATATTCTTGTCTTAGTAATAATAACTCTTACATAGTTTAAGAAATTAGAGAATAAGAATAATAATGCTTTAATGGCGTACAAACATCAAGGCAATGCCTTGTTACAACAAAATGGACACGTGGTCCTAAACACAGATGCTTGAAGCTTTCACATAATACATCCATGAGCCTTCGTGCTCCAACAAAACAAAGAAGTCCACCTCCTTCTCATAAGGGTGATTGTAAATCATCAATTCCTGAAATTGTTAGATAGGAATGAGTTAGATGCCCAATACTTTTAACAAAGTATCCAATTATTCGAAAATCCATATGGCATTATCACAACCAAAGTATTTGCTTGTTTAACACATGTTAAAAGTTTAAGCAGCGAAACTTTGATATTATAACTTCCATGAAAATCACATTTCAACACCAGGGGTAAATATACCATGAAGTCTCCAAAGAGTCCAAAACACATACACAAGTCACTTTCATTTAAAACCACATCTACATTTACCGACTACTATACAGCAGGACCTGTGGACACCCAAAAACATTTTTCCACATTTGTCCGGTGATAAGCTCAGACATGGCAATTGGGCATTTTGACTCCCCGCGCAGGTACCAAATACAACACAACTCAAACCAAACCCGACTCTCTACCTAGACTCCTATGCTATTTACCACCCCCTTAAACAACCTTTCCAAGATTTCCACAGATTCTAAGAATTTATACACCCATAAGAACAAATGTAATATCACCATTCAAATAATTGAACTATCATGGATACATAATCTTCATATTTCCAAGGAAAAATCTCAAAAACTTTCAATTTCATGAGTCTCAAGTCAAAATGCATCCCATTCTCATAATTCAATCATAAATTTAAAGAATTGAAGATTAATTTCATTTGAGCATATCATGGTTCAATTTCAAAAATTAGGGTTTTCATTAAATTTGGACTTTTGCCCTTCCATTATGTAATTTTTCAACTAAAGTCTTCATAATCCACAAACATAAATATAAATTTTGAGAAAATATAGGAGAAATTCCATTTTTAAAATCAAAAACCAATTTTTGTAACTCCAAACATCAATCATAAAACCAATGTCACAATAATACCAATAAACATCTTTAAAATAAAAGGATACAAAGTTACAAGTAATCCTACCTTCAAGATGAGAGTAAAGAAGCTAGATCAAAGAGATCTATTCGAAAAATCCATAATCCAATCGGTTAAAAATGTTGATCTTCACTTGTTCTTCATCTTTATTGCAAGATCCATGGTGGATTGTTGGTGAAAAATGGATGAAATCAAGGTTTTGAAGGCTAGGGTTTCGGGTATGGAAGGAGAGAGAGAGAGAGAATAAAGATTTTAGGCCAAAAGCTCATTTTATAGTGCCTGATATCGACCAGATTGCTTGAGTAGTCAAAGCTTGGCTCGAATGGTGAAAAAGAGCTCCCAGAATCTTTAAAATTCACGCAGACTGCTCGAGCGATGAAAAGTTCGCTCGAGCGAACCTTCTTTCAGCATAGATACTCAAATTCAAACGGGCATAACTCTCTCGTTCAGACTCCGTTTTAGGTCGATCTTGTATCCAAATCGAAGCCTCGGAAACAAGCTTTCCAATGGTTCTAACCTTATCTCATATTCAAAGTGTGGAAAGAGAAAATGGCAAAAGAGTGAAGACTACTCACGGGAAAATTATTCGAATCAATATTTTTGGTCCAATCTTACTTTATCATCATGATACCACCTCAATCAATATTCCAAAATGAACCAAAGAGACTCAAAGTACAATAAATAGAGTGTCAAAAGCAAACCCACTACTCCAATAAGTACAGGTGTTACATATAAAAATTATTACTCATTGGATGATGTTAAAGTAAATTAGATCGTTAGATCATATTGAAATTGTCAAGACCATTATAGCGTCATATCGACTTTTCAATTCTTATCTCTTTCTCACATTATATAAATTATTTAGTTTGATATTATTAATGATATTATAAAAAAATGGTAACAAAGTCTAGTTTTAACAAATTAATTAACTTAATTGTACAAACAAATTCTTTTTTAAATTGATGTGCAATTTGAGTAATTCGGACAATTCAAATCTAACTTAGGTCGGGCTTAGATAGACAATCTCGAGTTATAGTTAAGGCTTGGGCGGGTTGGACAACTTTCAGCACAACTCGGGTTGAGCTTAGATAATCTCACAACTTGTTTGAATCTGCTCGAGTTTCACACCTAGAATAAAGTGATATTCAATAATAGTTAAAGAGGTGTTGGTGTAATTAGCCTTTGATTTTCTAAAGTAGTGAAATCTCATTGAAAGTAGTAGATCTTAATTGATGAATCTATTGAGTGAGTGAATATAATTGAATTATGTTACCTCCATACACCCTATGATGAGGCCCACTTCAGATCCGTTCATGATCCAAATCATTCACCTTGAAAGATATACTAAGTAGATCATTTGTGTAAAAAACAAATTGATTAGATATCAATTATATGATTGGTTTACATTTCTCTTACAAAAAATAAATCGTAAATATGGGGCCATTCTATTTGAACTCAAAAATTAACTCAGTGCGTCTAACTCAAATTTTAAAATTTTAATTCTTATATTCCCTTATGTGAATTTACTAATAAGGATAACACAAGTTAAACATTAAAATAATTTTTTTTTTCATATGGTACACCTTAATCAATTATTCTTATTTCTATTTAAATCTTTTCACCTTCTTTCCCTAATTTCAATTATTTTCTCTTATTCTTCTTCCTTACTCCAAAATTCCAATCCATCTTACCAAAATTGTGACGACCTCGTCATGTAATATATTTTTAATTCTTTAATCTTGCATGTGCTTAAGTGCTTAGTGTGAATTTAAATGCTAATTAAGTGATTAATGTGGTTTTGGATGCATATCTATCCATCGTAGGAATATCTGTTGGGATTTCTGTAATGATCCAAAATTGAAGATCTTAATGGCGTCAGAAACTGAAATTGGCTACATGGATAGACTAACTGGAATTTTTAGAACCATTTGATAATTAAAAATTGATTCAATTGGATAAATTAAATTTTGTTCAATTAGTCTAATATTCTAATTAATGTATTAAGCCACACTAGTTATATATGTATGCCTTAAGCTCATTTTGAGCTCATTTTCTCTTCATGTTGAGTTCATAAAATTTGAGGGAGAGCTCTAGAGAGAGAGAGAGAGAGAGATTCAACTTAGAGAGAGAAGAGCTTGTAGACTTGGAATTTTGTTTAAGAATTGAAGAATTAAGGGAGACAACTCAAGTTTTTGCTAGAATTGTAATTCTTGATGACCTTAGGTGGGTTTTTGAACCTTAATTCATGAGTTTAAGTTGACAAATATGTGTATTCAAGAAGTTATTCAATTAATCACAAGATAATATCTAAAACATGATGAATTTGAAGTCAATCCATACATGCATGCATGATTTTGAGGAGTTCTATCATTTTTTAACATAATTTTGCTATCTAAGCTTGAATTGAAGGTTATTTCATATATGCATACAAGAATTAAGTTGTTTGAAGCTAATCTCCTTGTTTTGTAAGCCTTGGAAAAGAAATTTGAAGTTAGATCATACATACATGCACATAAGAGTGTAGAATCATCATTTTGATTATGAGTCTTATTACCTATGTTGAGTTTAGAAGTTGAATTCTACATGCATCCATGAATCATGTTGTTTTAGAACTCAATTGCATGTTTTTGAAGCTTTGGAAAAGAGTTGGAAACAATTTTATACATGCATGAACGTTTTTTGAAGCTTTGGAAAAGAGCTGGAAACAATTTTATACATGCATGAACGTTTTGAACTCAATTTTGCTAAATTGATGAGTTTTGAGCAAAGGGTTTGCAAATAATCATGTATTTATTTTTATTGAAGAGTTTTCAAGTTTAAAGAACAAGCTATGCATGAGTTTTGCTTTTGGAAAGGTGTTTGGAAGCTCAAACTTCAGTTTTGAAAACTCAGAAATTCTGTAGACCGCTTAAGCGACCAAGTGGTGCCTTGAGCGAACATTGCGAACTCTCAGTACTTTTGCAGTCTTCATAGTTGGCTCGAGCGACCAAATGGTGGCTCAAGCGGTTAGGCAATTTTCAGCACATTTTGACATATCACTTTGTGTTCATATCTTTGTTCTCATCTTCTTTGAACATTCCTAGGCATGAATTATGACTTATCAAGGAACTAATAAGTGAGAAACCAACATGAATGACTGAGTTAGAAAGACAAGATGAATTATTCGGTTTGTACAATGTGTTCCAATGTCTATAGTTGTGTGTAATGTGTAGGTTGAACATGGAAGAGAAACTTCAACCTACTCAAGGTAAGCAATATCTTAATAAAGATATTTTGTTATATGCTATTTTCTTAAATGCTTTTATGGTAAGTCTTGGAACTTATGATTTCTGAAATATTAATAAGACTTCGAATGTTTCAATGTGACTTTGAATTTGACTTGATAAAGATTAAAGCATGATGGACCTAATGTTACTTTGTATATGATGGACTTAAGGTCATTTTGTAAATGATGGACCCAAGGTTGTTCTGTATATGATGGACCCAAGGTCGTTTTGGATATGAGTTAGACCTAAGGTCGTTTTGGATATGAGTTAGACCTAAGATCGTTTTGTATATGGATATATTGGACTCGAGGTCGTTTTGCTTTGTTATGATCTCTTTGAATTTGATATGAATGAGAATGGTATTCCAATGTTTAAATTATAAATATGATTTATTTATGTGTGAATCTCATTCATTAACTTCTTTACTCTGATGTTATTTACTAGGCTTTAACTCACTCCGTATTTATATATATATAGGTGAGCAGCGAGATGTCCAGCCTTAGTGATCTTGTGAAGGTTACCTAGTTTTTGTGGCGTTAGCCCAAGATGCCTCACGCAAGAGGTTTTTGTCTTTCGATTTTCTATTTTCTTTTGTTGGTCAAGTTTGGCCATGTCTGTATATAAACTTTGGTTTCATATGGACATGATGTATGAATGATCTTGGACATGTGAGATCTTTTGTATATGTATGGGTGTGAATTATTAATATATAAAATGTTTTTATTCACGCCATATATGCACATGCTCAGTGGATAAATTTTATGCTCTACTTTCGCTTCTAGCCCCGTATGTTTAATTATATTTTGAAATTTCTATCTTTGAGGCCGGAAAATCTGGGATTATTGGCCGATCATGACTTAAACCTTTAGGAGCGGGTTTGGGTCGTGACAAAAACTCACCGTTATTATCATATTATTGTTTTTTATTATATTGTTACTTGCAAAGAGAAAAAAGTTTAAACAAAATCAAATAATGGATGAGAGTAATAATCACAATAATTTTTTGAAGCAATCCATCAAAGAGGAGGTAAGTATTTATATAAATATCAAAATACAATTATTTATTTATGTCTAGTTTTTTTACTTAAAGACAAATATTTAGTTTGTTTTTCGTTATTATTGTTCGGACTTTCAAAATTGAACAATTTAACTTTGTTCGGTTCTGAAAGTCGAACAATAATAATGAAAAACATGCTAAATATTCGTTATCGTCCTTCACTGTTTTCCTTCTCTTTCTCCTTCACCGGTGCCAAGTTTTCTAATCGTGTTCCATGTATTTACTTGAACAAAAAAAAGGTTTTTCAAAAATAATTTGAATTTTTAAATTTGTTTTATTTGGATGTACTGCAAAAGGACAATTTGAGGAAAAAAAATAGGGTGTATTAAGAATAAATTATAATACTAAATAATTAAATAGGATGTATTAAAAAATTAGATTCACTTAAATATTTTTTAATATAAATAGAAACCTTTGTAAATATGTTATCAAAATATGTTAGACTATTTTTTAATATAAATATGATTTAATATGTAGATGACAATATCTTCTCAACAAACCTCACGTCATAAATGACTCAAATCATGAAAGTAATTCTAGAGTTAGCCTCACTAATATTGTATTTGGTTAAGAGATTTAAGAATAAATTTAGAAAGAAAAAAAGAAAATTTAGATTTAATATGAATAAAATATATCTATATTTTACCTAATTTCACACACCTTTCTCCTCTTATTTAATTTTTTTTTTTTCAAATCTCTCGAGCAAACCCAACATAAAAAGGACAATCCTCCTGTTGTTGTCCCCCTTATCCACCAATCACTCGTAATATCCGGAGTTACTCACCACATTCATAATTTAAATTCTTTCTAATTGCAGTCAAAATCCATCATTAAGTAATAGACATGTTTTGTTTTACAGAATGGAAACATCTAAAAGTGATTTAACATAAGTTGACAATGGATCACCAATCTAGTCAATAATAGGGAAATGACTGATTATACAATACGAGTCATTCATTTGAAAACTTGGGTCTAACATGTACGCCTGTCTCTGTTGTTCTGTCTACTTGAAAAACTTAAACATTTGCCAGAACTTTTAGTCTATAGAAAGTTTTACTTTTTTTAAATGTGCGAATTACAAATAACCCCTTTAAATTTTGTTTAAAATATATATCGTGCTTTATAATTTTAAAAATTATATTACATCTCTTAAAATTATTAATCACATAATAAATAAGAGTGCTACTATTAGTCCTCACTTATTTTTTGAGGAGTCCCAATTTCTTTTGACTCCTACCACCCAAATTAATCCCCTACCTATTTTTCTTTAAACTCTCACCATAATTTTCAAAATAACCATTTTCTTGAATTCCTACCCTTATTACAATTTTTACTCCGGCAAACCCTCTCTCCCGCCACCCCTACCTCCGGCCGCCTTGACCACCACTTCTAGAAGCCTTCTCCACCACCTCCAACCCCTTTTCGCACCTCCACCATCGCCAACCAGCAACTCTTTTTCACTCTAACAATCCTTTTTCATTTATTTTTTTTCTATGTTCAATTATTGTACAGATAACCAGGGCTGAACAAATTGATTTTGTTTGGTATTTGCCCGAATAAAATCAATTTATTTGGCTAGAAACCACCGAATAAACTAAGTTTAACTAACTGAATGAGGAAAAATTAGTGAAATTGATCACGTTCAACCGTAGTAATTTGAACAACCTTAAACTTTTTGGCGGCTAAAAGCTGAACAATCTTAATTTGTTCATCAAAATCAAAATCGAATGACATTTCAATTCCAGTTTTTTTAATCGCACAAAAGTATATCAAAATGATAATCTGCACTCAAATATCTCTCAGTCATCAAAATCTTGTCAACATATATAGATCTCATAATTTCATTGTTGTATAGAAAGATAGTTAGCAATTTTATATTTTCTCTCAACTCTGTTATATGACAAATTCAAACAAGGCGATATTCGTAATTTCTAATACCATATAGGATAATTTGTATTTTAAGTAAATCTGAGTGAGTGTATTTGTAATTTATTCTTTTTTTAAAAATAAATTATACTCTCCTCCCTTGAATTTTGTAAAAAACAACAATTTCTACAGGCTTGACATAATTATAACTTCATTTTAGTAAGGTTACAGAAATCAAGACTAATATTGATAGTATGAAAACATAAAAATAGACAAGATAAAATATACATTTTAAGTATAAAATATATGAAAATATTATTTTTTTCATCCGTATGATCAACAAATTATTCATGAAAAATAGATAAGTGTTATATGAATTACAATTTTAAAAAAACCTGATATAATTATGCTAAAATTAAAAATTTACTGTATTTTTGAAAACATAAAGGTCAGTATAATTTATTTTTTTACGAAGATAATTGGATTTTAATGACTAATGTAGTTTCCATGCACAATTAGCTTGGAAGTCACTGTCTAATTGATCTCTTCTATAGATATATATATATATATATATATATATATATATATATGAAGCTGGTACCAACTAGTTATTGGCATTGAAGTTAATTTAAGGGTCATTCTCACCAATATATTCAGAGAGCTATGTCCTTGTTAATAATCTCAAAACCATATCTTTTCATTTTTCATTTAACATTTAGTAAATACACCATATCTCAACATTGGATTCATGATTTTCTTTTCTTTTTTTCTTTTTTTTTTTTATATATATTATTAAAAATGAAAGCAAAAAGAACCCATATTATTCGATTATTGGGAGCTAGCTAAAAATAATCTACAAAAAAGATAATATTAAAAAAATTAGTTTGTTGGGTATATTTTTAGTTTCTTTTAGTTTTTTTTTTTTTTCAATGACACTTTATAGTGGTTAAAATGATTTTTTTTCCTCCTTATACTAGAAATGAATTGCCAAATAAATTGTTGTTTTATTTATTTAGTAAAATGGGCTTTTTTAGTCAATATATTAGCTTATAAACCATAACCAAATGAAGCCTTAATTTGACAGAATTACCTTGTTTTTTCTTCACAAATTAATGGTGTTTGGCAAGTTTTGGGTTTGGTTTTTTTTTTTTGATTTTTTCCACTAAAAGACAAAGTTTTTGTAAAACCAAAAAAAACACATCCAAACAAAATATCACATTCAATCCCATAATTATTTCACTTTTTCTCTCACAAACATCACATCCAACTACAAAAAAACCCAACTATCTTCCCAAACACCAAATTTTTTTTCTCTAATAGTATCTTACAATTAAAAAAACATAAAAACTCACTTCCCAAACACTCACTTTATCTAACCCAGAAGGATAACAACTCTCATACCACCCTTGTTTAAGCGATAATCTAAATGATGAACTAAAAATATATTCTCCTAAATTTCTCAATAATTTTTTTTTCGTCATTTTGGCATCATAATCTATAAAGCATAAGTTGATCTAAACAATTTTGCATAATTTTTTAAAAATAATAATAATAATAAGCAATGCTCATAAACTGTACCGATATGAGCAAAAATGTATTTTTTACTCCATTTATAATAATTTTAGCTTTACTGTACCTTTAGGATTTGTTGTGATTGGTCTTCAATATTGCTAATTTTAGCTTTCTTGTACCTTTAAGATTTGTTGTGATTGGTCTTCAATATTGTTAAAAATGTGTTACAATGACTTTGGTTATCAGTCTTTTTTCGATTAATGTCGGTCATATAATTCGTCTTCTCAAGGGCAAGTACCCGCAAAAATAGTAGTAACATTTTGAAAATTTCTTCCATACACACTTCTGTGCATTTTGTATGTATGTTATGTATTTTTATGATAAATATTATGTAATTTTTTACTAAAATTATGATAATTGTAATTTATTAATGAAGTTATGCATTTTAAATTATCCACACAAATAATTCGTCTTTTTAACTATCAGCAAAATTAATAGTGACATTTTTAAAAAAATTTCTTCGCTACACACTCCTATATATTTTGTGGTGTATGTTATGCATTTTTATGACAAATATTACGTAAGTTTCTACTAGAGTTACAATAATTTGTAATTCATAATGAAGTTATGCATTTTGTGGTAATACTATATATTTTTGTGATAATGTTATGCATTTTTTCATCAAAACATTTTGAACTACAAAATGTGTAATAATATCACAAAAATACATAATTCCATTTTTAAATTATCGTAACTCCATTAAAAAATTCCGTAATAATCGTCACAAAAATACAAATATGTACCACAAAATTACATAACTAGGTGTATATTCCCTATTTTCAATTAGGATAAATTACACTTTACTCCTTTTATGTTTAGCCATTTTTTTTTTACTTTGGCCCTTAAAGTTTTTTTTTTTTCCTCTTTGGCCCTTTATGTTTTAAGTTTTTCTTAGTTTACTCCTAAAGCTAATTTTTGTTGAAAATTAGCCAAAAAATGACACATTAACAGTCACGTGGTATAAATTTTTTATTATATATAAATCACATCTCTAACATAAACTTAAACTCTAATAAAATAATATATTTTTATATTATGTAATAGTTATTATTATATTTTCTGTCTAATTTTGAAAATAAATTAGCTTTAGGAGTAAACTGGAAAAAGCTTGAAACATAAAGGGCCATAGTGGGGGAAAAAAATTTTAAGGGCCAAAGTAAAAAAATGGTCAAATAAAGGGGCAAAATGTAATTTACCCTTTCAATTAATACGTGTAAAAATGGTTAATTAAATAGATGTGGAAATATTTAGATGGTTAATTAAATGATCTGTTATAATGTTGTTTTACTGGTTAATGACTCAAACTCAAACTCAAACATACCTTTCTCAAGAAAAAGATATCCACTATGTTTGGTTTTAATTTTTTAGGTTCAATTTTTTAAAAATTAAATTTTTTTGTTTTGTGTGTGTATGTTTGTTTTTCAGTGAATATTTTTAAAATTTTAAGTAATTTATTTATTTTTTTAGATGCACCTTACTTAGATATATTTAAAAAGTAAAATATTTTAAAAAATCAATAAATGCACAACAATACAAAAAATATATTGAATTCTCGTATTTTTTTATTTTTATATTTTTGATATTTAGTGAATTTTTCTAAAGAATTTTTTTACAAATGTTATATTTTTTAAGTGTATTTATGTTAGGTGTATCTAAAAATTAAAAAAATTGCTTAAAATATTAAAAAAATTCAGTGAAAAAAAAACAAGAAAAATATAAAATTTCAATTATCGGAAAAGTAAATCCTGAAAAATCAAACCAAATAAGTTGAATAATTTTCCATTGCGAAGAAAGATTCATTCCATAATACAGCCTATCCATAGAGTTTGATGGTGTCGTCATGAAGGATTTTCCCAAAAAATTTCCCCCTTGAATTCTATTCAATGGAAATAAACATCGGGTTTAAATTCAAAAATATTCTTTGTTCCTATTTTTTAAAAATGTTAGATATTTACAATTTTTGTTAACAAATTTAATCACAATGATATGATCAGAGAGTTAAATTTTACATTGTTGGTTTTGCGATATATTAAACACTGATATGTTGCATCCCATGTCAATTGTAAATTAAATTATAGAAAACTTTTTAAGGGTTTTAAATATTTTTCATTGATTTTTCAAAAATGCTATTGTCCTGAACATGTCGTTCTAGATTTTTTGTGCTTGTGTGGTAGAAATTGAATTGGTGTATATGAATAAATTTGAGCCATAAATTGATGTTTCTAGGTAAAATTTGGACTAAAATTTCAAAATTTATAGTAGTGTTGTTTATTTTTCTTTTGAAAAAACTTACAATGAATCTATTTATTTTTTGGAAAGTTTAGTTTGAAAGCTTTTATACTTACTGAAATCAAAGTTTTTAAATTTACACAAAATTAGCCACATAAAATAATTTTGACGGTACATTTAAGATGATTGTTTCACTCAAATTATGCATTTTTTGTAGGGGTAAATTACACTAACCTTTCTTGAGATTTGGAGAAAATATAATATGCTGCACAAGTTTGATATAATTACATTGACTTCTTTAAAATTTTAATTTATATAATATTTGGTCCCCTTTTCATCAGAATACGTTAGCCGTATGAATAAAAAAAATAATATTATCATCTATTTTACATTGCAATGTATATTTTACCTTGTGTATCGTTGTGTCTTTATACTACTTGTATTAGTTTTGGTATCTTTAAATTTACTAAAAAGAAAATCAGTGTAATTATATCAAAATTATGCGACTTGCCCTGGATTTTCTTTAAACCTCATGGAAGGGTATTGTAAATTTACCTTTTTGTAGTTATTTTTGGTGTTTTGAACACACACATATACACAAACAAAAGGTTCTAATTTTAGCAAATTGACTCTGCATTAAATTGTGTACATGTGTGCATATCAATTACTTCACCACCAGGAAAAGATAAAGAAAAGAAAAAAGGAAAAAAGAAAAGAAAATGGGTGCATATTTATTTTGTTGGTGTTTGGAAGCTGGATTTCTCTGACAGGCTTTCATGGGAAGTTTGTATGTCTTTAAAGGAATATCTTATCTATATCTACTTCTGAACTCCACTACTTTATTCTTCTACTTATCCATACAGATTTTCTTTTCCATAAATTTTATAAAGTAGTAGATGATGAGATTTCAAAAGTTCTCTGATTCTCTTTAGCCAAGTTACAACTTTCACCATTGCTAACCTGACCTTTTGAGGTTGCTTCTCAATTTACACAAATCAAAAGACAAAAGACAAAGGTGAAAAAAATAAAAAATAAAAAATAAAAATCTTGCCAAGAATACAAACAAGGTTGTGAAACCCACATAGTTGTTAGGAATTTACAATAACTTAATCAGAATTGATGAAATACAAAAATAAAAAATAAAAAATAAAATTGTAAATTACATGTACGCAAAAAAATACAAAATTTATGATAGTGTTACAAAAGAATATAGAGACAACCTCCTAATTACATATACATAGAATTAAGATAACAATTCAAAAGTGTAGATACGGATGGTAACAAAAGAAGATAGAGACAAGACAACCCTCTAATTACATATACATAGAATTAAGACAATAAATCAAAAGTGTAGATATGGATGGTAACGGGTGGAGTTTTTTCAAGTATCGTGTATGAATTTTTGATTTTAAACTCAGCTAGTATAGTGATATAATTTCATACTTTACTCTAATTTTAATAGTTTTGACCTGTCTATTCTTATTTGGGTCAAATATAAAAAATATCCTTGCCACAACAATAGTGTGGAACTCACATCCTTGTAAGCGTCTGTATTCTATGCATGTATTACTAGGCAATAAATAAAGAAGAAAAAAAAAAGAATAATACTAGGGCTTATGAAAAAAATATCATGAAATGTTTCATGAAGATTTTTCATCCTTTGATTAGTGTGTAGTGTTTTCTTGTATGTGTAATTTAACGATGGAAAGTCTTTTATGATCATTTTTGTGATATTTTTTTCATGATACTTAGCATTAGTTAAAAAAGAAACGACACTATTAGCACAAAGTAAAAATTAGGGGGTTATTCACCCAAAAAAAAAAAAAAAAATAAGGGGGTAACACAAAAATAAGTTTGGATTCCAGCTAATTGTACACATACATACATGTATATATAATGTACGAGTCTTAATCAATCTTTTGGACTTAAATAGACCATTTGTCCCTACTAACAGCTGGTTACAATTAACAATCTTTATCTTTCCTCAAGTCACGCTATTTAAATGTAATCATTGTTCCATTGTCAGCTTCTGAATATGACATCTGTAGCTAAGAAGAAAATTAAAACAAAAATCACTATCATAGAACTTTTTGCTGTTCGTTATTCAGAAAATTAAGGAGAAAATCAGGAAATTTGCAATACTGTTAACTGTTTACGATTGGAATGGTCGTGGTAAGATTGCCAATATTCTTTTCTTTTCTTTAATCTGCTTTCTGGGTAACCAAACAAATCAATAATTCCTGCTGCAGCAGTAATCATGTAAGCTACTTTAATAAGATAATGTTTCTCTTGCAGTAGTAATCATGCTAATTAAATAAAAAAATAAATACCCAAAAAGGAAGAAGAAAACATTATCATAAGATTTCTCAATGAATTAATGATAAAATTTCTGAATGGTAAAGAAATATGAAATACAAGGTTGGAAACAATAGCTTACATGAATACTTTTTCTATCTGATCAACCTTATGCATAGCAGCACACTTCTCACCATGCTAACAATAAAATATCTCAACTTTCAATTAGTCCTATAATGAGTTTATAATGGATAATTAAAATGAAAGAGAAGATGTTTTCTTTCTCATAATCCCAATAAGTTTGTTCCACATCTCTCTCTTTCTCTCTGTCTATACAGAAGCCACTCTCACTTGGGGCTTCAAATGAATTCAACATTATGCTGATTTAAATATGTTTCATAGCTCAACTTTCATCTGGGTTGTGGCCATTGCACCTGCATCAAACAAATCATGCACGTTGAAATCAAAATTCAAATTCTGCAAACAAACTACATTTAGCAACTGATTATTTTTTTATTTTTGAATTTTTACTCACCATGAAAGTTCTGTGGCTCATTTTGGCCAAAACCCATCTGAACAACATTTTGGAGATCATCCCCCCAGAATGTGGTAGGCTGGAAATGTATATACAAGTTTATTAAAAAAAAAAAAGAAAACAAAAAGAAGAAAGACAACCAGTTGAAATATTTGTATGAAACTAAGCAACAAATATAAAATTACCTGAGACTGAGGCGCGCCATTCAAAGGGTTCATGGTTAAAGAGGTCTCTGTGCCATTAGGCAAGCCACCATGTAGGGTTGGCCCATGAAGAGATTGGTATCCATAAGGGAATGCAGGTGATGATGTGTTATCTAATGGGTGAATAATGTGTGGCATAGATTGAAAGATCTGAAAAATGATTATATGTAGAAAATTAAGAGCAAAATTCAAATGGAACTGCCATAACATAGAAGAATACAAATGTGACAATCAATCTTACATCCTTTGACACAAGAGCTTCCATGTTAAAATCCATCCTTGGATTTACAGTTGATAATTTCATCGACAAGAACTACAAAAAATAGATCAACCAACCAATTCAAATTTAGCAATTTACCCACAATCATGCAATTAATATTCATAATGTGAACCTGGGATTTCTCAAATTTACCTCGACCTGGCGCTGCAATGACTGCACATAGTTTATAATTTCATCGAGCATAACAGCTTTCCCGGTCACCTGGTACGAAAATCAATCTCAATTTAGAGTTCTGCACAATTTTCTCATACAATTCAAGAACAAATTATTGCTAATTTCATGTCATGAGCACCTTATTACAACCCGGTACAAGATCTTGCAAGAACTTCATTCTTTCACTAATTTTCTCTCTCCGGACCTGCACGATGAAAAAAGAAAAGAAAAGAAAAGTCAATTGGGTTCTATTCTAGTGATGGAAATGCTAACAAGAATGGAGTACTGAGAAAGTGCTATATTTCATACTCTTTCAGCAAGGCTGTGGCTATCCGTAGCCTGTCCACGTCGGGCTCTGACATGGATATAGTCCTTGGGAGGCTCCGGAGGCTTTGCACTGTCCTTAGCTTTTCCATTCTCACTTTTTTCTGCCTTTGGTTTTGCAATATCTTTCTCATTTCCACTGGATTCATCTTTTTTGGTTCTCTTTGCAGTTGATTCATCACTCTCTGTTGCAACCTGTACACAATTTCTTTAAACTTCAACAACTTCCCCCCAAACAATGAGAATTGAAAATCCAAGAATTTGTGACAAATTAATCTTATTGGTTCCAATCAGAAGGTAAAAAAACTGTTAGGAAAAACAATCAAACACCTAGAAGACAAGATATACATGGTTCTGTGCGTTACAGCAAATATAAGACACATCACAATAATTACCTTGCCATCTTTAGCAGGGGAAGATGGAGCATTTTCCTTGGCTTTCCCTCTGGGAATTGATTTTCTCTTTTTGGCATTTGCATCACTCAGAACTTTCTTGCCAATTTCTCCATCTGGGATCTGCTCAGAAACTGAAGATCCCTCCCGGGAATCGCCAAATTCTCCAATTTCAGGATTTCCAAGCACACCCATTGGAGATCCAGCAACCTTCATAGCCTGGTTAAATAAAACTCTGGAAAGCTTGCTGGATTCCATTATGGGTGTCAATCTATAAGGCAATTCAGACTCATTGAGCCCAAATTGGCCATTTAGGCCACCCAAATTCCTACTCCCAAAGCAGGAAAATCTTGCAGCTCTCTCTACAAATCCAGGATCCGCGGAAAATGGTAAATGGTTTCCGGGAATCGGTGAATTCCTTCTGATCTGGTGATCCATCATTGAGAGGTTGAGCTTAGGTGGGGAATTCAATGGGGTACTATAACATGAATTGTTAGTACTATTGTTACCAGTAATGTAAGACCGACGTGAAATTTCACTAGAATTGCAAATGCTACCCAGTCTGCCTATGAGTTCTCTGATGACAACGCCGTCGCCGCCGGCACCAGAGGCAGCCGGCGATGAGACCATTGAACTCAAGGCAGACTCAAAGGGATCGCTCTGATCCATTGAATTTTCCCAATTGGGATTCAAAAAGCAATTGGGAAGTTGTTCTGACCCACAATTCAGCTCATTGGATTGAATTTCAATTCCAAAACTAGCAGAATTCCAATTGGGTAATATTGTGTTGTCCTCACTGAGAAAGGGCTGTTCCTTTTCCATTTGAGAGAATTTGAAGGTAGAATTCAAAATTTCTGTACCCAGATAATGAATTGCAACAATAGCAAGGAATCAATAAAGAAAACCCAGAAATTTTCTTGGGAAAATCTCCAGCTGGGTGTAAGTTGGGAGTCGAAAGTGAGGGGAAATGGGAGGAAAGTGGAGGGGATGCAAGAAAGATAAAAAAAAGGGCAAATTACACAAATAGTCCCTATAGTTTGGGGCTTGTGTCATTTTGGTCCCTGACTTTTCAATTGTGACACATTTGACCCTGAATTTTGAATCTTGTTCCAAATAAGGACAATTGAATATATAATTAGATTTTTTAAGGGTAAAATTGTCAATTTGATAAAATATAAACTAATTTGACAAAAATAAATGTCAAACAAATACTTTTGAATTTTTAAAAATTATTTCTACCTACTAAAAATAAAATTATGTAAAATTGATAAATCTTTTAGACATTTATTTATTTTTTTTACCAAATTAATTTTTATTATGTGTTTGGATGATGATCATGTAAAATTAATTTTAAAAAAATTAATTATGTAATTTTTATTAATTTTACATAATTTTATCATTGGTGGATAAAAATAATTTTAAAAAAATTAAAAATATTTTTTTGGCATTTATTTTTGTCAAATTAGTTTATATTTTATCAAATTGACGATTTTACCCTTGAAAAATCTAATAATATTTTCAATTGTCCTTATTTGGAACAAGATTCAAAATTCAGGGTCAAATGTGTCACAATTGAAAAGTCAGGGACCAAAGTGACACAAGTCCCAAACTATAGGGACTACTAGTGTAATTAACCCTAAAAAAAAAGAAGAAGCAATTGTCTGTTTGACCTTTTATAAAATAATATATGTATGTATATACATACACATAGGCATACGTACATGTAGATATGTGGTCAAAATTCCATAAAACACATATAACGAGGAGGAAGGGAATTCTCAACCTGTTCCCATTTCTGATTGGAGGACGCTATTTGGATTTACGGGGTTTATTATGATTCCGTTTGGATGGTCTGATCTAAATAAGTGTATTTTTTATCTTTTTATAAAAAGATATGTAAAAAAATAGAGAGGTGATGTGATGAAAAAAGATAAAAAGATAGATTATTTAAGGGATGCCAAACCACCCCTAAAATTATTTATTTTATCAAATATTTTATGTATTTTATTTATATAAAAATTAGATTGATCTAACTTACTTAATTTTCATTTTTTTAACTAAAAAAATATATGTTTCATTTTTAAAAACATATTTTTTTGGGATTTAAAACGTGTTAAATTAAGGGATTGTTTGGGGTGTCCTAAATAAGTGTACTTTTTGTCTTTTAGGATTAAAAAATTGAGGAAAAAAATATAGATGTTTGGGTTAACTTTTTGACTTTTTTATGAAAAAAATGTGTATTAAAAAATTATAAAAATTGGTTTGTAGGAGAAAATTAGGATTGAGAGTTGTGCAGCCGTAATTGTTGATTTTTGGTGAATAGTGTTAACATTTTAACTTTTTGAGTAACTTTTTGACTTTTTGACTTTTTCTTATCTTCCCAAACTTGGCCTAAATAAGTTATAATTATTGAATTAATCTAATTTTTTGTATACATAAAATACACAAAATACCTAATAAAATGAATGATTTATATTATCAAAGCAAAATTCACAATGGGTGTGTTTGTTTTGAAGGATTAGGGGGTGGAATTGGACTATTAATCTCACTGGATTAATAGTCTATTGTTTGTTTCATTTTTTTTGCTCCGGACTAATAGTCCCCCCGGACTATTAGTTCCACAAATATGGGACTATCCTATCTCATAGGGGAGGGTGGGATAGAAACCATGAGATTGGTATCCCATGAGATTATTTTGTGAAATTTTACCCTCCATGCTATTACTTAGCAAACAATTAGAAAATAATAAAATAGTCTTTTGAACATTTATAAATTATTTTTTTAGTATTGTTAATTTAAAATTATATATTAAATAAAAAATTTTAAGTATAAATTATAAATTAAATTTAATAAATTATAAATTATGGCCCTATAAATTAAATTTTTTTAGTGTTGTTAAAAAATTAAATTTACATATTAAATTAAATTATTTTTTAGTGTTGTTAATTTAAAATTATATATTAAATAAAAAATATAAATTATAAATTAAATTTATTTAAAAATAATAAATTATAAATTATGGCCTTATAAATTAAATTTTTTTAGTGTTGTTGAAAATTTAATTTATATATTAAATAAAATTATTTTTTATTGTCGTTAATTTAAAATTATATATTAAATAAAAAATATAAATTATAAATTATAAATTTAATTTAATTGAAAATAATAAATCAAAATAATTAAAATATTGTGCAAAAAATAAAATAAAACAAATTTTTATTTAATCTAGTTAAAAATAATTAAAATATTAAAACTATGTTTAATATTGCTATTACTTAGCAAATAATTGAAAAGGATAAAATAGTCATTTGAGCATTTATCTTTCTCTATAATATCCCAAACAAACATTAGATAACTAAAAATAATTTAATCTAGACATCTAATCCCATGACTAAACAAACATAGGATACAAATTTAGTCCAACCAAATAGTCCCGGGACAATATATCCGAGGACTAATAATCCGATAGATTACAATCCCCCTATTATCCAGTCCGTCCAAACAAACGCACCCAATGAGTTTTATAAGTCCAAATAACAATTTCTAGTCCAAAATCTAAATTTGAGGGAATTCTCTTCCTGAGAAGAACTCTTGACGTGTGTTATACATGGAAAAATATTTAATAATTCTCAAACAGCATGAGCCATATTCTAAACCAATCAATAATTATTTAGCTCCCATATTATTCTTTAACCCTAACATAAATTATGAATCATTATTTTTCTTTACTAATTAAAACCTTATAAAATGCCGCGTATTCATATTTTAAAAAGACTGAATAGGCCCTCCCTTAGACATAGGGCTGCAACGTCGCGAATAGAAATGATTTGTTGAAGTCCGGCCCAAGGCCGAACCAGTGGTCAAGTCCATGCTTATTTCAAAGCAACAATATTATATATTTAGAAAATTTATTATCTATAAAGTAAACCAATAAATTTCATTGGATAAAAGACAATTTTAATCTTTGATATATATATATATATATATATATTTATTATTTTAGTTTTTCAAATTTTAATTTTATTATTTAGTCTTAAAAATTATCAATTTGAGTTAATTTAGTCATATTTTTAATGTCCGTTTACATCGATAACGGAAAATGTATTTTATCCTTGGATAAAAGATAATTTTAGTTCCTAAAATATGCATTTCTTATCAATTTAGTCCCTTAAATATTAAATTTTGTCATTTTAGTCCTCAACGTTGTTAATTTGTCCTCAATGTTACTGTGGGGACATAATTTTTGAATGACAACACGTGGTCGAGGTGTCACTGAAGTGCCAGCCGAGGTGCCACGTGTCCTGGTCATGACGCCGAGATCATCTCGGCTAGGCCGAGGTTATCTGCGAAGAAATCGGAATCCGAGATAAGCGGATAAGGGACAAGAGTCCTAGAATGGGAGAAGACTTCAGTTTGGATAAAGATGAGACTCTTAGAGAGTTTATCCTAATCCTACTGGGAGTCCAAGATTAGCAGTAATCTTAAGTCCATTAGAGCTAGGCTCCTATAGGGACTAGGATTGTGTTGGTTATAAAAGAGAGGCACCCTCATGGGTCTAAGGTATACTTTTGATATTCTATCTAGTGAGTTAAGCACTTTTGCTATCTTTGAGAGATATTGAGTATTGACTTGATCGTCGGAGTGCCCCCGGGTGGACGAGCCACCGCCGGAATCTCTTATTTCTGTTGCAGGTTGTTTGGGCTTAATCTATTCTGCCAGTACTCTCCAGCTGAATACTGAGTTGGCAGTGTGGTCGGAAATTGACACACATAATTTGGCGCCGTCTGTGGGAAAGAAAGGAGAATAGATGGCCAACGACGGACAGAAAGAAAAGGTTGGGGACGACACCCCTACTGAGAGTGGGAAATATATTGACCTTGACGTTGAAGAAGACAACTGCAACGAAGAGACTCGTGATAAGAATCACGGAGGAAAGGACGTCGGCCAGGAGGGCGGCGTACTGAAGAAATTGGACCGGAGCGGATTTTATAACGAGGACGACCTCCAGGTATGGAAAGATAGGTGCCTGCGGAGAGACGACAAGATGAAGAGAATAGCGGACAAATTGGCGGACCTGCAAAAGGTCGTCAATTTCATGATGCAGAACAACGTCATGCAGCCACCGCTCCCGTTACAAGATACGCCGATTCTAGCGGCTAAGAAGGGTGCTCAGAAAGGGGGCAAAAAACGGTTCCTATAGTCCCTCGGCATGCCGAGGACGAAGGTGACAAAACAAGAGAAGCGAAACGGCTCACCGAAACGAGGCCGAGGTAACAATGGATCCAACAAACAAGAGACCGAGGTCATGTTTAACACTTGTTGAAATTTTAAAAGTTTACAAGTTGAAGTTAAACCGAGAACATGTTTAACACTTGTTGAAACTTGAGAAAAGTTTACAAGTTGAAGTTAAACCGAGATGATGTTTAACATTTGTTGAAACTTAAGAAAAGTTTACAAGTTGCAGTTAAACTGAGATCATGTTAACACTTGTTGAAACTTGAGAAAAGTTTACAAGTTGAAGTTAAACCGGGGTCATGATTAAAGGAAGGAATGATATAGGTTCCATCACTTTAGGATGCCGAGGTAATAGAACCTAGGGGGTAGTTGTAGGGACATAATTTTTGAATAACAACACGTGGCCGAGGTGTCACCGAAGTGCCGGCCGATGTGTCACCGAAGTGGCAGCTGAGGTGCCACGTGTCCTGGTCATGACGCCGAGATCATCTCGGCTAGGCCGAGGTTATCTGCGAAGAAACCGGAATCCGAGATAAGCGGATGAGGGACAAGAGTCCTAGAATGGGAGAAGACTTCAGTTTAGGTAAAGATGAGACTCTTAGAGAGTTTATCCTAATCCTACTGGGAGTCCAAGATTAGTAGTAATCGTAAGTCCATTAGAGCTAGGCTCCTATTGGGACTAGGATTGTGTTGGCTATAAAAGAGAGGCACCCTCATGAGTCTAAGGTATGCTTTTGATATTCTATCTAGTGAGTTAAGCACTTTTGCTATCTTTGAGAGATATTGAGTATTGACTTGATCGTCGGAGCTCCCCCGGGTGGACGAGCCACCGCCGGAATCTCTTCTTTCTGTTGCAGGTTGTTCGGGCTTAATCTATTCTGCCAGTACTCTCCAGTTGAATACTGAGTTGGCAGTGTGGTCAGAAATTGACACACACAGTTATCAATTTGAACTATGACCAAATTGATTAAAATTGACAACTTTGAGGACTAAATTGATAAAATTTAAAACTTGAGAGACAAATGATAAGAAATACATACTTTAGAGACCAAAATTGTTTTTTATCTATAATTTTGTTATTAATATAGACGGACGTTAGATTTAGGACTAAATTGACTCAAATTGATAATTTTGAAAACCAAAATAACAAAATTAAAATTTAAGAGACTAAAATGAAAAATAATGCATAATTTAATAACTAAAATGTCTTTTATCCAATTACATTTATTATAAATAGGACTCACATTTTAGTAATTTTAAATTTACATCATATACTTCATTTTTAGGGTAATTGTTTTTTTTATAATTCCTAACATTTTTGTATTTTAAAAAGCTTGAGTCGTCCATATTTAATATATATATTTTTTATTATCTCGAATTGAATATTAAGTTGCCCTATTGCACATTTTAAAAGTAAAAGAAAAATATATCTAAGAAATTACAAACACAAAACAAAATCCAAAATTTCATTTAAATTATGTGTATTAATGTCACGATCCAAACCTGCCTCTAGAGGTTTAGGTCATGACCGACCAGTAGTACTAGATTACCTCTAGTCTTAAAGACAAAATCAAATCACATAAATATAGATGGGGCTTAGCGGAAGTAATAATAAAATATAAATAAGTCCATTGAGCGGTGTTTTCATGACAAATTTTGTAAATAGCTTAAACTTTTTACACATCTTTCATACACAAAAACAAAATTCCAAAATAATATAAACAAAAACTAAGCAAAAAGGATTGACCAGCTTTGCTTCACTTGAGACCAAGCAACGCCCCATCACGGAGGCACTTCATGGTGGCTTCACAAAAGGGGTGGACTCCTGAAGCAACTCTAGACTTGACGATCCATTTGTTCACCTATATATATAAGGGAGAGGGGTGAGTTAGAGCCTAGTGAATAATATAAAAATAAAGAGGTTAAATGAATGAAGTTCAACACATTATAAATCATATCTTGTATTTCCAAATAATCATATAGCAAATTCAAATCGAACATTTGACATATTGAAATCCATTAATCATTCATCATACGTGGTACATCCAATAGAGTAACAAAGGGGCCCGAATAACTAATCAAAGGGACTATCAAGGTCTAGCAAAGGGACCGCGAAGGTCTATACAAAGGGACCATCAAAGTCTAGCAAAGGGACCAATTGGGTCATTCATCAAAGATCTCTTTCAAACTAATAATCGAAGGGCCATGGTATTGTTTCCCCCAAGTAAATGCCTTACTAAAAGATGCCACAAATACTTTTCAGATAGGACATTCATTTATTCATTCATTCATATAAAATAACATTTCAAAAACATCATACTTGAAACAATTTCAAAATACATTCGAACATATCTTTATAGAGATACTACTCACAATAGGTTTGGACTGACGTAAGCTTCGGGTGACCAACCTACACAAAACAGATAACGATACACATTGAAACACATTGACTAAACAACATTATTTCTTAATTCAAATTTCTTAAGTGTGTTTCTAACTTATTCCATCATTAATGATGTCTAACCAATGCTTAAGAATGCCTAAAAGAGTATGAGGATGAAAGTATGTACCTATAAGTGTTTTTCAAAAGTTGCTAAAACAGGGTAGTTTGCTCGAGCGCACCTTAGGTCGCTTGAGCGGTCTGCATGGTTTGCAAAAGTTCTGGATGTTCAAAATCTAGGCTCGAAGGTCACTCGAGCCAAGTGTAAAGAAAGTTGAGTTCGCTCGAGTAGACTTTTGGTTGCTTGAGTGACATGTAATGTCTCTGCAAAAATACTAGATGCCTGCTAAGTGCGTTCAAGCGATGACTTGATCGCTTAAGCGATGAAGTCAAATTCTGAATTTTTCATAACAGAATTTAAGTTTCAAAACATGAATATCTAAGTTAAAAACTTTCGAACTCTTGAAAACACTTAGAAAAACATAAATATAAACTCAATTTGAAACCATTAGTTCAAAAACACCATGAACTGTTAAATTTGAAATCAAAATTCCCATGCATGTATGGAATTGCTTTCAAATTCTTTTCAAAACCCTCAAAACATGAAATTAAACTCTTAAAACTTTTAATTCTTTGATGCATGTATTGTTCAACTCTCAATATCAACAAGAACTCCAAAACTCAAGCTCAAAATGGTGAAATATGATAGAATTATGCATGCATGTATGCTTTAGTTTCAAATTCATCATCTTCTAACTGATTTCTTGTGATTAAGACCATATTCTTGACGATTTCAACTCTTAGATGGATTATCTACAAAAAAATAAGATTATAATTCTTAACTATAGTCTTTAATTTGAAGGAATCTAGCAAATTTTGAGTAACTTCTTCAATTCTTCCTTTTTTCTTCTTCAATTCTTCCTCTTCTCTTCTCAATTCCTCCCATCTCTCTCTCTCTCTCTCTCTCTCTCAAACAAAATTGATGAAGAATGAACTCAACATCACTTAATAACACACACACACATATATATATATATGTTAGATTAGATTAGGCTAATTAAGTAGGCTTAAGTCTAATTAATCCTACTCAATTCTAATTGATTATTCCTAATTAATTTAATAAATTTTAATTAAATTTCTCATATGATTCTAAATATTATAATTAGCTTATTAAACTAATCAATTTCTGTTTTTGAATTCATTTGGGCCTTCAATTTTTGACTCAATGTAGGCATTCAAACAGATATTTCATAATCAAGCAGATATACACAAAATTAAACACATAATCATGCGAATTCTCTCAATAAAATAATATGCAAAAATGATATGCACGTTGAGTTCGTCACAATTAAGTAATAAACTTGTCTGGTTTAGTTTTTGGGTCAGTGGCTAGCCAATCTAATCTGAATCAATTCAAGAACTGACCCTTATATATATACTAGAAAAAAATGCCAGTACAAGGCATGAGACACTATTGTAATAAATTTATCTTTTACAAATATAATAATTTTTGTAGTAAATTTAAATTTCACAACTACAATACTTTTAGTTTTTACTGAAGATAGTATTCACTTTATTACAAAATAGATAACATTATTGTTGGAGAAAATACCAGAAAACTAAACTATATTTTATTGATAAATGATGTAAAGAAAATGAGATACAAATAGATCAGGCTGAGGCACGGATATCTCGTTTTCTTTAAGGAGATCAAGCCCACTGCGGTAGAAAGAATCCAAATACCGATGCAGCAGTCACAACACTATGACTTGTCCCCTCCAAGATACAACAGCCCGACCACTTGTCGTATGGTTCAGGCCAACTCTGCACAAGATGGTGAACCCAAAGCTCCACCAATAAAACACCTCTCTTTGCTAGTAATCTCTCTTGTATATAAAATAGGTGGTTTTTTATAGATAAAAAAGAGTAGACTATATATAGACTATAAGGACCTTACAGTTACACCAAAAGTAATGACCATTAAACAAGAAAATGGTTACACCAAAATAATGACCATTAACCAAGTTCATGAATTCTATTAACCTTCATTTATGACCAAGAGGTTACCAAAGTAATGAAAGGTTACCAAAGTAATGAAACCCCATAAATAAATATAAGATATTAAAAAGGTCCAACAATCCCCCACTCATTTTAATATCAACAAAGATAAAAGAGATTACCAAACAAAGATAGATTAGTATGCATCATAAAGGTGTGCTCTGCATTGAACCTTCATTAGTGAAACAGCAACCTCTACTCCAGAGTCAGTAGTGGTCTCAGACTTGAACTATGACTGCTTAGGGGAAATAAAGAATTACTGCTCACACACAATAATCCAGGTGTTGACATGAGCTTTAATAGCTAGCACATTACGGCCTTGTGCTTATCCCAGTTTTCATGAGCATATTTGAGAATAAGCCTTGTTCTCATAGAAAGCGGCCCCACTTTCATGCTCACATAGGTGAAATCTGTCAAGGATGTTCTTGTAATTTACACACCCCACTCAACAAGAGCTACAGAATTTCATTAAGAGTGTAAAACTCAACCCTCAAACATTACAGGATAAATGCACTTACATCATAGGGATAGATAACAAAATATTAAAGAGTGCATTTTTACAACCACCATATGATTCGTTCTTCCCATTGAACCTAGTTACAGGATCTCTGGTCCCTAGGTTGGGTATCCTCATACATGGTTTATGATTTTATAGGCTTCAAACCCATCCCCCTCGATGTATTCCAGACCCTATCTCTCGCCAAGGCCTTGGTTAACGGATCCGCAAGATTATCACAAGATTTTACATAATTCACAGTTATGATGCCATTACTCAAATAGGATCTCACATTACTGTGTTTCCTTCGAACAGGTCTGGATTTACCATTATAAAAATGATTGTTCACTCTACCAATAGCAGCAGTGCTATCACAACGAATTAACACAGGAGGAATTGGTTTTTCCCAAAAAGGAATTTCATGTAACAAATCTCTCAACCAATTCGCTTCCTCACATGCTGAAGCTAACGCTATAAGCTCAGCTTCCATTGTAGAATTAGCAATTATCGTCTGTTTTTTAGACTTCCGTTTTTTAGACTTCCAACATATAGCACCACCACCCAAGGTAAAAATAAAACCCGAGGTAGAGAGAGAATCACCTGACAAAGTGTTCCAATTGGCATCACTATATCCCTCAAGTACCGCAGGATACTTGTTATAAAGCAAACCATAATTTTTGGTTCCAGATAAATATCTCATAATTCTTCCCATGTAAAGATAATAATCAGGGCCAAAATCTTTTTCAACTCTAGCTCGTTTACTTCTTCTTGGTTGGATTTGAAAATTTTCTTTTTCTTGAAAAACTTGAGAAGGAGAAGAAGAGCTAGGCATAGATAAAATATTTTCAGAAATTATTTGACCCCCACTATTTCTAGATATGAAAGGAAATAATCATAAAATTGATCAGTAAGGCAATTTAAAGATAAAAGCGACAATTATACTCATCTGTATTATAGGAAGCCACTTTTGTTTCATGTGCCTCATAGTCTTCATGATTCATCTCCTCGGTTGGGATTTTGTTTGGACTCTTTTCGGTAAGAACATATGCAACTTTCAAAAGGCTAAGGTAAAAAAGAGCTTTTCCTTTCCACCTCTTAAAATGAACTCTTTTGAACTTGAAAGGCTTGTTGAGATCTCCAATTCCATCATTGGTTTTTTCTGGTACTTGTTCCATGGTTGATCTCCTTAAAATTGTTGGTGAAAATACCAGAAACTAAACTATATTTTATTGATAAATGATGTAAAGAAAATGAGATACAAATAGATCAGGCTGAGGCACGGATATCTCGTTTTCTTTAAGGAGATCAAGCCCACTGCGGTAGAAAGAATCCAAATACCGATGCAGCAGTCACAACACTATGACTTGTCCCCTCCAAGATACAACAGCCCGACCACTTGTCGTATGGTTCAGGCCAACTCTGCACAAGATGGTGAACCCAAAGCTCCACCAATAAAACACCTCTCTTTGCTAGTAATCTCTCTTGTATATAAAATAGGTGGTTTTTTATAGATAGAAAAGTGTAGACTATATATAGACTATAAGGACCTTACAGTTACACCAAAAGTAATGACCATTAAACAAGAAAATGGTTACACCAAAATAATGACCATTAACCAAGTTCATGAATTCTATTAACCTTCATTTATGACCAAGAGGTTACCAAAGTAATGAAAGGTTACCAAAGTAATGAAACCCCATAAATAAATATAAGATATTAAAAAGGTCCAACAATTATTTTATAAAATATAAATTTTTAATTTTGTCAATTTAAACTCTCTCTCTCTCTCTCTCTCTCTATATATATATATATATATATATATATTCTTCAATATAAGCCACCTGTCTATATTTGTTAAATAAAACGGAATGAAAAAATAATATTTTAGTCATTAAACTCAATATAGGTGTATAAAAAATATGTAAAATACTATTTTTATTGAGTTTAATAATTAAAATATTTTTATTTTGGTCAATTTTAGTTAATGAAAATAGATGGATGATTTAGATTAAAAATAAACAAAAAGATTCAGATTTAAATTGACAAAATTAAAAATATAAAGTTTATTTTATTGTAGGGTTCAAGCCCTAGGATTTTGTTTTTGTTTTGTTTTGTTTTGTTTTTTGTTTTTTCTTTTATTATAATAATTTTCCCTAATAATTGTTATATTACATTTTACTTTTATTCTAATAAAGTAAACATTACTCAATATTATTTTTAAAAATTTATATAAAAGAAAAATTGTTTACAAACAAAAAATTTATACAGGAAAAAAAATATTTATAATGAAGTGTCAATGAAATTTTTGAAATTATGAAGTTTTCTTTTTGATTGAAAATGAAGTAACCAAAAGAAGTTATATTATTCTATATAGAAATTTGTATAAAATTCTATTGGGAAAATTACAAATAAATAAATAAATAAATAAAAAATCTCAGGGTTTGAACAATGTAACAAAGTAAATTTTTAATTTTTAATTTTATCAATTTAAATTCTAAATTTTTGTTTTCAATCTAAACCATTTGTTTATTTTTGTTAAATAAAACAAAAAAGAAAAAAGAAAAAAATGATATTTAGTCATTAAACTCAATGTAAGTGTGTAGAAAATATCTAAAACATAATTTCCGTTGAATTTAATGAGTAAAATACATTTTTATTAATTTATTTTACTTAACAAAAGTATGTAAATGGTTTAGATTGAAAGAAAATAAAAAGTATAGGGTTTAAATTAACAAAATTAAAATTTTAGAGTTTATTTTGTTACAGGGTTTAAACTCTAGTATTTTTTATTTTTATTTATTTTTTAATTATCATCACTCTTAAATAAGAATTGGAGATTATTGCATTATGTTTGATTAGGATGCAATAAAAATATTTAATTATTTTTTACTATTAATTGGATGAAAAAGGAAAATAATTTGAAGTGGCATAAGAGTATCTTCAACAAATATATTATTTTTAGGTGAATATTTGACATTTTAATTACTAAACACTCCCATAAAATTCTTATTTACTTAACCAACATTTGGTATTGTCTTATCCAACACTCACTTAAATTTTACCCAAAAAATATAATAATAATAATAAATAAAAAATAAAAAAGTATTATTTGTCTAATACATAAGTTTTTTTCTAGCAATAATAACCTTATCATAAAAAGTAAAAAATTTAAAAATTTACTAAAAATATTTGTAAAGCCAACTCAATATATATATATATATATATATATATGTATAGATATAGATATTATTTGTCATCATTGAATAACAATAAATATTAATATGACAAATTTATGTACAATACGTTATTATCATTTCATGTGTCACAGTTTTAGTGATTTAATGGGTCTCAACTCATATTTGTTATGAATAGAGTAGTGATAGATAATGATTCAATTTGGTATCACTTGTAATTTGATGTCACCTGTAACTGAGTTTTTATGATTATAACGTTTTAGATTATTAGTTTGAAAGAATTAAAATACGTTATTAATTTGTTTGGTATAACCTTTTATATTCTATTTAAAAAAAAATGTTAAATTTAGTTTGGTTACACGTTATGTGCAAATATATCTAACATGCACTAAAAAAGTATAATTAAAAATATTTCTCAATTTTTTTTTTAATTTTTCAATTTAGTTGAAAAAATGCAATAAATTATAATCTAAAATTGCAATCAAACACAATTAATGATTGTTTTTTATTAAATAATTGATTTATATGTGTTATAAAAAAAGACACAAATTATAAAAAAATATAAAAATTACAAAATTGTCCAAGCAAAAAGAAAAAGAAAAAAAAAAGACACAAACATAGAACAAAAGACAAGGACAAGAAGGGAAAGAAAAAAGAGAGCCATGCTATGACAACTCCCTCTTATATTATAGTAAGATATCAATTTTATTAAATAAGATTATTTTTATTGGTATGTAAATTCTCTTACGCAAAATCATAATATATCAAAGGAAATATGGACATTCCTTTTCCAAGAAAAAAACAAAAAACAAACAAATTATATTGATGCTCCCTTAAGTTTGCCTTTTGTACTAATTTAAAACCTAACTTTTCAATGTGACACATTTAATCTTAAATTTTTTAATTTTTGATAAAAAAGGATCAATAGATTATGGACATCTCATTTTTGGTCAAAACTTAATCATATTTGTGATACCTATAACCATTTCCTAAGGACAAGATGAACGTTTTCTAGGGACGTCCCTTTTTTTTTTTGGACAAAAATTACTCATTTTTTCTCTTTCAATCTTTCATCCATCTTTTTGCAATATAAAACAATCACCTCCAACCACCACATATATTTTTCACCCATCACCCTACCACAATGTTGGAAAATTGGTTTTCGATTATTATTTTTCAAAAAATTTGTACTAATAATTAGGTGAATCCACACATCCATTTGGATGGGTCTAACTGGGAACGTAATCATTGCCATGTGGAGAACGAGAATATGTATTTAGTTGGCGAAAATCAATTTTTGTGTGAATGGAAATTGATACTGAAGTGTGCCTCATGGAACATGTTACATGATTGAATAAGGTGCAATTTTATCCTACATTGAAAACATAGAAGAAGGTTGAAGTTTATATAAGTTTACAGTTGGACTTTTGGGTTTGGGCCCTAAGGGCACTGCAAGTTTTGTAAGGAGGAGAGTTATGGACCATGTTGGGTTGGACCCAAAACAACATGTGTGCCGCTGCCTCGGGTTGGGCGTGGGTGTGAGGATGGGTTGGGTCGGCCCTTTGTTTATTTTTTTGGGCCAAATTTTTTTGAAATTGGAATCTAATTTTTTTGCACTAAAAATTCGATTTTCAGATTCAAGTTTTGTGCCAAATTTCGATATTCAAAATTTTGAATTTCAGTCTTCTTCGAACAGGTGCTTTCCAATGAACAGTCACCGGTTCTGCCTCCCTCTGGTCATCTTCTTCTTCGTGCTTTTTATGTTCAAACCAAACAAGTGCTTCCATGCCTATATAAAGGTAGTTCCCATTTCGTTTTTCTTCATTCTGAAAATCTAAATCTTCCTTGCATTCTCTCTGTTCTTCCTTAGTTGTGTTTCTTCGTATTTTGTGATTGTGAAACATAATTTTGGTTCGTTGTGCAATCAAAGAGTACTCTCTTTGTTTGTGGTGATTGTTGTATCTTGGAGACAGGACGTCTATTGTTCTCAAGCACCATCAGAGATGATGGAATTCTGTCTTAAAGACACAGTGTTTAAACGCTACCCATAGGTTGAGGTAGCGTGTATGCGTCTCAATTCTGGATACTGAACCAACCTAGTCTGTCACCCCGTTAGAGAATAGGGAAAGTTGTGAATATGATAAAAAAAAAAAACAAAAAAACAAAAAAACAAAAAAAAAAAAACGGCATCCGTGGCTTCTGCATATAGAGGTTACCCTTAATCATTCTACTATATCTTCTTCCATTCGTGCGAAACGCGTTTGGATTTTGACTTTACCTTCCCTCTTTTCACGTGAAACGTGTTAAGATTTGATGTTTATCATTTCAAGTTCACTATTCCTCCTCTCGCGTAAGACGCGTTTGGATCTCAAGTTCACATACTCCTCTCGCGTAAGACGCGCTTGGATCTCAAGTTCACATACTTCTCTCGTGTAAGACGCGTTTGGATCTCAAGTTCACATACTCCTCTCGCGTAAGACGCATTGGGATCTCAAGTTCACATACTCCTCTCGCGTAAGACGCGTTTGGATCTCAAGTTCACATACTCCTCTTGCGTAAGACATGTTTGGATCTAAAGTTCACATACTCCTCTCGCGTAAGACGCGTTTGGATCTCACATTCACTACATCCAACATTTATGCTTTCATTCAGTGTCACATCATTGTCTTGATTGCATTTCATTGCGTGATCATAAGTTATGTTTTGCATTTCATTGCATGATCATAAGTTATGTTTTACATATCATTCTGCATCTTGCCCCCCAAACTACGCATGTTTGATTCCTTGCAAACGGGATACGTAGGCAACCTTCTGGTTCAACCACTTGCATTTGCACATTTGTTTGTTTGCCCAAGTCTTACGGCTTTGTCAAAAGGGTTGTCTTCGGGCTTTGACATTCACTCACGTCATGAAATGATTTCGAGCTCTGCCAAAGAGGGGCAACTGTAGACGCCCCATTTTGACCGTCCCTAAGACTTGGGCGCTTTCTTTTAATTACCCGATGGTGACAACTAGAATGTGTTTCTCACAGAATCTTCAGTAAGAGAGATGGAATTTGAACTTTAATCCCAACCTTCATCATTATGGCCCAATTGTTTTAAATTATTAAATATTTTATTAGTTTAGTATTTTGTAATTTTGCATAATTTTATGTGTTTATTCATATTTTTGGTGTTTTTTCTATATAAATTGGTATAAATTATATTTTATATATATGAAATAAAATAAAATATATTATTATATTATATATTATTATATTCTAGGTTTAGTATTTTATATATAGTTATATTATTATATTATATGTTTAGTATTTTGGTATAAATTATATATGTTATATATTTTATATATTACATTATATATTATATGCATATAGATATATAGTATATAATATTTATATTATATATATTATATAATAAAAATAATAAAGAATTTGATGTCGGTTAGCTCGGCTGTCGACATCTCCCAAATCAAACATATATATATATATATTATATTATATGTATGTATGTATATATTATATAATATTAATATTATTATATTATATTATTTTGCCTATATAAGGCAATCAAGAGAAAAAAAGGAGAGGAGGAGGCCCAGCAAAAAGAAAAAAAGAGGGAAGGAGATTAGGAAATCAGAGGGAGAAAAAGGAAGTGGTGCAAGAGAGTTTGAGAGAAAAAGAATCAGAAGGAAAGAAAATTAGTTTTTTTTGAGACAGAGAGTGGGAAAATAAAATATTTTCTTTGATATTTTTATTTCCATTTCATCAATACACCATTCAAAAAACAACCACTAAAGCTGTAATTTCAAATTTTGGACTGAGAATTGAGAATACATTCCACAGACTTGAGAGTAATCAAAAGAAAGTTCGTGACTCAGAAAATTCATCATTTTCCCCAAAAGGTGAGTTTTCGCAAATTTTCATTTAATTTAAAAGTATGATATAATTTGTTTAAATACTTCATTTACTTCTGTTCATAGCTGTTTTTTTTATCGCTTTACTGGGAAGGCTGCACCACCCACATATCTGTTGTAATTTATTATTGTTATTATTATGCTGATTTACTATTTCAACGGGAAGGCTGCACCACTCACATATCTGCTGTAATTTAAATATTGTGTATAAACTGTTGTAATTTATAACTTTAAATAATTTACCTCACCGGATGATTAGTAACCTCCGGCGGTGAATAGTAACCCCGACGGTGAAAAGTAAAAGTGGTAGGTTTCTCTCAAATTCTGTTGGGGCTGTTTTTCAACATCTAAACTATGTGATTTGAAGTTATAAAAGTGAAAGGGTTAGCCACCATTCCTTCTACTTGTTTACTGACTTGATCCTATTTAATTTTGCTCGCTTTCTATAGCTTAATTTCAGCACTATTGTATGCTATTTAGGGGGGCTGTTTAATTTATTTCAATGATTTATGTTTTAAATATCAAGTTTGTTTGTACTAACCAATTAATCAACTTCGCATAATCATTTCTGCAACATCCCTTCATTCTTTGCGTATTTCGATTAAAAAGTTGTGAAAAATTAAGATTGTGGTTCAAGTATAAGAAAGAAACTCTTCCATGTTTAATAGTTACCAAAGGTATAAAACGCTTTATGCTCAATGGTTTAATCTCTTTGGAGATTCACTACCAAAGGCATAAAACGTTTTATGCTTAGGAGGTTCATTACCAAAGGTATAAAACACTCTATGCTTAATGGTTTAATCTCTTTAGAGATTCACTACCAAAGGCATAAAACGTTTTATGCTTAGGAGGTTCATTACCAAAGGTATAAAACGTTCTATGTTTAATGGTTTATTCTCTTTGGAGATTCACTACCAAAGGCATAAAACGTTTTATGCTTAAGAGGTTCATTACCAAAAGTATACAACGCTCTATGCTTACTGATTTAATCTTTTAGGGGATTTACTACCAAAGGCATAAAACGTTCTATACTTAACGGTTTAAATTCTTTGGAGGTTCACTATCCCAAATGTATACATGTTCTTATACTAAAGCACAATCTTTTATTTTTCATTTCTCTTTATTCATCAGTGTGTTTACGTTTAAGGGACTAATTGACCTTTGGAAATCACCAAGAAAAGTGTCATTATCACTTATTATCAAGTTTGGATTTCAAGTCATTATCACTAAAGTTTGGGTTTTTCTAAGTCATTATCACTCTTTTGAGTTTGACTAGTCCTTGTTGCACATCTTGAGTTTGACTTGGAATCCTTTATCGCTTGTAAATAAGTTTGACTCTTCCTTTGTAATTTCCTCCGAAGATAATAAGATTTGTTTCTCGGGTTAAGTTGATTCTTGTTTCTCTTTATTGCGTTTTGGACTTAGTGGACGTAATCACTTTTGCACAAACAGGAGAAAAGACAAAGAAATGGAAAGGTAATAAAAAAGGCTAATAAAATTGGTTAAAATTGGATTACAATCGACATAAAAAACCAATATGATTAATTGAATTCGGTCGGATGTTATACCGAGTTTATTGTGTCAGGGCTTGTCTTACATCAATTCATGATAATTTGATGAACCTTGAAGTGTCTCGACTTCCCTTCTTGAATTCACTTCATGATAGGAAGGAGGGGTGGTTGTTTATTCATTGCATTTATTGATCATTGTCCAAATTGTATCTGAGATCATAAAGCAATCAACTTGCTAATTGATGCTTTTGGAGATGATTTCAACCCTCTCTTGAGTGTTTTTATGATAGAGAAGGGTAAAAACAAAGACAAACATGGCTAGGAATACCCTGTTTGCACTATTTCACCTCAGGTACAAAAAACAGACTTCCACAAGAAAACAAAGTATTGGATTTATTTGGGGCTCGATTGAGTCGCGTTTTGGGGTCGGCAAGGCTCCAATAAATTGCAAAACAATACACTTTTCGAAAGTAGTAACTAGGGGTAAAACAGAACAAATCCCAGTAAGGCAGACAGAATAATTCCCGAGGAGCATCGAGCAATCATTGTATATTATTATTGTAATAAATTAGATAGCCTCTTTTCATGTATTAGTCATTCGGCTTTGTAATAATTATTTATTCGGACATTTGGACATTCGGACCCTCCTGCGCGAGGGTAAACAAATTTGTAATAATGTGTATGTCTTCCAACGCCACGTCTTTCTCCCTTTTATTTACCAGCTTATGATGGTTAGATTAGGGACATCATGTTTAATTTAGCATACTCATGTTTGCATCCACTTGTATTGCATGCACCAAGGCCCGGCGCATCATTCTAATTCGTATTGTCGTTTAAATACTTCTTTGAATACATGCTTAGATCGCATGCGATCAAATCATTTCATATGCCATATTAGTAGCCGAGCCTAGTAATTGCATATCACATGTGTTGCATTTGTCATATTGTACAGTTAGGAATCATGCATATTTTCTAACTTTGTTTTGTAGCTTGTTCGCGGGACGTCGGTAAATATGTGAGTTGTTATGCTTTAGCATCCTGCTTGTACATAATTTTCTTATTATGTTTAGCATCCTACCATGAGGCTAATTGCTTAAATGATAAACTGTTTGAATACTTGTGGATGAAGGCTTGTTGCTTGAATTGGAATGATTCAACGAATGTACGTTTTAAGCCCACTTTGTTAAGTGGCAAATTAGGCCCACCTGAAGTGGCAAATTCAAACCCTTTTCGAGAAACAAACATGAAATTGAATTGTTCCAATTTGAGCAAACTAGTCTATACCTTGTATGCTTCACATAATAAATTTTAGGATTTATTAAATAATCAGAATAAGAACATATATTGTACATAAAAACCACATCATGATTAGTAGATGCCGATCTTTGATCGGGTGAGTGGGGTGTTCAATTATTGACCTTCCCCTCTCATACCTAAGTTGCCGAACCAAGACACTTTGGTAACGACGGACTAACGGCCTTTGGCACGAATCATGGGTTTCCTAAATTTTCCAAAAATAAATATTTAGGTGGCGACTCTGAAATTTAGCAAAGCAGTCCATTTTTGGCATTTGATTCAAACATCGATTTTCCAAAAGAAATTGCCGGATTTGGACTCTTTTTGTGTTTCCATTGTTTTACATTGCATTTGTGAAATCAGAATCAGAACCAACACAAGTGGAGTCTGAACTGTAAGGGCTATTTCATTCTTCCGAAAGGGAGCGCGAAAAGCCGAGCTACACTCCTGCTCTATTCTTTTAAGCCAGCTTTACACCCTAACCTCTCTTGCTCAACTTCGATATGTCATTGTACTATCACCATTAGGCACATATGATCATGATTGAAACGTAGTCCCAAATATCGTAATCAGCATTGTTGTGAACGATGAAGGCAAAAGGCACTGAAGGAGAAATAAGTAAGAAGTGACCAACAGGAAGATGAATAAAGGAAATTGGTAACAATAGAAGATGGGGAAGGAAATAGGTGATAGGGAGGCAACTACCATATGGTCGTGAAGTATGCGTTCGATGTGAATTTGGTTATGTATGTTTCAATTTTTATCAATTTCGCCTCTTAAAATTTTCAATTTGAGTCAAATTGATCCAATTTTAAATAAACTCTCTAAATCATTAACAAAATCATAATGAATTATACATATGGTCTCTAACATATGCATTATGCATAACTTTGATACTAAAGTTTTAATTTTATCAATTTTATCTCGAAACACTATAAAAGTTATGTTTGGAAGACCGAAATCTGAAATGAATATCTGAAATGAATATCTTATTATACTTGGAATCTAATGCCTAATAATGTAATGTAGGAGACAATCCCATCCAAGCATTTGAACAATTCAAGAATCTTAGTATTGACATTATCATTTTCCATTTAGATTTCAGCAATTCAAACAAATCGACTAGCTCCCATTCTTTCCTCCTTAGTCAGTGAACATCATAGTGGATTTCTAATTGGAAGGCAGATCATGGCTAATATCTTGGTGGCTCAAGAAGTTATGCATCATCAGGCCTCATGGCTATCAAACTCGACATGATGAAAGCTTATGACTGGGTAAGTTGGACCTATTTAGAGGCAATTATGTTGAAGATAAGTTTTAACAGTCGTTGGGTCTCGTGGGTTAGGGGTGTGTTACCATAGTTTCATTCTTTCATATTCTTAATGGCAATCATGGAGCTCCCTTTAATCCAAAACAGGGTATTCGTCAAGGCTGCCCATTATCTCCTTATTTATTTATCCTTTGTGCGGAAGGATTTCATCTTTTACTTCAACAAGTAGAGCTCCAACTAACTTTAACGATGTTCACATTAGCCCCTCTTGCCTTCCTATATCCCATCTTTTATTTGCTAATGATTCTATTAATTTTGTTAGGCCTTTGTTACTAATATCATCTCTGTGCGTAATATTATGCTCATTTATGAGACAGCTTTGGGATAGGCTATCAATCGGGAAAAGTCCAAGGTTTTTTCAGCCTAAATACTCTGGAAAACCACCGTACTTCAATATTTGCAATCTTTGGGTATCTCTTATGTTGCGAGTGGTGGGAAATATTTGGGTTTTCCTTATATTATTGGGTGTTCTATGACTAAGGTTTTCCATTTTATTCAAGACTGAGTTATATCTTGTATTGCTGGTTAGAAAGAGAGCCTCCTTAGCCTAGCTGGGAGGGAAGTTCTACTCAAATCAGTCTTTGTTGCCATGCCAAATTATGCTATGAGCTGTTTTAAGATCTCGATTTTGTTGTCGAAGAAGATTAATGCCGGTATGGCAAAGTTTTGGTGGGAAAGTCAAGGCGGTAAGCAGAAAGTTCATTGGTTGAGTTGGCCAAAGTTGAGTGTTTGTAAAAATTGTGGTGGGTTGGATTTCCAAGATCTTGAAGCTATGAACCTTGCATTACTAGCTAAACAGGGTTGTCGTCTAATCTCAGGCCTATCGTCATTTTTCAATCTAGTTTTCAAAGCTAAATACTTTCTAAATACCTCCTTTTGGTTAGCTAAAGATTCTAATTCAGCTTTGTGGGCTTGGAAGAGCATTCTTGTGAGTCGGAAGGTCCTTGAGCGTGGATGACACTTGCAAGTTGGGAATGGTTAGCAAATTTGTATTTGAGATGATCCTTGGCTCCCTCATGAAACTACCTTCCGTGTTTTGGCACCGAAACCTATTGCAGCCCAAATTAATTCTGTCTCTGATTTGATTGATCCTGTTTATAGGTCCTCGAATCATTCCCCAGTGCATCACTTTTTCTCTGAGAGTGTGGCAAGCATGATCTTGGAGATTCCTATTAGCTATATGGGAGTCGAAAACAAGCGTGTTTGGTATCGTTCTTCTAATGGTGAGTTCACGGTTCAGTTCGCCTATGATCTTGCTTCTTAACTTTGTTTGGAAAGGCACAACTCTGGTCATAAGGTGAGTGAATTGAGTTCTTCTGTTAGGTTTGGGCATACTTGGAAGTCAATCTGGGGCCTTACGATCAAGCAAAAAATTCAACATTTCATGTGGCGTTGTGTACACTATATCCTACCTATTAAGCTTGCTCTTTGGAAACGCAAAGTGTTAGATGATCCGCGATCGTCGTTTTGCTTGGGTAAAATAACCTTCTGTCATTCTTCATGATTTTATTGTTGGTTCCACTACTTTTTCCTCTCATGAACCTATTTCCCATTGTGAGGCTTGTTTTAACCCTCTTTGGTAGCAGGCTATGACTGTTGAACTACAGGCTTTCAATAAAACTCATACCTGGGATGTGGTTGACCTTCCTCTTGGAAAAATCGCTATTAGTTGCAAATGAGTTTACAAGATCAAAATACATTCAGATGGTTCTATTGAGCGTTAGAAAGATCATCTTGTTGCCCAAGGGTTTACTCAAGAATATGGGATTGACTATGACGAAGCTTTTGCCTTTGTTGCCTATCTTACCTTTGACCACAGCTTACTTGCAGTTGCTATTGCTCGCAATTGGGATCTCTGTTAGATGGATGTAAATAATGTTTTCCTTAATGGTGATCTCACTGAAGAAGTTTATATGCAACCTCTTTTGGGTTCTTCTGTTTCGTCTCTTAAAGTCTGCAAACTTCATCGTGCTTTGTATGGTTTGAAACAAGCTCCTCGTACCTGGTTTGCAAAGTTTAGTTCTACTATTCATGACTTTGGGTTTTTTTTTTTTTTTCCTCTAATGCCTATGATTTGCACAGTTTATCCATAAAACTAAGCATGGCACTATTATCCTTTTTCTCTATGTAGATGATATGATCATTATTGGAGATGGTAGAGTTGGTATCTTTAGGGGTTGTTTGGGATGAACTATATAAATGCACTTTTTGACTTTTTGGATAAAAAAGTAGAGGAAAAAAAGATGGTTGTTTGGGATAATTTTTTAATTCTTTACGAAAAAATGTGTATTAAAATATTGTATAAAATAGCAAAATTACCGGATTACCCCTAATGCCCCCTATGAGTGTACTGGCAGTGATTGTTTAGGAAGCCATATAGTACTCGTTGCTTTGAAGTTGTGTGGTGGACTGGACGGTGCTGTTTGGCCCGTGGGGGCCCACTACGGGCCCCGTTCAATGTGTAGAACTCGTCGAGTACTATATGCTTATAAAAAATCAAGTTGATCGGATATCAATAACTATCTCATTGGATCAGTTTTTTGTCAACCGTTAATTTATTCACCGTCCATTTTTTTTTTTATTATACAAAACTGATTTGATCATATAGCTATCGATATCTGATCAATGTGATTTTTTTATAGGAATATAGTACTCGACGAGTTTTACACATTGAACAGTTCAGATTATCAAAATGGGACCCGTGATGGGCCCTCATGGGCCGAACAACATCATCCTATGTAAATTTTTTATGCACCTGCCTGTGTAAATTTGTACCATCACTTCAATACACAATTGGCTTGTACTTGGCCTGTGTAAATTTGTTTTATATATATATATATATATATATATTTTTTTTGTGAATAGTGATAACTTTTTGATTTTTTTAGTAACTTTCTGAATTTTTGTCTTTTATAGAAGATGCTAAACAAACACTTAGTCTCAAACAATTCATCAGTTGCCAGTTTGAGATGAAGGATTTGGGTTTTCTTAGCTACTTCCTCGTCTTGGAAATCTTTTATGATCCCTCTTATTACTTTCTCTCCTAGGCTAAGTATACTTCTGATCTCTTGGCTTATGCTTGTCTTACTGTTTGCAAGATTGCCTCTACTCTAGTTGATCCTCAGATTCGTCTCACACCGATGTTACTTTATATCATTAGCTAGTTGTCAGTCTTATCTACCTTATGATTACTCATCCAGACATTGCTTATGCTGTTTACATTATTAGTTAGTTCATGGCTGCTCCTCACTCTCTGCACTATGATGCTCTAGTTTGCATTTTGCATTATCTCAAAGACATTATGTTTCATTGTCTTCACTACTCCGCTCATTCTTCTTTACAATTACATGCATTTTCTGATGTGGATTGAGCAAGGGATCCTATTGACCGTTGTTCTACTACAGGGTTTTGCTTTTTCTTGGGTGATTCACTCATTGCCTAGCGTAAGAAGAAGCAAACTCTTACTACTTGTTCTAGTATTGAGGCTGAGTATTGTGCTCTTGCTAACACTACTTAGGACACTACTTAGGAGCTTGTGTAGCTTCATTGGCTTTTTTATGATATGTGGGTTTCTTATCCTGTTGCCAGTAATCTGCATTGTGACAATCAAAGAGCTATTTAGATTGCACATAATGATATTTTCCATGATCACACCAAACATATTGAGATTGATTGTCACTTCATCTGACAGCATGTTATTAGTGACACTGTTCGTCTTTTCTTTGTTCTCTTTGCCGATTAGACAACCAATATCTTCACCAAGGCTCATCCTCTAGGATGCTTTTCTGATATACTTTCCAAGCTTAAGTTGATCTCTGCATTACCACCTTAAACTTGAAGGGGGTGTCAGAATATATTATATATTATGTATATATTCTATATGATTGTATTACAATAGTTGTGTTTTCCATATTTAGGTTTGCCTCCTATATAAAGGAGCTCTGCATGCATTATTTATTCATTCAATTTAATACTAGAGTTTTCTTCTCTCTTCTCTCCTCTATTTATCTTGCTCTCATAACAAAATTGAAAAAAGTTAGAGAAAATTAGGGCATGTGATAATCGTTATGGTCATGCAACAATGACCATGTGAGTTTGGTTAAGAGCAAAAGAGCAACATTTTATGTTTTAAGTTATTTTAAGAATTGACTATTTTAATTAACTTTTTTATTTTTTACGAAAAGATATACTTGACTTTTTTGTAATTACATTTTGATTTTTACCATTTTGGCCAATTGCCAAAGGAAGCCTCTATTATCTATATTAATTTTACTATTATTGGAGAGGAAATTTATGTACTTATGTCAAATTTTAATACATCGCGGCCTTGTCTAGGAAATTAACTATTTTAGTTGATTTTTTTACCTATTTGACTTTTTGATTATTTTAGCTTGGCTAAACTAGTTGTGTTTGGGAAGTTGATTGGGTTATTTATTTATTTATATTTATTTTTGTGCAGTTGATTTGATGGTTATGAGAGAAAAAGTGACATGATTATGCATTCGTTAGGAATGTGAGTTGACTTTTTGTCTTTTTAATTTTTTAACTTTTTAGTTATTTTAGTTTGGGACTAAAAATTCTCGTTTGGAATGAGTTTTTTAAATTTTTTTGACTTTTGTAAGAGAAAAAGTAAAATGATTATTATTTAGATGTGATATTTTGTTTTATTGACTTTAGCCTATTTGGTCTTTTTGAAACTATTTTAACCCAAAAAATTTGTTCCAAACGTAACTTATGAATTTAATATAATATTTTATCTTATTAATTATTTCAACCTATTTTATTTTTTAATGAGTTATTTTAGACTAATTCTCGTCTCAACTACCCCTATATTTTATGCTTCTATAATCCAAAATTTAAAAATCTTGCAGAAGAAAACTAATAAAAATCTGACACACGCTCAACTGTTCCACCACAAATAATAATAAGAAAATGATAATAAAAAATTGGGTTAACTTAAATCATCAACCACCTCTCCCTATGTATGATTCCTTCCAAGCTTTGATTTGAAGAGACTTCTACCTCTAGGGACAAAAATATTCAACAGTTTCAAAACCCAAACGAGGAAGAAATTTTTTTTGCAATGGGTCAGTTAAAAATTTGAATAAACAAATGGAAAAATGATTGGGACCTCTAATTTAGAGGTACCACTAGTGATGTGGCAGTGGGTCCCCCACTGCCACAACCAATCAAGTGCCTTGAATTTTTTTTTTATGCTTTTCCACCTCATTAGAGATGGTTTAGTGATGGTATTTTAGAGGTCTCTAGCATAGTTGTAAACAAATGTTTTTATCTCGAATATGGTGTCGGTTAACTAATGGGAAAGAAACACGTGTCCCTAGGCCTATATTTGTTTGGTCAAATGACGGAGTGTGCATATGTATATGTGCTTCAATGATTGATGGTCACGTTAGATCAACAATGGTTTGTATTCTTCCTTTCTTTTATATTTGTTGGCAAATGTTTTAAAGATTAATGAGGGTCCTCCCATTGTTTAATATTGAAATTAAAATAAAATTTATTTTAAAAATAAATGAAAATATTAAAAATTATATTAATTTTAATAAAAAATATGTTGAATTTAATAAAAAGTATATTTTTTTGACAAAAAATATATTGAGTTAGTTAATTTTTTGTCTTACAGAAACTTTATACAAAATATGTCACAAAAATAATATAGCAGTCGTAGTGACAGTGATTGACAGTAGTATTTATATATTTAATAGTCAACTTGATGAATTCTTTTTTAACTGATAGGCTGATAATAGTTTCACATCATTCTGTACAAATTTTTTATATATTTTTTTCTATTTGTATAATATTACTCTTTATTTTATTTTTATTTTATTCTGAGAAAAATGTTCTGGTGTGCAATGCATATTGTATGCAACCCTACCACAAAATTATGTAAGTTTTCATCAACGTACATAAGTGATCTTATAAAAATATGTAAATTGAATACAAATTCTCATAAGTTCATGAAAATTTAAGACTTACGCCAATTTGTGTTTACTTAAGTAATTTTATGATAAGATTATATATGATGTCCATTGTAAACTAAAGAACATTTTTTTTTTTTTTTTTTGGGAGCAAGACCCACATTTCTTATTTTCTTATTTTTTTTTTAGATATTAAAAATAGAGGCTTCACTGCCGACATTGTTGTGAGCATCTTTGAAGTTTGAAAGCTTAAACAAAATTATCGAAGAGAGAGAGAAGGGTGGAAGCTCACTAATTACACATAAAAAATTAATTAAGTTTTAAAAAAATAAATCGAACAGAGATGGTTGGAAGGTAACAAGGGGGAAAGAAATGGTGGAGTGAGTGGTGGTTAGATCTTGACTGTATTATTGTGATTCAAAATTTATGTACGCATAACGTAATTGGCGGACGTTATTTGGATTCGTGAGATTTATTACATGTCTTATTTTGATAATTTGAATTATTTATTTTGTTAGACATTTCGTATATTTTGTCTATAAAAAAAATTAAGTCGATTTGATAACTGTAACTTGTTCAATTTATTATGTTTGTAATTAAAAAAATGTATTATGTTTGTAACTAAAAAAATGTATGGTTTTTTTAAAAAAAAATACAATTATTGTCTATTTTTTTAGTAAAAAATTGAACAAGTTATAAATATTAGATGACCTTATTTTGTGTGTGAATAATACATGAAATACTTGACAAAATCAACGGTTCGAATCATCGAAAGAAGACCCGTAGGAGGTCTCATGGACCAAAACAGTGCTCTCCAATCCAAAATCTGGATTGGAGGAGATCCTTCTCCTTTCTCTTATATCCTACGTGTTAATAGGGTGTTTATCATAGTGTAAAAGAGGTGATTGTAAATTATTTTAATTGGAAAGTTTGTAATGGATTGTTTGGTTCAATTTTTACTTATAATTTCATTATTAAAAAGAGGGTTTCCGAGTTGGTAACGTGCCGTCGCAAAACGTTTTTGTGACGGTGTTGCGACGGCAACTTGAGGGATGAAACTAGTCGGGTTCGCAAAAGGTTTTTGAGTCAGCAAGTTGCCGACGCAAAAAAGTTCTAATTTTTTGAGACGGTAAGTTTGGTTAAATGTTTTAAAAACTCTAACCCAAGATTTGAAACCACTTCATCCAGGTAACTTGAACCTAACGTACCACACTTAGCTCACTACACCACAATACCTCTCTCTGATTTTAAATGAGATATATATTATTTATAGTATATACACTCAATATTAATATAAAAGTATATGTATAAACAAATATATTTATTAAATATAATCAAGTAAATATATATATCTTGAGTATAAAAATATTTTTGTTGCTGTGGCATCAGTTATCGATACAAAAAGGTCTAGCTTTTTGCGTCGGCACAGGTTTGCCGACGCAAAAGGTTTATCTTTTGCATCAGTAAATTCAACCAACTCAAGTAATGCTATAAAATATTATTTTTTTGTGTCAGCCAACGGTGCCGACGCTAAAGTTTGGTATTTGCGTGGGTAACTCCATGCCGTCGCAAAAAGACTAGCTTTTGTGATGGTAAAATGTGCCGACTCAAAGAAATCGACTCAAAAGGCCCTTTAATTAGTAGTGTTTATTAGGTAGAAATAATTAAAATAAGTTGAAAAAAATTAATTATTTAAAAATTGAAAGAGGTATTATTAACTTAATTTTTTTTTGATTATTAGCTTTTTAGTTTCTAATAACTTTCACCAAACAGGGCAAATTCTTGGTATAAAAATGTTAAAAAAGTAGCTTTAAGGGAGTAGGACAATGTACAATAATTGTGTCTGGTGCATAACTGTTACGGTTATTCGTCCAACAAGACTCATTTCGAGTTTTAATTTGATAATATGTATGAGTCGTTCATTTTTTTTATAATATATTAATTAGATTATATCTATAAAAGTTGATTAAGTATCGGTAATATTTTTATTAAATTATATTTGTATCTATAAAAATGAATAATAAATATGATTTTAAATATAAAATTGAATATAAATATTATTTAATGAAAGCGTTACTGATATTCGATTAATTTGATTTTTTCTAAATATATACACTGTAATACACTCTAAAAATATAAATTATTTAAATTATCAAAATATAATCCGAAATGGGTCTGATTGAGCTATGCGCAAGGCACAACAACCACACTTCTTCCCAAAGGGACTGGTAGTGTTAAAAAATAGAAAAATATTTGGGGGTCCTAATTTTTGTGGCTCAAATAGCTTAAAATTGTCAAAACGATGGATGTTGTTTTATACTCAAAACGACGTCGTTTTGACAAATTCTAGCCATTTGAGCTACAAAAATTAAGACCCTCTACCATTGCTGTAAAAAAATATATGAAGGCGCATAAAAATATGTAAAAATATTTTGGTACATGTGAAAAAGTTATTTTGGTACATGTGAAAAAGTGTATTATGATTAAATTATTTTAACATTTTGTGCTTGTTATTGCGGTCTCCTTTGAAAATTGACTTTTTAAAGTTAGGCCAAGTTTGGGAAGATTAAATAAGTGTACTTTTTGTCTTTTTAGATTAAAAAATTGAGGTTGAAAATATGGATGTTTGGGTTAACTTTTTGACTTTTTATGGAAAAATGTGTAATAAAAAATTGTAAAAATTAGTTTGTAGAAGAAAATTTGAATTGAGAGTTGTGCAGCCGTAATTGTTGACTTTTGGTGATTAGTGTTAACTTTTTAACTTTTTGAGTAATTTTTTAACTTTTTGGATTATTTACAACATCCCAAACTTAGCCTAGTTTTTGATTTTTTTTTTAGATGAAAATAAATTAATTTGTTTGAGAATAAATTTTTGTAATTGTATAAAAAATCATAAATTATTGGAATGTTTGACTGTTGTTTTTTAATCACTTTTTGATTTTTTTTTATATTATTTTTTAAATTGCCAAAATAAACCTGATAACTCGTAGGGTTGTCATTAGTAAGACCTTTCTAAATATTCAGAAACTTTGTTAAGAAAGTAATATAGGATAAGAATGAGGGATTTGGTCAAAACTCACTCATAATAAAATTTTAATGCATTAAAGATCGGCACAAATTTTTTTTCTTGAAAAGTCAAACACATACCATTATTATTAAAATATTAAATATTAAAATAATATAGCTTATGATGTAGATTTCAGTTTTTAATAAAATTAGTATTTTTAAAATCTTTTCATCAAGATCTATTAAATAAGATTCATGTTGACTATGAAATTCTTAAAAAAAAAAAAAATTATTACCGTCAAAATTGATATAAATAGTAATAGTATCATGTTACTTGGTCTCACAGTAACATGTTATTTTGTTTGACTATTACTTTGTTTGACAGTAACATGTTACTCTGACAATGTTATCCAAGGGGAAAAAAAAAGAAGTAGATATTTTCCTTTGTTCTTACTCAATTATGTGTTTTCTCTTTAGGGGGTTTTTGAAACAAAATAAATTAGATTGTCATTTTTATCAAATAATGATTCAATGGAGGGATTTTGACTAAATTTCTTGATAAGAAATGATGATTGTGATCCAAATAATGTAATGATAAGTTTATATATAGACTATTTAAATTGTAATATTTTGAATAAAAATTATGTATATATAATACTACTTTGGAAAAATTATCGTTCAGTGTACTTTTAAAAAATAATTACAGATTTATTGAAAAATTTATGACTTTAATTATTACTATTGTTGAACTTTATCATTTATTGTAATTAAAATTTTTAAAATACACTATTATGTAATTTTCTCTATTACTCTATCCTGCGCATAACCTACTAAAATGAGAGACTCATACTTGTCTACTATTTGCAACGCTGGACACAAGGGGCTTCTCAAAACTCATTCAATTTGAAGTTGTTGGGAATAAATGATTTTATGATGATTTTAATGTGAAATTAAAGTAGGTCTGAGCCACCGGTTGAGGTGGAATCAAATAGATTTAGATTCTTTGTAACAAGATGACGCATGTAGCGAAATAAATACACAGGGACTAGATATCATTCTAGTAGATGAAAGGGCTCTTGAATCCACAAGAAAAATAGAATATTGAATTCACAAGGAAGAGAAAATATCTTAATATTATTGAATAAAAGTTGTCTTTGCCATGAGGCTTATATAGCTATTTATAATAATGTAAACTGTAGAGACCAAGTATTCTTAGACACCAAGAAAACTCAAATTAGGAAATAATAAACTAATCTAATTCTTGGAAAATAGGAAACCTAAGAAATTAGAAAAACAAAATCAAAACAAATTAAGAAACCTAATAATTCTAAAATATTTATACTAAATTACAAGAATTCTAATAAAATAATATATCAAAACTATTAAAACTAAAAATATAAAAATTCTGAAAATTTTGTCCTACATCAGGCTTATCTTCTTTGAAAGAACTCGTCATCGAGTTCATTTTAGAGATCTGCAATCGTCCATGCCAAATAAAAAGATACTTGGAATACTTCAGTTGTTTATCCATCTTCCAAAAATTATATGCAGAGAAGTCTAATTTCTGAAAGTTATTTTCTATATGCTTTAACTGGTTGACAAGATCAATTAGAGAAGCATTGAAAATCAAATTAAATTGCTTCACACCAAGAAAATCAATCAAATTTACTTTATGTAGAATTTGCATGCTCTCTTGATGTTGCACCATCCCAGATTCAATTGATCCTTCAATTATCAACCTTGGAATATCAAGTGTGGCATCTACCAATTTCTTTGTTGCACACAGCGGTTGTATTATCTCTTCTTTTATTTTCTCTTTGTTACTGGACTCAATCAGATCTCCTTCTTCTTCAATATTTTTATGATTTGTTTGTAAAACTTTCTCCCCAATATTCAAATTACCATGTGTTGATGCATCATCAACACTTGAACAAGACTTTGTATCTTCTTCATTAGCTTTACAAACAATCTCACAACAAATAATATTTAGATGCGAATTCTTTTCTTTTGTAACTACAATTTCATTGCAAATTTTTACCAACTCCATAGAAGTATCTTGATTTGTATATGACAATATATCTTCATGATCATGAAAGTAAAATTTTGTTGCTAAAAACTTGTTCATTATTAACCATGAATGAATTTTGTCTTTACCTTTGCAAGCTTGATAATCTTGTAATCCATTCCACCACTTCAATACACTTTTATCAAGTTTGTAGGATGAAAATATAACATTCTTTTCATGAGCAATCTTCATGAATTCAAAGAAATTTTCAAAATCAAGCAACCAATCAAGAAAATCTTTTTTTAAAAAACTTACTTGAACCGTTAAAATATGAAATTTGTGCAGAATAACGTAAGCTAATAAGTTGGCCTTGGGTGAATCCTCCAGCTCAATTGCTTTCAACTATAGGTTTGGTTGACGATTAGTCCCAAATCGGCAAGTAGATTACAACTCTTATTGCGAAGTTCATGCACCTCTAGCTGATGCTCCTCAATCGTATCCCGTATGGCTTCCACCCTATGATCAATGTCAATAGGGATTATGTGTTCTCCATTGTCTTGTGTCATTAAGCTAGGTGAATCCATGCTCTGATACCACTTGATGCAGCGAAATACATGGGGACTAGATATCGTTCTACTAGATGAAAAGGGGCTTTTGAATCCACCAAAAAAATAGAACTTTAAATCCACAAGGAAGAGAAAATATCTTAATATTATCGAATAAAAGTTGAATAAAAGTTGTTTTTGCCATGAGACTTACATAGCTATTTATAATAATGTAAACCTTGGAAACCAAGTATTCTTGGACACCAAGATAACTCAAATTAAGAAACAATAAACTAATCTAATTCTTGAAAAACAAGAAACCTAAGAAATTAGAAAGTCAAAATCAAAACAAATTAAGAAACCTAATAATTCTAAATATTTATACTAAATTACAAAAATTCTAATAAAATAATATATCAAAAAAATAAAACTAAAAATATAAAAATTCTTAAAATTTTGTCTTACATCACAAGATCTTTACACCACAAAAAGAATGACAAAAAACTATTAAGAATTGAATGAAAAATTGTTTCATAAAGTTGGCCTCGTGAATGAGGTATTGGGAATAGTGTGTAACTACTTATCCTACATTGATTGTAGAGGAAATTATTGATGGGTATTAAAATCCCAAGTTTTGGATAAGGGCATGAGCCATTTGGGCCATCCAAATTTTCCGAAGGAAGGGAGTTATGGATGCTTTAAGGATGGGTTTGGGCCAAAACCATGGTCCAAAACTATGGCCCAAATTGGTTATGCAAAACTTGCCACATGCACGGGGCTCGCCCGCCCAGGCCGCCTCTTGGATTTTACGTTTGGGCTAGGCTAGATTGGCGGCCCATCAATCTATTCTTTCTTAGGTCAAGGCTGTTAGGTGACTGCAGATATATACACATGTATATATAGAGTATATAACTTATACACTAATTGTCCGATTAGTTTTGACTAAATATGTTGCCAGCCTTCATGGCTGGGTGGCTCCTCCTCTACCCCTCCTTGTATATAAAATAGAGACTAACTTCTTTGGTTGTAAAGACAGAATTTTTGGCTCTCAGATTATAGTCAGTTTGCTCTTAGATTATTCTTTCTATGTGAGAGAGTGCTACCATTGTCAGTTCACCAGAGCTAAACAGAAAGTACATTTGCGTTAGCAGGTTCCAACCATCCTATTCTGGGAGACAGATGCCGACATACCTCCAGCACCCATGGTGAGGTGGTGAATCTGTTTTAAAGAGACTGTGATATCACACAGGTTTCGGTTTGCTCCCTTGTCTTATTTTAATCTTTTAGTTTGATATATATTTTTGTTCATCATGTTGTTTAGTACTCCCTTCGTCTTAAAATATTAGTCCCTTATTTCATTTTTCATTGTTCCAAAATATTAGTCCATTTTCAAAAATCAAGGACTAAAATAATATGAATATCATATTTTGTCATTCTTTAAATTTATTAACAACACAAAAAGTACAATTATGACAATTGCTATTCCCCAAAAAAATACTATCAAAGGGTAATTTTGCAAAATCAATATTTTTAAAGCGCAATAATTGTACTACCAAAAAAAGTTAGATTTCTTAAAAAGAACTATTATTTTGGGACGGAGAGAGTATCATAATTTCTTGATATGTAATTTAATTTATTAAATATGAATCAGTTTGGTTTTATTTAATTATGTAATTTGTACAACAATCTTAAAACAAATTATATGTTTCTCATGAAATTAGACAAATAGATTCATAATAATTTGTATTAGATTAATTTCGCCAATATACGAGTTCTTTGCTTCGCATTTGTTAATTGGAAAAATCACAGAACGTGTATATATAGAAAATTGTAAAATGGAATAGCCCACTGTATTCATGCTAGGCTTCTGTTTCTTCATGGTATCACAATAGCTTTTGTAATCTGTCTCTTTGAACTCAAATGTTTTTTTTTTGGTGCGACTTCACGGAAAGAGTCATATCTTTTTAATCGTAACTTGGAATTGATCGCCGTCTGTGCCATTGGATTCGTACCATTTGTATCCAGCTAACATTTGAAGTACATGGTCTAAGAGTTGACATGATTAACGTACAAAATGCAAAAACATGACTCCACGACAGGAGGGTACAAGAGTGATGTCAAAAATCATCATCAAAATTAATTTCAAATTCTAGGAATTGGCAGAAAAATAGTGTAACTTAGAGATAAATATGTTTATCTATTAACCATACGTTGCTTTACAAATGATGGGTGCCTTTTTTTAGGCAAAGTCGCAATGTGAACACATATGAAAAATGGGGTTGACGACTACATGAATTTAATGCATGTTGTAGAAAGTCTTCACTTCCTCATACTTATACCACTGTTGTTGCCTACTACATATGCACACTTGAACACAACGAGCCAACATTGATCTGCAACAAAATATCTAAATACTAAAAACTAAATTTTGACATAGATTATATTACTTCTCATTTCCTTAAAAATGCACTGTTTGCTAAAGTCCTATTATTTATTATTTATTTTTTTGTTGACAAATTCCTTTAATATAATGCTTCGTTGTAAAATCTAAAGTAAGGTACACAATTATTGCAATTTGCCATGGTGACATAAGGTTATCATCAATATGCAATATTATTTCTCTTTTGGTATTTTTCTATTTTTCCAAAATAAGAATTATTTAATTTGGAGCCTCACTTCATCACCTCTTGAGAAACACCATACTATTGCTTTCACCATGTAGACTTGACTTGTTCAACATGCACCACTCGAATATGATGTACGGTGTTCATACATCCCACCTACAACAATAACTATGTAAGAAATCAATAGATCCACCCTTTTTTCATAGAGGTCTTGTAATGCTTATGCTGGACAACTTTGGAAATTTGTTGAAAAAATAGAGCCAGTTAGTAGTACGTAGGCTTATTGCTATCTTTAGTCATGCCAACTAAGATATTACAAGAAATCCTCAGGTAGTTCTTTTCAACAGGTCAAGGTTGGCAACTAGAGACAACCACTAAAAATAGACATTTTTTTGCCTCTATAATTTGTGAAAAAAACCCCACTGAACCAAAGCAAAAGCCAATCAAGCACATCGCAATGGATTCAATGAGTCACACAACCATATTTGAAACCATCGTTTTATCTCTTTTCTTTCACGTCCCAACTCCAGCAAATTCCACTTGGATGACTTTGAATTCTACTCCATACAAACTAATCGACGATTATTGCAACTAGAGTAAGAACAAAACATTCTGCGTTGAAGCTTTCAAGTTGGATCCTCAAAGCGCATTAGGTCCGGATAAAGTAACACTTGTGAAAGTCGATCAACTTAGGAATAAATGACATATCAAAACTCAAGAGTCACGTATCTCTTGTGCTTCCCAAGCACAATACAAACCCCACTGCAAAGCTAGCTCTTCAAAGTTGTGTATCTTCATTCGAAGTGGCGTCTGAATTTTTGAGAGGCGCGCTCAAATTTGTGTCTGGACCATACGACAAAGATTCTTATGAGACCACAAGTGAGGACATTTTAAATGCAGGCTATTTTGTCAAAAGTTGTCAATGTGGGTTGGATTCTAAAGAGGTTCATGATCCATCAATTTCCCATGTCGTGATAGCTACATCACGTGTCCTTAGGTTTGCTTTTGGGATTACAAATATTGTCCCCACCTCCACCTCTTAGTAATTGCTCAAAATTTATGTTATGAGAAATGAATTATTAGTTTGCAGCTCAAGCCTAATGCCATACCATGTAGTTTATTTTTACTTTTAATTTTTTGGGCCACATATTTGGAATTGTCTAGAAAGAACAAAATAATTTTATCATGTCTTTGTTACAATGATGAAGGAATCAAGTTCTCAGATTGGGAAGGCTACACCCCATTATAGAACATTACCTTCAATTAAATGTAGAATAAACGATGCATTTTGATAAAACTACGAAGTGTTCTCCTATCAGTCCCTGGTTTATTCATGTAGCTCATACACAATACTGTTTTTACTAGTCTCTTTTGTTTAGAAAAAATACTAACGGAAACCTTTGTTGCAATCTTACATACTCAGAACATTTAAATTTTGAAGAGGTCGCACGTGTGAGCAATAGATTTTGACTAGGACATAGTTTGTTCCCTTAAACTAACAATTGATTTTAATTGCATTTTCATTTCTTGTTCATTGAGCTCAGATCTTTTTATGTACTTTCTTTAATGATGGATATTATTGGCTCAAGTTATTGTTGCCATTTGATTCAACTTGTTCTCATTTCTTGCAATCTAATCTATCTATTCCACGTGAACCAGTAAATTGTGGGTAAAAATGATCCCACACTTTGGTTTGGTTTTAAAAGTCTTGTTTAGTAGCAACTATCACAACAGATATAGTATGCATAGATGAAACAACAGAAATTGTGCCATACTGTGGTTAGATGGATTCTGTGGAACATAGGTGGAGAAATTACAATATTATAAAAGATTGGTGGCACATCCCGGATATTAAGACCTTAATTAGGCGTAATCCAATTAATCAAAGCATGATATTTATTGGCAAACTCTAATTTTCTTCCTTGTTCACTTCATTTTCATAACTAGGGTCAATAGCAAACTCATTCGCACCATGCTCTTGGGATAGGTTGAATTTCCTGCTTTATTGGTAACTATCCGATCAGACTAGTAATCCCGCATGGCTGAGTTTTTGATCTTTCCACATTACATTCCGCACATCCCACATGGATCAACACATTAATTGCTCCTTGTAGGAGTGCAAAAATTTCACAATTAATTGCTCGCCAATGAGTGCTAGAAATAGCAGAACAATTTTCTCCGAATACACTTATGTGCTTAAAAAAGAGTTGAACATGAACGAAGAAAAAAAAATTCTTTGGGGGGTACTAAAATAAATTAAGTATAAAAAAAGGTTTGAAATTGAGTGAAATTTTTGGAAAAAGAGAGGAAATCTAAAGGGATGTTCAGTAGTGACTTTAGGCTTGTTTCTCGATGATTGATGATGGGCTTCTTATGATATTTTTTAGGTTACTGTGGTATTGATGGTGTGGCCGTAGTTGAAGGTGCTTCTGTCTAATCCTTTTTTTTCATGAGAAGGAAGAAATGGGATTTTGGGAATCATAGATATTATGTCAAATCATTGGAATTTATTTTGTGTTGATTGTAATTGTGATTCTTCTCTTTTTGGTGGATGTACCTCTTATTTATTGGAATGACTCATTCATGAGTCCCCAAGAATGAATTTCTTTCTTTCTCCCATGGATGTAGGCATTGTCACCACATTAATTCCTTCTTTAGCGATTGTGTGACTTTGTTCATTGTATCACGGCAGGTTTTGTAATCTATCTTTGATTTGAAATGGTTTTTTTTTCTTTTGTTTTTTGCGATTGCACGGAAAGCATCATAACTTTTTAACCATAACTTGGAATCGATTGTCGTCTGTGCCATTGGATTTGTACTGCCTGTATCCACCTCACATTTGAAGTAGATGGTCCAAAAGTTGAAACAGTTAACGCAAAAACTCAAAACATGACTCCATGACAGGAAATTACAAGAGTGATGTCAAAAATCATCATTAAAAGTAATTTCAAATTCTAGGAATTTGCAGAAAAATAGTGTAACCGAGAGAGAAATATGTTTATCTATTCACCATACATTGCTTTACAAATGATGTGTGCCTTTTATTAGGCAAATTTGCAATGCGAACACTTGAAAAATGGGGTTGATGACTACATGAATATAATGCATGTTGTGGAAATTCTTCAATTCCTTATACTTATACCACTGTTGGTGCCAACTACACTTGCACACCTGAACATGACAGAGCCGACATTGATCTACAACAAAATATTCTAATATTAAAAACTAAATTTTGATATAGATTTTATTACTTCTCGTTTCCATAAAAATTCACTGTTTTCCAAAGTCCCCCCCTCCCTCCCTCCCTTCTTTTTTTTTGGGAAAAATTCCCTTAATATAATGCATCGTTATAAAATCTAAATATAAGCTACACAATTATTGCCACTTGCCATGGTGACTTAACTTAAGGTTATCATCAATATGCAATGTTATTTCTCTTTTGGTATTTTTCTATTTTCCCAAAGCGAGTGTGGGAAAATAAGAATTATTAATCTGGAGCCTTACTCCATCACCTCTTGAGAAACATCATACTATTGTTTTCACCATGTAGACTTGACTTGTTCAACAAGCATCGCTTGTATATGATGCACGGTGTTCATACATCCCACCTTCAACAGCAACTACATAAGAAATCATTAGATCCACTGTTTTTTCATAGAGATCTTGCAATGCTTGTGCTGGACAACTTTGGAAATCTGTTGAAAACATAGACTAGTTAGTAGTGCAGGGTTGTTGCTATCTTTAGTCATGCCAACTAGGCTATTAAAAGAAATCCTTAAGTAGTTCTTTTCATCGGGTCAAGGTTGGCAACTAGAGGCAACCTCTAAGAATAAACATTTTCTTGCCTCTATGATTTGTGAAAAAAACCCCAATGAACCAAAGCAAAAGAAAATCAAGCACATCGCAATGGATTCAATGAGTCACACAACCATATTCATAACCATTGTTTTATCTCTCTTCTTTCACGTCCCAACTCCAGCAAATTCCACTCGGATGCCTTTGAATTCTACTCCATACAAACTAGTCAACGGATTTTGCAACCAAACTAAGAACAAAACATTCTACGTCGAAACTTTCAAGTTGGATTCTAAACGCAGGTTGGATTCTAAAGGGGTGCACGATCCATCGATTTCCTGTGTCGTGAATGCCACATAACGTGTCACTGGCTTTGCTTTCAAGATTGCATATAATGTCCCCACCCCCACCTCTTAGTAATCGTTCAAAATTTATGTTATGAGAAACAGATTATTAGTTTGCAGCTCAAGCTTAATACGATACTGTGTACTTTATTTTTATTTTTATTTTTTTGGGCTATATATTTGAAATTGTCTAGGAGAAACAAAATAATTTAGTCCTGTTTTTGTTTTTATGACGAAGGAATCAAGTTCTCAAATTCGGAAGGCTACACCCCATTGCAGCACGTTACCTTCAATTAAATGTAGAATAAACGATGCATTTTGATAAAACTTTGAAGTGTTCTTCTATTCAATCTCTGGTTTATTAATGTAGCTCATACACGATATTATGCTTACTAGTCTCTTTTGTTTAGAAAAAATACTAACAGAAACCTTTGTTGCAATCTTACATACTCCAGACATTTAAATTTTGAAGAGGTCACACGTGTGAGCAATAGATTTTGACTAGATCATAGTCTGTTCCCTTAATCTAAAAATTGATTCTAATTTTATTTTCGTTTCTTATTACTTCACCTTTGATCTTTTTATGTACTTTCCTTAATGATGGATATTATTGGCTCAAGTTATTTTTGCCATTTGATTCGACTTGTTTTCATTTCTTGCAATACAATCCATCTATTCCACGTGAACCAGTAAGTTGTGAGTAAAAATGATCTCACACTTTGGTTTGGCTTTAAAAATCTTGTATAGTAGTAACTAGCACAACAGATATAGCATGCATAGATGGAACAACGCAAATTGTGCCATGCTGTGGTTACATGGAATCCGTGGAACATAGGTGGAGATATTACAAAATTATAAAAGATTGGTGGCACATCCCAGATATTAAGACCTAAATTAGGTGCAATCCAATTAATCGAAGAACGATATTTGTGGTCAAACTCTAATTTTCATCCTTGTTCACTTCATTTTCATCACTAGGGTCAATTGCAAACTCATTCTCACCTTGCCGCTGGGATAGGTTGAATTTCATGCTTCACTAGTAACTATCCGGTCGGACCAGTAATCCCGCATGGCAAGTTTTCGATATTTCCACATTACATTTCGCTGAAAATTAATTACTCCCCGAATGAGAGCTAGAAATAGCAGAACAATTTTCTCCGAATGTGCTCACATGCTTCAAAAAGAGTTGAACATGAACGAAGAAAAAAAGAATTTTCTTTGGGGGGTATTAAAACAAATTAAGTAAAAAAAAAAGGTTTAAAATTGATTGAAAGTTTGGGATAAAGAGAGGAAATGGAAAGGGATGTTAAGAAGTGACTTGAGGCTTATGCGTCGATGATTGATGATGGGCTTCTTATGATCTTTTATAGGTCACTGTGGTAATGGTGGTGTGGCCGTAGTTGGAGGTACTTGTTTCAGATCCTTCTTTTTGGCGAGAAGGAAGAAATGGGATTTTGGGAATCATGGATATTACGTCAAATCATTGTAATTTATTTTGTGTTGATTGTAACTGTGATTCTTCGCTTTTTGGTAGATGTAATTCCTATTTATTTTAAGGTCTCATTCATGAGTCCCCAAGAGTGAATTTCTTTCTTTCACCCATGGATGTAGGATTGTTGAACCGCGTTAATTCCTTCTTTAGTGATTGTGTGAGTTTCTTCATGGTATCATGGTAGGTTTTGTAATCTGTCTCTTTGATCTCAAATTTATTTATATATTTTAATTATTTTTGTGTGACTTCACGGAAAGCGTCACAACGTTTTAATCGTAACTTGGAATCAATCCCTGTCTATGCAATTGCATTCGTACGGCCTATATCCAGCTCACTTTTGAAGTAAATGGTCGAAAAGTTGACATGACAAGAGCGATGCCAAAAATCAACATCAAAATTAATTTCAAATTCTAGGAATTAGCAGAAAAATAGTGTAGCTGAGAGAGAAATATGTTTATCTATTAACCGTACGTTACTTTACGAATGGTGGGTGCCTTTTATTAGGCATATTCACAATGGGAACACGTGAAAAATGGGGTTGACGACTACATGAATTTACTGCATGTTGTGGAAAGTCTTCACTTCCTCATACTTATGCCACTGTTGGTGCCAACTACACCTGCACACTTGCACACTTGAAGACGATAGAGTCGGCATTGATTCGCAACAAAATATTCTAATACTAAAAACAAAATCTTGACATAGATTTTATTTTTTTTCTCGTTTCCTTAAAACTGCACTGTTTGCCAAAGTCCTCCGCCTTGAAAAATCCCCTTAATATAATGCATCGTTGTAAAATCTAAATGTAAGGCACACAATTATTGCCATTTGCCACGGTGACTCAACTTAAGGTAATCATCAATGTGCAGTATTATTTCTCTTTTGGTATTTTCCTATTTTCCCAAAGCAAGTGTGGGAAAATAAGAATTATTAATCTGGAGCCTCACTCCATCACCTCTTGAGAAACACCATACTATTGTTTTCACCATGTAGACTTGACTTGTTCAACATGCACCGCTCATATATGATGCACGATGTTCACACATCCCACCTTCAATGGCAACGACGCAAGAAATCATTAGATCCACCCTTTTTTCATAGAGATCTTGCAATGCTTGTGCTGGACAACTTTGGAAATTCATTGAAAACATAGAGCCAGTTAGTAGTGCATGCTTGTTGCTATCTTTAGTAATGCCAACTAGGATATTAAAAGAAATCCTTCAAGTAGTTCTTTTCATCGTGTCAAGGTTGGAAACTAGAGACAACCACTAAAAATAGACATTTTCTTGCCTTTATAATTTGGGAAAAAAACCCCAATGAACCAAAGCAAAAGCCAATCAAGCACATCGCAATGGATTCAATGAGTCACACAACCATATTCGTAACCATTGCTTTATCTCTCTTCTTTCACATCCCAACTCTAGCAAATTCCACTCGGATGCCTCTGAATTCTACTCCATACAAACTAGTCAACGAATTTTGCAACCAGACTAAGAACAAAACATTCTGCGTCGAAACTTTCAAGTTGGATCCTCGAAGCGCATTAGCTCCGAATCAAGTAACCCTCGTGAAAGTCGCCATCGACTTAGGAATAAACGACATATCAAAACTCAAGAGTCACGTATCTCTTGTGCTTCCCAGGCACGGTACAAACCCCACTGCAAAGCTAGCTCTTCAAAGTTGCGTATCCTCGTTCGACGTGGCGTCCGAATTTTTAAGAGGCGCGCTCAAATTTGTGTCTGGCCCATACGACGAAGATTCTTATGAGACCGCAAGTGAGAACATTTTAAATGCAGGCTACTCTGTCGAAAGTTGCCAACGAGGGTTGGATTCTAAAGGGGTTCACGATCCATCAATTTCCCGCATCGTGACATCCACATCACGTGTCATTGGGTTTGCTTTCAGGATTACAAATAATGTCCCCACCCCCACCTCTTAGTAATCGCTCAAAATTTATGTTACAAGAAACGAATTATTAGTTTGCAGCTCAAGCCTAATACCATATCATTTACTTTATTTTTATTTTAACTTTTTTGGGCCGTATATTTGGAATTGTCTGGGAAGAACAAAATAATTTTATCATGTCTTTGTTACTATGACGAAGGAGTCAAGTTCTCAAATTTGGAAGGCTACACCCCAATGTAGCACGTTACCTTCAATTAAATGTAGAATAAACGATGCATTTTGATAAAACTGCGAAGTGTTCTTCTATTCAATCTCTGGTTTATTAATGTAGCTCGTACACGATATTATGTTTACTAGTCTCTTTTGTTTGGAAAAAATGCTAACAGAAACCTTTGTCGCAATCTTACGTACTCCGGACATTTAAATTTTGAAGAGGTCGCACGTGTGAGCAATAGATTTTGACTAGGTCATAGTTTGTCCCCTTAATCTAAAAATTGATTTTAATTTTATTTTCGTTTCTTATTCATTTACCTCTGATCTTTTTATGTACTTGCTTTAATGATGGATATTATTGGCTCAAGTTATTGTTGCCATTTGATTCGACTTGTTTTCATTTCTTGCAATACAATCCATCTATTCCACGTGAACCAGTAAGTTGTGAGTAAAAATGATCTCACACTTTGGTTTGGTTTTAAAAATCTTGTACAGTAGCAACTAGCACAACAGATATAGCATGCATAGATGGAACAACACAAATTGTGCCATGCTGTGGTTAGATGGATTCCGTGGAACATAGGTGGAGATATTACAATATTATAAAAGATTGGTGGCACATCCCGGATATTAAGATCTTAATTAGGCGCAATCCAATTAATCGAACCACGATATTTGTTGGCAAACTCTAATTTCCATCCCTATTCACTTCATTTTGTCACTAGGGTCAATTGCAAACTTATTCGCACCTTGCCCCTGGGATAGGTTGAATTTTCTTCTTTACTGGTAACTATCCGGTCGGACCAGTAATCCCGCATGGCCAAGTTTTCGATCTTTCTACATTACATTCCGCTCAAAATTAATTGCTCCCCGAATGAGTGCTAGAAATAGCAGGACAATTTTCTCCGAATGCGCTCACATGCTTAGAAAAGAGTTGAACATGAACGAAGAAGAAAAAAAAAAGAAATTCCTTTGGGGGGTACTAAAACAAATTAAGTAAAAAAAAAAGAACGTTTAAGATTGATGGAAATTTTGGGATAAAGAGGGGAAATCGAAAGGGATGTTCAGCAGTGACTTTAGGCTTGTTTCTCGATGATTGATGATGGGCTTCTTATGATTTTTTTACGTCACTGTGGTAATGATGGTGTGGCCGTAATTGGAGGTGCTTGTTTCTGATCCTTCTTTTCGGCGAGAAGGAAGAAATGGGACTTTAGGAATCATGGATATTACGTCAAATCATTGGAATTTATTTTGTGTTGATTGTAATTGTGATTCTTCCCTTTTTGGTGGATGTACCTCTTATTTGTTTGACGGTCTCATTCATGAGTCCCCAAGAGTGAATTTCTTTTTTTCACCCGTGGATGCAGGCATTGCCGAACCACGTTAATTCCTTCTTTAGCGATTGTGTGAGTTTCTTCATGGTATCACGGTAGGTTTTGTAATCTGTCTCTTTGATCTCAAATTTTTTTTTTTGCGACTTCACGGAATGTGTCATAACTTTTTAACCGTAACTTGGAATAGATCGCCGTCTGTGCCATTGGATTCGTACCGCCTGTATCCAGCGCACTTTTGAAGTAGATGGTCCAAAAGTTGACGCGACAAGAGTGATGTCAAAATCATCGTCAAATTAATTTCAAATTCTAGGAATTTGCAGAAAAATGGTGTAGCTGAGGAGAGAAATATGTTTATCTATTAACCATACGTTGCTTTACGAATGGTGGGTGACTTTTATTAGGAAATTCGCAATGTGAACACGTGAAAAATGGGGCTGACGACTACATGAATTTAATGCATGTTGTGGAAAGTCTTCACTTCCTCATACTTATGCCACAGTTGGTGCCAACTACACCTGCACACTTGCACACTTGAAGACGACAGAGCCGGCATTGATCCGCAACAAAATATTCTAATACTAAAAACTAAATCTTGACATAGATTTTATTTTTTTTCTCGTTTCCTTAAAACTGCACTGTTTGCCAAAGTCCTCCGCCCTGAAAAATTCCCTTAATATAATGCATCGTTGTAAAATCTAAACGTAAGGCACACAATTATTGCCATTTGCCACGGTGACTTAACTTAAGGTTATCATCAATGTGCAGTATTATTTCTCTTTTGGTATTTTTCTATTTTCCCAAAGCAAGTGTGGGAAAATAAGAATTATTAATCTGGAGCCTCACTCCATCACCTCTTGAGAAACACCATACTATTGTTTTCACCATGTAGACTTGACTTGTTCAACATGCACCGCTCATATATGATGCACGGTGTTCACACATCCCACCTTCAATGGCAACGACGCAAGAAATCATTAGATCCACCCATTTTTCATAGAGATCTTGCAATGCTTGTGCTGGACTCTTCAAAATTTAAATGTCCGGAGTACGTAAGATTGCGACAAAGGTTTCTGTTAGCATTTTTTCCAAACAAAAGAGACTAGTAAACATAATATCGTGTACGAGCTACATTAATAAACCAGAGATTGAATAGAAGAACACTTCGCAGTTTTATCAAAATGCATCGTTTATTCTACATTTAATTGAAGGTAACGTGCTACATTGGGGTGTAGCCTTCCAAATTTGAGAACTTGACTCCTTCGTCATAGTAACAAAGACATGATAAAATTATTTTGTTCTTCCCAGACAATTCCAAATATACGGCCCAAAAAAGTTAAAATAAAAATAAAGTACATGATATGGTATTAGGCTTGAGCTGCAACTAATAATTCGTTTCTTGTAACATAAATTTTGAGCGATTACTAAGAGGTGGGGGTGGGGACATTATTTGTAATCCTGAAAGCAAACCCAATGACACGTGATGTGGATGTCACGACGCGGGAAATTGATGGATCGTGAACCCCTTTAGAATCCAACCCTCGTTGGCAACTTTCGACAGAGTAGCCTGCATTTAAAATGTTCTCACTTGCGGTCTCATAAGAATCTTCGTCGTATGGGCCAGACACAAATTTGAGCGCGCCTCTTAAAAATTCGGACGCAACGTCGAACGAGGATACGCAACTTTGAAGAGCTAGCTTTGCAGTGGGGTTTGTACCGTGCTTGGGAAGCACAAGAGATACGTGACTCTTGAGTTTTGATATGTCGTTTATTCCTAAGTCGATGGCGACTTTCACGAGGGTTACTTGATCCGGAGCTAATGCGCTTCGAGGATCCAACTTGAAAGTTTCGACGCAGAATGTTTTGTTCTTAGTCTGGTTGCAAAATTCGTTGACTAGTTTGTATGGAGTAGAATTCAGAGGCATCCGAGTGGAATTTGCTGGAGCTGGGATGTGAAAGAAGAGAGATAAAGCAATGGTTACGAATATGGTTGTGTGACTCATTGAATCCATTGCGATGTGCTTGATTGGCTTTTGCTTTGGTTCATTGGGGTTTTTTTCCCAAATTATAAAGGCAAGAAAATGTCTATTTTTAGTGGTTGTCTCTAGTTGCCAACCTTGACACGATGAAAAGAACTACTTGAAGGATTTCTTTTAATATCCTAGTTGGCATTACTAAAGATAGCAACAAGCATGCACTACTAACTGGCTCTATGTTTTCAACGAATTTCCAAAGTTGTCCAGCACAAGCATTGCAAGATCTCTATGAAAAAAGGGTGGATCTAATGATTTCTTGCGTCGTTGCCATTGAAGGTGGGATGTGTGAACATCGTGCATCATATATGAGCGGTGCATGTTGAACAAGTCAAGTCTACATGGTGAAAACAATAGTATGGTGTTTCTCAAGAGGTGATGGAGTGAGGCCCAGATTAATAATTCTTATTTTCCCACACTTGCTTTGGGAAAATAGAAAAATACCAAAAGAGAAATAATACTGCACATTGATGATAACCTTAAGTTAAGTCACCGTGGCAAATGGCAATAATTGTGTGCCTTACGTTTAGATTTTACAACGATGCATTATATTAAGGGAATTTTTCAGGGCGGAGGACTTTGGCAAACAGTGCAGTTTTAAGGAAACGAGAAAAAAAATAAAATCTATGTCAAGATTTAGTTTTTAGTATTAGAATATTTTGTTGCGGATCAATGCCGGCTCTGTCGTCTTCAAGTGTGCAAGTGTGCAGTGTAGTTGGCACCAACAGTGGCATAAGTATGAGGAAGTGAAGACTTTCCACAACATGCATTAAATTCATGTAGTCGTCAGCCCCATTTTTCACGTGTTCACATTGCGAATTTGCCTAATAAAAGTCACCCACCATTCGTAAAGCAACGTATGGTTAATAGATAAACATATTTCTCTCTCAGCTACACCATTTTTCTGCAAATTCCTAGAATTTGAAATTAATTTTGACGATGATTTTTGACATCACTCTTGTCGCGTCAACTTTTGGACCATCTACTTCAAAAGTGCGCTGGATACAGGCGGTACGAATCCAATGGCACAGACGGCGATCGATTCCAAGTTACGGTTAAAAAGTTATGACACTTTCCGTGAAGTCGCAAAAAAAAAAAAAAAAAAAAAAAATTGAGATCAAAGAGACAGATTACAAAACCTACCGTGATACCATGAAGAAACTCACACAATCGCTAAAGAAGGAATTAACGTGGTTCGGCAATGCCTGCATCCACGGGTGAAAAAAAGAAATTCACTCTTGGGGACTCATGAATGAGACCGTCAAACAAATAAGAGGTCATCCACCAAAAAGGGAAGAATCACAATTACAATCAACACAAAATAAATTCCAATGATTTGACGTAATATCCATGATTCCTAAAGTCCCATTTCTTCCTTCTCGCCGAAAAGAAGGATCAGAAACAAGCACCTCCAATTACGGCCACACCATCATTACCACAGTGACGTAAAAAAATCATAAGAAGCCCATCATCAATCATCGAGAAACAAGCCTAAAGTCACTGCTGAACATCCCTTTCGATTTCCCCTCTTTATCCCAAAATTTCCATCAATCTTAAACGTTCTTTTTTTTTTTACTTAATTTGTTTTAGTACCCCCCAAAGGAATTTCTTTTTTTTTTCTTCTTCGTTCATGTTCAACTCTTTTCTAAGCATGTGAGCGCATTCGGAGAAAATTGTCCTGCTATTTCTAGCACTCATTCGGGGAGCAATTAATTTTGAGCGGAATGTAATGTAGAAAGATCGAAAACTTGGCCATGCGGGATTACTGGTCCGACCGGATAGTTACCAGTAAAGAAGAAAATTCAACCTATCCCAGGGGCAAGGTGCGAATAAGTTTGCAATTGACCCTAGTGACAAAATGAAGTGAATAGGGATGGAAATTAGAGTTTGCCAACAAATATCGTGGTTCGATTAATTGGATTGCGCCTAATTAAGATCTTAATATCCGGGATGTGCCACCAATCTTTTATAATATTGTAATATCTCCACCTATGTTCCACGGAATCCATCTAACCACAGCATGGCACAATTTGTGTTGTTCCATCTATGCATGCTATATCTGTTGTGCTAGTTGCTACTGTACAAGATTTTTAAAACCAAACCAAAGTGTGAGATCATTTTTACTCACAACTTACTGGTTCACGTGGAATAGATGGATTGTATTGCAAGAAATGAAAACAAGTCGAATCAAATGGCAACAATAACTTGAGCCAATAATATCCATCATTAAAGCAAGTACATAAAAAGATCAGAGGTAAATGAATAAGAAACGAAAATAAAATTAAAATCAATTTTTAGATTAAGGGGACAAACTATAGCACTACAAAATCTATTGCTCACACGTGCGACCTCTTCAAAATTTAAATGTCCGGAGTACGTAAGATTGCGACAAAGGTTTCTGTTAGCATTTTTTCCAAACAAAAGAGACTAGTAAACATAATATCGTGTACGAGCTACATTAATAAACCAGAGATTGAATAGAAGAACACTTCGCAGTTTTATCAAAATGCATCGTTTATTCTACATTTAATTGAAGGTAACGTGCTACATTGGGGTGTAGCCTTCCAAATTTGAGAACTTGACTCCTTCGTCATAGTAACAAAGACATGATAAAATTATTTTGTTCTTCCCAGACAATTCCAAATATACGGCCCAAAAAAGTTAAAATAAAAATAAAGTACATGATATGGTATTAGGCTTGAGCTGCAACTAATAATTCGTTTCTTGTAACATAAATTTTGAGCGATTACTAAGAGGTGGGGGTGGGGACATTATTTGTAATCCTGAAAGCAAACCCAATGACACGTGATGTGGATGTCACGACGCGGGAAATTGATGGATCGTGAACCCCTTTAGAATCCAACCCTCGTTGGCAACTTTCGACAGAGTAGCCTGCATTTAAAATGTTCTCACTTGCGGTCTCATAAGAATCTTCGTCGTATGGGCCAGACACAAATTTGAGCGCGCCTCTTAAAAATTCGGACGCAACGTCGAACGAGGATACGCAACTTTGAAGAGCTAGCTTTGCAGTGGGGTTTGTACCGTGCTTGGGAAGCACAAGAGATACGTGACTCTTGAGTTTTGATATGTCGTTTATTCCTAAGTCGATGGCGACTTTCACGAGGGTTACTTGATCCGGAGCTAATGCGCTTCGAGGATCCAACTTGAAAGTTTCGACGCAGAATGTTTTGTTCTTAGTCTGGTTGCAAAATTCGTTGACTAGTTTGTATGGAGTAGAATTCAGAGGCATCCGAGTGGAATTTGCTGGAGCTGGGATGTGAAAGAAGAGAGATAAAGCAATGGTTACGAATATGGTTGTGTGACTCATTGAATCCATTGCGATGTGCTTGATTGGCTTTTGCTTTGGTTCATTGGGGTTTTTTTCCCAAATTATAAAGGCAAGAAAATGTCTATTTTTAGTGGTTGTCTCTAGTTGCCAACCTTGACACGATGAAAAGAACTACTTGAAGGATTTCTTTTAATATCCTAGTTGGCATTACTAAAGATAGCAACAAGCATGCACTACTAACTGGCTCTATGTTTTCAACGAATTTCCAAAGTTGTCCAGCACAAGCATTGCAAGATCTCTATGAAAAAAGGGTGGATCTAATGATTTCTTGCGTCGTTGCCATTGAAGGTGGGATGTGTGAACATCGTGCATCATATATGAGCGGTGCATGTTGAACAAGTCAAGTCTACATGGTGAAAACAATAGTATGGTGTTTCTCAAGAGGTGATGGAGTGAGGCCCAGATTAATAATTCTTATTTTCCCACACTTGCTTTGGGAAAATAGAAAAATACCAAAAGAGAAATAATACTGCACATTGATGATAACCTTAAGTTAAGTCACCGTGGCAAATGGCAATAATTGTGTGCCTTACGTTTAGATTTTACAACGATGCATTATATTAAGGGAATTTTTCAGGGCGGAGGACTTTGGCAAACAGTGCAGTTTTAAGGAAACGAGAAAAAAAATAAAATCTATGTCAAGATTTAGTTTTTAGTATTAGAATATTTTGTTGCGGATCAATGCCGGCTCTGTCGTCTTCAAGTGTGCAAGTGTGCAGTGTAGTTGGCACCAACAGTGGCATAAGTATGAGGAAGTGAAGACTTTCCACAACATGCATTAAATTCATGTAGTCGTCAGCCCCATTTTTCACGTGTTCACATTGCGAATTTGCCTAATAAAAGTCACCCACCATTCGTAAAGCAACGTATGGTTAATAGATAAACATATTTCTCTCTCAGCTACACCATTTTTCTGCAAATTCCTAGAATTTGAAATTAATTTTGACGATGATTTTTGACATCACTCTTGTCGCGTCAACTTTTGGACCATCTACTTCAAAAGTGCGCTGGATACAGGCGGTACGAATCCAATGGCACAGACGGCGATCGATTCCAAGTTACGGTTAAAAAGTTATGACACTTTCCGTGAAGTCGCAAAAAAAAAAAAAAAAAAAAAAAATTGAGATCAAAGAGACAGATTACAAAACCTACCGTGATACCATGAAGAAACTCACACAATCGCTAAAGAAGGAATTAACGTGGTTCGGCAATGCCTGCATCCACGGGTGAAAAAAAGAAATTCACTCTTGGGGACTCATGAATGAGACCGTCAAACAAATAAGAGGTCATCCACCAAAAAGGGAAGAATCACAATTACAATCAACACAAAATAAATTCCAATGATTTGACGTAATATCCATGATTCCTAAAGTCCCATTTCTTCCTTCTCGCCGAAAAGAAGGATCAGAAACAAGCACCTCCAATTACGGCCACACCATCATTACCACAGTGACGTAAAAAAATCATAAGAAGCCCATCATCAATCATCGAGAAACAAGCCTAAAGTCACTGCTGAACATCCCTTTCGATTTCCCCTCTTTATCCCAAAATTTCCATCAATCTTAAACGTTCTTTTTTTTTTTACTTAATTTGTTTTAGTACCCCCCAAAGGAATTTCTTTTTTTTTTTTCTTCGTTCATGTTCAACTCTTTTCTAAGCATGTGAGCGCATTCGGAGAAAATTGTCCTGCTATTTCTAGCACTCATTCGGGGAGCAATTAATTTTGAGCGGAATGTAATGTAGAAAGATCGAAAACTTGGCCATGCGGGATTACTGGTCCGACCGGATAGTTACCAGTAAAGAAGAAAATTCAACCTATCCCAGGGGCAAGGTGCGAATAAGTTTGCAATTGACCCTAGTGACAAAATGAAGTGAATAGGGATGGAAATTAGAGTTTGCCAACAAATATCGTGGTTCGATTAATTGGATTGCGCCTAATTAAGATCTTAATATCCGGGATGTGCCACCAATCTTTTATAATATTGTAATATCTCCACCTATGTTCCACGGAATCCATCTAACCACAGCATGGCACAATTTGTGTTGTTCCATCTATGCATGCTATATCTGTTGTGCTAGTTGCTACTGTACAAGATTTTTAAAACCAAACCAAAGTGTGAGATCATTTTTACTCACAACTTACTGGTTCACGTGGAATAGATGGATTGTATTGCAAGAAATGAAAACAAGTCGAATCAAATGGCAACAATAACTTGAGCCAATAATATCCATCATTAAAGCAAGTACATAAAAAGATCAGAGGTAAATGAATAAGAAACGAAAATAAAATTAAAATCAATTTTTAGATTAAGGGGACAAACTATGACCTAGTCAAAATCTATTGCTCACACGTGCGACCTCTTCAAAATTTAAATGTCCGGAGTACGTAAGATTGCGACAAAGGTTTCTGTTAGCATTTTTTCCAAACAAAAGAGACTAGTAAACATAATATCGTGTACGAGCTACATTAATAAACCAGAGATTGAATAGAAGAACACTTCGCAGTTTTATCAAAATGCATCGTTTATTCTACATTTAATTGAAGGTAACGTGCTACATTGGGGTGTAGCCTTCCAAATTTGAGAACTTGACTCCTTCGTCATAGTAACAAAGACATGATAAAATTATTTTGTTCTTCCCAGACAATTCCAAATATACGGCCCAAAAAAGTTAAAATAAAAATAAAGTACATGATATGGTATTAGGCTTGAGCTGCAACTAATAATTCGTTTCTTGTAACATAAATTTTGAGCGATTACTAAGAGGTGGGGGTGGGGACATTATTTGTAATCCTGAAAGCAAACCCAATGACACGTGATGTGGATGTCACGACGCGGGAAATTGATGGATCGTGAACCCCTTTAGAATCCAACCCTCGTTGGCAACTTTCGACAGAGTAGCCTGCATTTAAAATGTTCTCACTTGCGGTCTCATAAGAATCTTCGTCGTATGGGCCAGACACAAATTTGAGCGCGCCTCTTAAAAATTCGGACGCAACGTCGAACGAGGATACGCAACTTTGAAGAGCTAGCTTTGCAGTGGGGTTTGTACCGTGCTTGGGAAGCACAAGAGATACGTGACTCTTGAGTTTTGATATGTCGTTTATTCCTAAGTCGATGGCGACTTTCACGAGGGTTACTTGATCCGGAGCTAATGCGCTTCGAGGATCCAACTTGAAAGTTTCGACGCAGAATGTTTTGTTCTTAGTCTGGTTGCAAAATTCGTTGACTAGTTTGTATGGAGTAGAATTCAGAGGCATCCGAGTGGAATTTGCTGGAGCTGGGATGTGAAAGAAGAGAGATAAAGCAATGGTTACGAATATGGTTGTGTGACTCATTGAATCCATTGCGATGTGCTTGATTGGCTTTTGCTTTGGTTCATTGGGGTTTTTTTCCCAAATTATAAAGGCAAGAAAATGTCTATTTTTAGTGGTTGTCTCTAGTTGCCAACCTTGACACGATGAAAAGAACTACTTGAAGGATTTCTTTTAATATCCTAGTTGGCATTACTAAAGATAGCAACAAGCATGCACTACTAACTGGCTCTATGTTTTCAACGAATTTCCAAAGTTGTCCAGCACAAGCATTGCAAGATCTCTATGAAAAAAGGGTGGATCTAATGATTTCTTGCGTCGTTGCCATTGAAGGTGGGATGTGTGAACATCGTGCATCATATATGAGCGGTGCATGTTGAACAAGTCAAGTCTACATGGTGAAAACAATAGTATGGTGTTTCTCAAGAGGTGATGGAGTGAGGCCCCAGATTAATAATTCTTATTTTCCCACACTTGCTTTGGGAAAATAGAAAAATACCAAAAGAGAAATAATACTGCACATTGATGATAACCTTAAGTTAAGTCACCGTGGCAAATGGCAATAATTGTGTGCCTTACGTTTAGATTTTACAACGATGCATTATATTAAGGGAATTTTTCAGGGCGGAGGACTTTGGCAAACAGTGCAGTTTTAAGGAAACGAGAAAAAAAATAAAATCTATGTCAAGATTTAGTTTTTAGTATTAGAATATTTTGTTGCGGATCAATGCCGGCTCTGTCGTCTTCAAGTGTGCAAGTGTAGTTGGCACCAACAGTGGCATAAGTATGAGGAAGTGAAGACTTTCCACAACATGCATTAAATTCATGTAGTCGTCAGCCCCATTTTTCACGTGTTCACATTGCGAATTTGCCTAATAAAAGTCACCCACCATTCGTAAAGCAACGTATGGTTAATAGATAAACATATTTCTCTCTCAGCTACACCATTTTTCTGCAAATTCCTAGAATTTGAAATTAATTTTGACGATGATTTTTGACATCACTCTTGTCGCGTCAACTTTTGGACCATCTACTTCAAAAGTGCGCTGGATACAGGCGGTACGAATCCAATGGCACAGACGGCGATCGATTCCAAGTTACGGTTAAAAAGTTATGACACTTTCCGTGAAGTCGCAAAAAAAAAAAAAAAAAAAAAAAAATTGAGATCAAAGAGACAGATTACAAAACCTACCGTGATACCATGAAGAAACTCACACAATCGCTAAAGAAGGAATTAACGTGGTTCGGCAATGCCTGCATCCACGGGTGAAAAAAAGAAATTCACTCTTGGGGACTCATGAATGAGACCGTCAAACAAATAAGAGGTGCATCCACCAAAAAGGGAAGAATCACAATTACAATCAACACAAAATAAATTCCAATGATTTGACGTAATATCCATGATTCCTAAAGTCCCATTTCTTCCTTCTCGCCGAAAAGAAGGATCAGAAACAAGCACCTCCAATTACGGCCACACCATCATTACCACAGTGACGTAAAAAAATCATAAGAAGCCCATCATCAATCATCGAGAAACAAGCCTAAAGTCACTGCTGAACATCCCTTTCGATTTCCCCTCTTTATCCCAAAATTTCCATCAATCTTAAACGTTCTTTTTTTTTTACTTAATTTGTTTTAGTACCCCCCAAAGGAATTTCTTTTTTTTTTTCTTCTTCGTTCATGTTCAACTCTTTTCTAAGCATGTGAGCGCATTCGGAGAAAATTGTCCTGCTATTTCTAGCACTCATTCGGGGAGCAATTAATTTTGAGCGGAATGTAATGTAGAAAGATCGAAAACTTGGCCATGCGGGATTACTGGTCCGACCGGATAGTTACCAGTAAAGAAGAAAATTCAACCTATCCCAGGGGCAAGGTGCGAATAAGTTTGCAATTGACCCTAGTGACAAAATGAAGTGAATAGGGATGGAAATTAGAGTTTGCCAACAAATATCGTGGTTCGATTAATTGGATTGCGCCTAATTAAGATCTTAATATCCGGGATGTGCCACCAATCTTTTATAATATTGTAATATCTCCACCTATGTTCCACGGAATCCATCTAACCACAGCATGGCACAATTTGTGTTGTTCCATCTATGCATGCTATATCTGTTGTGCTAGTTGCTACTGTACAAGATTTTTAAAACCAAACCAAAGTGTGAGATCATTTTTACTCACAACTTACTGGTTCACGTGGAATAGATGGATTGTATTGCAAGAAATGAAAACAAGTCGAATCAAATGGCAACAATAACTTGAGCCAATAATATCCATCATTAAAGCAAGTACATAAAAAGATCAGAGGTAAATGAATAAGAAACGAAAATAAAATTAAAATCAATTTTTAGATTAAGGGGACAAACTATGACCTAGTCAAAATCTATTGCTCACACGTGCGACCTCTTCAAAATTTAAATGTCCGGAGTACGTAAGATTGCGACAAAGGTTTCTGTTAGCATTTTTTCCAAACAAAAGAGACTAGTAAACATAATATCGTGTACGAGCTACATTAATAAACCAGAGATTGAATAGAAGAACACTTCGCAGTTTTATCAAAATGCATCGTTTATTCTACATTTAATTGAAGGTAACGTGCTACATTGGGGTGTAGCCTTCCAAATTTGAGAACTTGACTCCTTCGTCATAGTAACAAAGACATGATAAAATTATTTTGTTCTTCCCAGACAATTCCAAATATACGGCCCAAAAAAGTTAAAATAAAAATAAAGTACATGATATGGTATTAGGCTTGAGCTGCAACTAATAATTCGTTTCTTGTAACATAAATTTTGAGCGATTACTAAGAGGTGGGGGTGGGGACATTATTTGTAATCCTGAAAGCAAACCCAATGACACGTGATGTGGATGTCACGACGCGGGAAATTGATGGATCGTGAACCCCTTTAGAATCCAACCCTCGTTGGCAACTTTCGACAGAGTAGCCTGCATTTAAAATGTTCTCACTTGCGGTCTCATAAGAATCTTCGTCGTATGGGCCAGACACAAATTTGAGCGCGCCTCTTAAAAATTCGGACGCAACGTCGAACGAGGATACGCAACTTTGAAGAGCTAGCTTTGCAGTGGGGTTTGTACCGTGCTTGGGAAGCACAAGAGATACGTGACTCTTGAGTTTTGATATGTCGTTTATTCCTAAGTCGATGGCGACTTTCACGAGGGTTACTTGATCCGGAGCTAATGCGCTTCGAGGATCCAACTTGAAAGTTTCGACGCAGAATGTTTTGTTCTTAGTCTGGTTGCAAAATTCGTTGACTAGTTTGTATGGAGTAGAATTCAGAGGCATCCGAGTGGAATTTGCTGGAGCTGGGATGTGAAAGAAGAGAGATAAAGCAATGGTTACGAATATGGTTGTGTGACTCATTGAATCCATTGCGATGTGCTTGATTGGCTTTTGCTTTGGTTCATTGGGGTTTTTTTCCCAAATTATAAAGGCAAGAAAATGTCTATTTTTAGTGGTTGTCTCTAGTTGCCAACCTTGACACGATGAAAAGAACTACTTGAAGGATTTCTTTTAATATCCTAGTTGGCATTACTAAAGATAGCAACAAGCATGCACTACTAACTGGCTCTATGTTTTCAACGAATTTCCAAAGTTGTCCAGCACAAGCATTGCAAGATCTCTATGAAAAAAGGGTGGATCTAATGATTTCTTGCGTCGTTGCCATTGAAGGTGGGATGTGTGAACATCGTGCATCATATATGAGCGGTGCATGTTGAACAAGTCAAGTCTACATGGTGAAAACAATAGTATGGTGTTTCTCAAGAGGTGATGGAGTGAGGCCCCAGATTAATAATTCTTATTTTCCCACACTTGCTTTGGGAAAATAGAAAAATACCAAAAGAGAAATAATACTGCACATTGATGATAACCTTAAGTTAAGTCACCGTGGCAAATGGCAATAATTGTGTGCCTTACGTTTAGATTTTACAACGATGCATTATATTAAGGGAATTTTTCAGGGCGGAGGACTTTGGCAAACAGTGCAGTTTTAAGGAAACGAGAAAAAAAATAAAATCTATGTCAAGATTTAGTTTTTAGTATTAGAATATTTTGTTGCGGATCAATGCCGGCTCTGTCGTCTTCAAGTGTGCAAGTGTAGTTGGCACCAACAGTGGCATAAGTATGAGGAAGTGAAGACTTTCCACAACATGCATTAAATTCATGTAGTCGTCAGCCCCATTTTTCACGTGTTCACATTGCGAATTTGCCTAATAAAAGTCACCCACCATTCGTAAAGCAACGTATGGTTAATAGATAAACATATTTCTCTCTCAGCTACACCATTTTTCTGCAAATTCCTAGAATTTGAAATTAATTTTGACGATGATTTTTGACATCACTCTTGTCGCGTCAACTTTTGGACCATCTACTTCAAAAGTGCGCTGGATACAGGCGGTACGAATCCAATGGCACAGACGGCGATCGATTCCAAGTTACGGTTAAAAAGTTATGACACTTTCCGTGAAGTCGCAAAAAAAAAAAAAAAAAAAAAAAAATTGAGATCAAAGAGACAGATTACAAAACCTACCGTGATACCATGAAGAAACTCACACAATCGCTAAAGAAGGAATTAACGTGGTTCGGCAATGCCTGCATCCACGGGTGAAAAAAAGAAATTCACTCTTGGGGACTCATGAATGAGACCGTCAAACAAATAAGAGGTGCATCCACCAAAAAGGGAAGAATCACAATTACAATCAACACAAAATAAATTCCAATGATTTGACGTAATATCCATGATTCCTAAAGTCCCATTTCTTCCTTCTCGCCGAAAAGAAGGATCAGAAACAAGCACCTCCAATTACGGCCACACCATCATTACCACAGTGACGTAAAAAAATCATAAGAAGCCCATCATCAATCATCGAGAAACAAGCCTAAAGTCACTGCTGAACATCCCTTTCGATTTCCCCTCTTTATCCCAAAATTTCCATCAATCTTAAACGTTCTTTTTTTTTTACTTAATTTGTTTTAGTACCCCCCAAAGGAATTTCTTTTTTTTTTCTTCTTCGTTCATGTTCAACTCTTTTCTAAGCATGTGAGCGCATTCGGAGAAAATTGTCCTGCTATTTCTAGCACTCATTCGGGGAGCAATTAATTTTGAGCGGAATGTAATGTAGAAAGATCGAAAACTTGGCCATGCGGGATTACTGGTCCGACCGGATAGTTACCAGTAAAGAAGAAAATTCAACCTATCCCAGGGGCAAGGTGCGAATAAGTTTGCAATTGACCCTAGTGACAAAATGAAGTGAATAGGGATGGAAATTAGAGTTTGCCAACAAATATCGTGGTTCGATTAATTGGATTGCGCCTAATTAAGATCTTAATATCCGGGATGTGCCACCAATCTTTTATAATATTGTAATATCTCCACCTATGTTCCACGGAATCCATCTAACCACAGCATGGCACAATTTGTGTTGTTCCATCTATGCATGCTATATCTGTTGTGCTAGTTGCTACTGTACAAGATTTTTAAAACCAAACCAAAGTGTGAGATCATTTTTACTCACAACTTACTGGTTCACGTGGAATAGATGGATTGTATTGCAAGAAATGAAAACAAGTCGAATCAAATGGCAACAATAACTTGAGCCAATAATATCCATCATTAAAGCAAGTACATAAAAAGATCAGAGGTAAATGAATAAGAAACGAAAATAAAATTAAAATCAATTTTTAGATTAAGGGGACAAACTATGACCTAGTCAAAATCTATTGCTCACACGTGCGACCTCTTCAAAATTTAAATGTCCGGAGTACGTAAGATTGCGACAAAGGTTTCTGTTAGCATTTTTTCCAAACAAAAGAGACTAGTAAACATAATATCGTGTACGAGCTACATTAATAAACCAGAGATTGAATAGAAGAACACTTCGCAGTTTTATCAAAATGCATCGTTTATTCTACATTTAATTGAAGGTAACGTGCTACATTGGGGTGTAGCCTTCCAAATTTGAGAACTTGACTCCTTCGTCATAGTAACAAAGACATGATAAAATTATTTTGTTCTTCCCAGACAATTCCAAATATACGGCCCAAAAAAGTTAAAATAAAAATAAAGTACATGATATGGTATTAGGCTTGAGCTGCAAGCTAATAATTCGTTTCTTGTAACATAAATTTTGAGCGATTACTAAGAGGTGGGGGTGGGGACATTATTTGTAATCCTGAAAGCAAACCCAATGACACGTGATGTGGATGTCACGACGCGGGAAATTGATGGATCGTGAACCCCTTTAGAATCCAACCCTCGTTGGCAACTTTCGACAGAGTAGCCTGCATTTAAAATGTTCTCACTTGCGGTCTCATAAGAATCTTCGTCGTATGGGCCAGACACAAATTTGAGCGCGCCTCTTAAAAATTCGGACGCAACGTCGAACGAGGATACGCAACTTTGAAGAGCTAGCTTTGCAGTGGGGTTTGTACCGTGCTTGGGAAGCACAAGAGATACGTGACTCTTGAGTTTTGATATGTCGTTTATTCCTAAGTCGATGGCGACTTTCACGAGGGTTACTTGATCCGGAGCTAATGCGCTTCGAGGATCCAACTTGAAAGTTTCGACGCAGAATGTTTTGTTCTTAGTCTGGTTGCAAAATTCGTTGACTAGTTTGTATGGAGTAGAATTCAGAGGCATCCGAGTGGAATTTGCTGGAGCTGGGATGTGAAAGAAGAGAGATAAAGCAATGGTTACGAATATGGTTGTGTGACTCATTGAATCCATTGCGATGTGCTTGATTGGCTTTTGCTTTGGTTCATTGGGGTTTTTTTCCCAAATTATAAAGGCAAGAAAATGTCTATTTTTAGTGGTTGTCTCTAGTTGCCAACCTTGACACGATGAAAAGAACTACTTGAAGGATTTCTTTTAATATCCTAGTTGGCATTACTAAAGATAGCAACAAGCATGCACTACTAACTGGCTCTATGTTTTCAACGAATTTCCAAAGTTGTCCAGCACAAGCATTGCAAGATCTCTATGAAAAAAGGGTGGATCTAATGATTTCTTGCGTCGTTGCCATTGAAGGTGGGATGTGTGAACATCGTGCATCATATATGAGCGGTGCATGTTGAACAAGTCAAGTCTACATGGTGAAAACAATAGTATGGTGTTTCTCAAGAGGTGATGGAGTGAGGCCCCAGATTAATAATTCTTATTTTCCCACACTTGCTTTGGGAAAATAGAAAAATACCAAAAGAGAAATAATACTGCACATTGATGATAACCTTAAGTTAAGTCACCGTGGCAAATGGCAATAATTGTGTGCCTTACGTTTAGATTTTACAACGATGCATTATATTAAGGGAATTTTTCAGGGCGGAGGACTTTGGCAAACAGTGCAGTTTTAAGGAAACGAGAAAAAAAATAAAATCTATGTCAAGATTTAGTTTTTAGTATTAGAATATTTTGTTGCGGATCAATGCCGGCTCTGTCGTCTTCAAGTGTGCAAGTGTAGTTGGCACCAACAGTGGCATAAGTATGAGGAAGTGAAGACTTTCCACAACATGCATTAAATTCATGTAGTCGTCAGCCCCATTTTTCACGTGTTCACATTGCGAATTTGCCTAATAAAAGTCACCCACCATTCGTAAAGCAACGTATGGTTAATAGATAAACATATTTCTCTCTCAGCTACACCATTTTTCTGCAAATTCCTAGAATTTGAAATTAATTTTGACGATGATTTTTGACATCACTCTTGTCGCGTCAACTTTTGGACCATCTACTTCAAAAGTGCGCTGGATACAGGCGGTACGAATCCAATGGCACAGACGGCGATCGATTCCAAGTTACGGTTAAAAAGTTATGACACTTTCCGTGAAGTCGCAAAAAAAAAAAAAAAAAAAAAAAAATTGAGATCAAAGAGACAGATTACAAAACCTACCGTGATACCATGAAGAAACTCACACAATCGCTAAAGAAGGAATTAACGTGGTTCGGCAATGCCTGCATCCACGGGTGAAAAAAAGAAATTCACTCTTGGGGACTCATGAATGAGACCGTCAAACAAATAAGAGGTGCATCCACCAAAAAGGGAAGAATCACAATTACAATCAACACAAAATAAATTCCAATGATTTGACGTAATATCCATGATTCCTAAAGTCCCATTTCTTCCTTCTCGCCGAAAAGAAGGATCAGAAACAAGCACCTCCAATTACGGCCACACCATCATTACCACAGTGACGTAAAAAAATCATAAGAAGCCCATCATCAATCATCGAGAAACAAGCCTAAAGTCACTGCTGAACATCCCTTTCGATTTCCCCTCTTTATCCCAAAATTTCCATCAATCTTAAACGTTCTTTTTTTTTTACTTAATTTGTTTTAGTACCCCCCAAAGGAATTTCTTTTTTTTTTCTTCTTCGTTCATGTTCAACTCTTTTCTAAGCATGTGAGCGCATTCGGAGAAAATTGTCCTGCTATTTCTAGCACTCATTCGGGGAGCAATTAATTTTGAGCGGAATGTAATGTAGAAAGATCGAAAACTTGGCCATGCGGGATTACTGGTCCGACCGGATAGTTACCAGTAAAGAAGAAAATTCAACCTATCCCAGGGGCAAGGTGCGAATAAGTTTGCAATTGACCCTAGTGACAAAATGAAGTGAATAGGGATGGAAATTAGAGTTTGCCAACAAATATCGTGGTTCGATTAATTGGATTGCGCCTAATTAAGATCTTAATATCCGGGATGTGCCACCAATCTTTTATAATATTGTAATATCTCCACCTATGTTCCACGGAATCCATCTAACCACAGCATGGCACAATTTGTGTTGTTCCATCTATGCATGCTATATCTGTTGTGCTAGTTGCTACTGTACAAGATTTTTAAAACCAAACCAAAGTGTGAGATCATTTTTACTCACAACTTACTGGTTCACGTGGAATAGATGGATTGTATTGCAAGAAATGAAAACAAGTCGAATCAAATGGCAACAATAACTTGAGCCAATAATATCCATCATTAAAGCAAGTACATAAAAAGATCAGAGGTAAATGAATAAGAAACGAAAATAAAATTAAAATCAATTTTTAGATTAAGGGGACAAACTATGACCTAGTCAAAATCTATTGCTCACACGTGCGACCTCTTCAAAATTTAAATGTCCGGAGTACGTAAGATTGCGACAAAGGTTTCTGTTAGCATTTTTTCCAAACAAAAGAGACTAGTAAACATAATATCGTGTACGAGCTACATTAATAAACCAGAGATTGAATAGAAGAACACTTCGCAGTTTTATCAAAATGCATCGTTTATTCTACATTTAATTGAAGGTAACGTGCTACATTGGGGTGTAGCCTTCCAAATTTGAGAACTTGACTCCTTCGTCATAGTAACAAAGACATGATAAAATTATTTTGTTCTTCCCAGACAATTCCAAATATACGGCCCAAAAAAGTTAAAATAAAAATAAAGTACATGATATGGTATTAGGCTTGAGCTGCAAGCTAATAATTCGTTTCTTGTAACATAAATTTTGAGCGATTACTAAGAGGTGGGGGTGGGGACATTATTTGTAATCCTGAAAGCAAACCCAATGACACGTGATGTGGATGTCACGACGCGGGAAATTGATGGATCGTGAACCCCTTTAGAATCCAACCCTCGTTGGCAACTTTCGACAGAGTAGCCTGCATTTAAAATGTTCTCACTTGCGGTCTCATAAGAATCTTCGTCGTATGGGCCAGACACAAATTTGAGCGCGCCTCTTAAAAATTCGGACGCAACGTCGAACGAGGATACGCAACTTTGAAGAGCTAGCTTTGCAGTGGGGTTTGTACCGTGCTTGGGAAGCACAAGAGATACGTGACTCTTGAGTTTTGATATGTCGTTTATTCCTAAGTCGATGGCGACTTTCACGAGGGTTACTTGATCCGGAGCTAATGCGCTTCGAGGATCCAACTTGAAAGTTTCGACGCAGAATGTTTTGTTCTTAGTCTGGTTGCAAAATTCGTTGACTAGTTTGTATGGAGTAGAATTCAGAGGCATCCGAGTGGAATTTGCTGGAGCTGGGATGTGAAAGAAGAGAGATAAAGCAATGGTTACGAATATGGTTGTGTGACTCATTGAATCCATTGCGATGTGCTTGATTGGCTTTTGCTTTGGTTCATTGGGGTTTTTTTCCCAAATTATAAAGGCAAGAAAATGTCTATTTTTAGTGGTTGTCTCTAGTTGCCAACCTTGACACGATGAAAAGAACTACTTGAAGGATTTCTTTTAATATCCTAGTTGGCATTACTAAAGATAGCAACAAGCATGCACTACTAACTGGCTCTATGTTTTCAACGAATTTCCAAAGTTGTCCAGCACAAGCATTGCAAGATCTCTATGAAAAAAGGGTGGATCTAATGATTTCTTGCGTCGTTGCCATTGAAGGTGGGATGTGTGAACATCGTGCATCATATATGAGCGGTGCATGTTGAACAAGTCAAGTCTACATGGTGAAAACAATAGTATGGTGTTTCTCAAGAGGTGATGGAGTGAGGCCCCAGATTAATAATTCTTATTTTCCCACACTTGCTTTGGGAAAATAGAAAAATACCAAAAGAGAAATAATACTGCACATTGATGATAACCTTAAGTTAAGTCACCGTGGCAAATGGCAATAATTGTGTGCCTTACGTTTAGATTTTACAACGATGCATTATATTAAGGGAATTTTTCAGGGCGGAGGACTTTGGCAAACAGTGCAGTTTTAAGGAAACGAGAAAAAAAATAAAATCTATGTCAAGATTTAGTTTTTAGTATTAGAATATTTTGTTGCGGATCAATGCCGGCTCTGTCGTCTTCAAGTGTGCAAGTGTGAGTTGGCACCAACAGTGGCATAAGTATGAGGAAGTGAAGACTTTCCACAACATGCATTAAATTCATGTAGTCGTCAGCCCCATTTTTCACGTGTTCACATTGCGAATTTGCCTAATAAAAGTCACCCACCATTCGTAAAGCAACGTATGGTTAATAGATAAACATATTTCTCTCTCAGCTACACCATTTTTCTGCAAATTCCTAGAATTTGAAATTAATTTTGACGATGATTTTTGACATCACTCTTGTCGCGTCAACTTTTGGACCATCTACTTCAAAAGTGCGCTGGATACAGGCGGTACGAATCCAATGGCACAGACGGCGATCGATTCCAAGTTACGGTTAAAAAGTTATGACACTTTCCGTGAAGTCGCAAAAAAAAAAAAAAAAAAAAAAAATTGAGATCAAAGAGACAGATTACAAAACCTACCGTGATACCATGAAGAAACTCACACAATCGCTAAAGAAGGAATTAACGTGGTTCGGCAATGCCTGCATCCACGGGTGAAAAAAAGAAATTCACTCTTGGGGACTCATGAATGAGACCGTCAAACAAATAAGAGGTGCATCCACCAAAAAGGGAAGAATCACAATTACAATCAACACAAAATAAATTCCAATGATTTGACGTAATATCCATGATTCCTAAAGTCCCATTTCTTCCTTCTCGCCGAAAAGAAGGATCAGAAACAAGCACCTCCAATTACGGCCACACCATCATTACCACAGTGACGTAAAAAAATCATAAGAAGCCCATCATCAATCATCGAGAAACAAGCCTAAAGTCACTGCTGAACATCCCTTTCGATTTCCCCTCTTTATCCCAAAATTTCCATCAATCTTAAACGTTCTTTTTTTTTTACTTAATTTTTTTTAGTACCCCCCAAGGAATTTCTTTTTTTTTTTCTTCTTCGTTCATGTTCAACTCTTTTCTAAGCATGTGAGCGCATTCGGAGAAAATTGTCCTGCTATTTCTAGCACTCATTCGGGGAGCAATTAATTTTGAGCGGAATGTAATGTAGAAAGATCGAAAACTTGGCCATGCGGGATTACTGGTCCGACCGGATAGTTACCAGTAAAGAAGAAAATTCAACCTATCCCAGGGGCAAGGTGCGAATAAGTTTGCAATTGACCCTAGTGACAAAATGAAGTGAATAGGGATGGAAATTAGAGTTTGCCAACAAATATCGTGGTTCGATTAATTGGATTGCGCCTAATTAAGATCTTAATATCCGGGATGTGCCACCAATCTTTTT